>OY744483.1:139153219-139575432 GCA_963556165.1 Tipula helvola | reverse complement strand
CACACTGTACTACTATCCATGCTTTTCGGAGAGGCAGAAAAAACTTTTTGTTCGCAATCGTTTTCAAAGCTAATAATTATGATAATACAAGTTAATTAAATAAAATTCGTCGTAATTTCATTTCGTTTACATAACTCGTTTGGTAGAAATCGATGTTTTTAGTAGGATTTTGGTACATTATAGAAAAATTGGCATATCTTCGAACTAGAACGAATTTTTACAATCTGCTTTTTGTGTATGATAGGTAACAGTATAGCCTATCATACGCAATTTACAGATTGTAAATATTCAATCTAGTTTTTGAGATATCTTAATTTTACTGAGCGAATGTATGCAATCAGGATATCGAAAAAACACACTGTACTACTATCCATGCTTTTCGGAGAGGCAGAAAAAACTTTTTGTTCGCAATCGTTTTCAAAGCTAATAATTATGATAATACAAGTTAATTAAATAAAATTCGTCGTAATTTCATTTCGTTTACATAACTCGTTTGGTAGAAATCGATGTTTTTAGTAGGATTTTGGTACATTATAGAAAAATTGGCATATCTTCGAAACTAGAACGAATTTTTACAATCTGCTTTTTGTGTATGATAGGTAACAGTATAGCCTATCATACGCAATTTACAGATTGTAAATATTCAATCTAGTTTTTGAGATATCTTAATTTTACTGAGCGAATGTATGCAATCAGGATATCGAAAAAACACACTGTACTACTATCCATGCTTTTCGGAGAGGCAGAAAAAACTTTTTGTTCGCAATCGTTTTCAAAGCTAATAATTATGATAATACAAGTTAATTAAATAAAATTCGTCGTAATTTCATTTCGTTTACATAACTCGTTTGGTAGAAATCGATGTTTTTAGTAGGATTTTGGTACATTATAGAAAAATTGGCATATCTTCGAAACTAGAACGAATTTTTACAATCTGCTTTTTGTGTATGATAGGTAACAGTATAGCCTATCATACGCAATTTACAGATTGTAAATATTCAATCTAGTTTTTGAGATATCTTAATTTTACTGAGCGAATGTATGCAATCAGGATATCGAAAAAACACACTGTACTACTATCCATGCTTTTCGGAGAGGCAGAAAAAACTTTTTGTTCGCAATCGTTTTCAAAGCTAATAATTATGATAATACAAGTTAATTAAATAAAATTCGTCGTAATTTCATTTCGTTTACATAACTCGTTTGGTAGAAATCGATGTTTTTAGTAGGATTTTGGTACATTATAGAAAAATTGGCATATCTTCGAAACTAGAACGAATTTTTACAATCTGCTTTTTGTGTATGATAGGTAACAGTATAGCCTATCATACGCAATTTACAGATTGTAAATATTCAATCTAGTTTTTGAGATATCTTAATTTTACTGAGCGAATGTATGCAATCAGGATATCGAAAAAACACACTGTACTACTATCCATGCTTTTCGGAGAGGCAGAAAAAACTTTTTGTTCGCAATCGTTTTCAAAGCTAATAATTATGATAATACAAGTTAATTAAATAAAATTCGTCGTAATTTCAGTTCGTTTACATAACCCGTTTGGTAGAAATCGATGTTTTTAGTAGGATTTTGGTACATTATAGAAAAATTGGCATATCTTCGAAACTAGAACGAATTTTTACAATCTGCTTTTTGTGTATGATAGGTAACAGTATAGCCTATCATACGCAATTTACAGATTGTAAATATTCAATCTAGTTTTTGAGATATCTTAATTTACTGAGCGAATGTATGCAATCAGGATATCGAAAAAACACACTGTACTACTATCCATGCTTTTCGGAGAGGCAGAAAAAACTTTTTGTTCGCAATCGTTTTCAAAGCTAATAATTATGATAATACAAGTTAATTAAATAAAATTCGTCGTAATTTCATTTCGTTTACATAACTCGTTTGGTAGAAATCGATGTTTTTAGTAGGATTTTGGTACATTATAGAAAAATTGGCATATCTTCGAAACTAGAACGAATTTTTACAATCTGCTTTTTGTGTATGATAGGTAACAGTATAGCCTATCATACGCAATTTACAGATTGTAAATATTCAATCTAGTTTTTGAGATATCTTAATTTTACTGAGCGAATGTATGCAATCAGGATATCGAAAAAACACACTGTACTACTATCCATGCTTTTCGGAGAGGCAGAAAAAACTTTTTGTTCGCAATCGTTTTCAAAGCTAATAATTATGATAATACAAGTTAATTAAATAAAATTCGTCGTAATTTCAGTTCGTTTACATAACCCGTTTGGTAGAAATCGATGTTTTTAGTAGGATTTTGGTACATTATAGAAAAATTGGCATATCTTCGAAACTAGAACGAATTTTTACAATCTGCTTTTTGTGTATGATAGGTAACAGTATAGCCTATCATACGCAATTTACAGATTGTAAATATTCAATCTAGTTTTTGAGATATCTTAATTTTACTGAGCGAATGTATGCAATCAGGATATCGAAAAAACACACTGTACTACTATCCATGCTTTTCGGAGAGGCAGAAAAAACTTTTTGTTCGCAATCGTTTTCAAAGCTAATAATTATGATAATACAAGTTAATTAAATAAAATTCGTCGTAATTTCAGTTCGTTTACATAACCCGTTTGGTAGAAATCGATGTTTTTAGTAGGATTTTGGTACATTATAGAAAAATTGGCATATCTTCGAAACTAGAACGAATTTTTACAATCTGCTTTTTGTGTATGATAGGTAACAGTATAGCCTATCATACGCAATTTACAGATTGTAAATATTCAATCTAGTTTTTGAGATATCTTAATTTTACTGAGCGAATGTATGCAATCAGGATATCGAAAAAACACACTGTACTACTATCCATGCTTTTCGGAGAGGCAGAAAAAACTTTTTGTTCGCAATCGTTTTCAAAGCTAATAATTATGATAATACAAGTTAATTAAATAAAATTCGTCGTAATTTCAGTTCGTTTACATAACCCGTTTGGTAGAAATCGATGTTTTTAGTAGGATTTTGGTACATTATAGAAAAATTGGCATATCTTCGAAACTAGAACGAATTTTTACAATCTGCTTTTTGTGTATGATAGGTAACAGTATAGCCTATCATACGCAATTTACAGATTGTAAATATTCAATCTAGTTTTTGAGATATCTTAATTTTACTGAGCGAATGTATGCAATCAGGATATCGAAAAAACACACTGTACTACTATCCATGCTTTTCGGAGAGGCAGAAAAAACTTTTTGTTCGCAATCGTTTTCAAAGCTAATAATTATGATAATACAAGTTAATTAAATAAAATTCGTCGTAATTTCATTTCGTTTACATAACTCGTTTGGTAGAAATCGATGTTTTTAGTAGGATTTTGGTACATTATAGAAAAATTGGCATATCTTCGAAACTAGAACGAATTTTTACAATCTGCTTTTTGTGTATGATAGGTAACAGTATAGCCTATCATACGCAATTTACAGATTGTAAATATTCAATCTAGTTTTTGAGATATCTTAATTTTACTGAGCGAATGTATGCAATCAGGATATCGAAAAAACACACTGTACTACTATCCATGCTTTTCGGAGAGGCAGAAAAAACTTTTTGTTCGCAATCGTTTTCAAAGCTAATAATTATGATAATACAAGTTAATTAAATAAAATTCGTCGTAATTTCAGTTCGTTTACATAACCCGTTTGGTAGAAATCGATGTTTTTAGTAGGATTTTGGTACATTATAGAAAAATTGGCATATCTTCGAAACTAGAACGAATTTTTACAATCTGCTTTTTGTGTATGATAGGTAACAGTATAGCCTATCATACGCAATTTACAGATTGTAAATATTCAATCTAGTTTTTGAGATATCTTAATTTTACTGAGCGAATGTATGCAATCAGGATATCGAAAAAACACACTGTACTACTATCCATGCTTTTCGGAGAGGCAGAAAAAACTTTTTGTTCGCAATCGTTTTCAAAGCTAATAATTATGATAATACAAGTTAATTAAATAAAATTCGTCGTAATTTCATTTCGTTTACATAACTCGTTTGGTAGAAATCGATGTTTTTAGTAGGATTTTGGTACATTATAGAAAAATTGGCATATCTTCGAAACTAGAACGAATTTTTACAATCTGCTTTTTGTGTATGATAGGTAACAGTATAGCCTATCATACGCAATTTACAGATTGTAAATATTCAATCTAGTTTTTGAGATATCTTAATTTTACTGAGCGAATGTATGCAATCAGGATATCGAAAAAACACACTGTACTACTATCCATGCTTTTCGGAGAGGCAGAAAAAACTTTTTGTTCGCAATCGTTTTCAAAGCTAATAATTATGATAATACAAGTTAATTAAATAAAATTCGTCGTAATTTCAGTTCGTTTACATAACCCGTTTGGTAGAAATCGATGTTTTTAGTAGGATTTTGGTACATTATAGAAAAATTGGCATATCTTCGAAACTAGAACGAATTTTTACAATCTGCTTTTTGTGTATGATAGGTAACAGTATAGCCTATCATACGCAATTTACAGATTGTAAATATTCAATCTAGTTTTTGAGATATCTTAATTTTACTGAGCGAATGTATGCAATCAGGATATCGAAAAAACACACTGTACTACTATCCATGCTTTTCGGAGAGGCAGAAAAAACTTTTTGTTCGCAATCGTTTTCAAAGCTAATAATTATGATAATACAAGTTAATTAAATAAAATTCGTCGTAATTTCATTTCGTTTACATAACTCGTTTGGTAGAAATCGATGTTTTTAGTAGGATTTTGGTACATTATAGAAAAATTGGCATATCTTCGAAACTAGAACGAATTTTTACAATCTGCTTTTTGTGTATGATAGGTAACAGTATAGCCTATCATACGCAATTTACAGATTGTAAATATTCAATCTAGTTTTTGAGATATCTTAATTTTACTGAGCGAATGTATGCAATCAGGATATCGAAAAAACACACTGTACTACTATCCATGCTTTTCGGAGAGGCAGAAAAAACTTTTTGTTCGCAATCGTTTTCAAAGCTAATAATTATGATAATACAAGTTAATTAAATAAAATTCGTCGTAATTTCAGTTCGTTTACATAACCCGTTTGGTAGAAATCGATGTTTTTAGTAGGATTTTGGTACATTATAGAAAAATTGGCATATCTTCGAAACTAGAACGAATTTTTACAATCTGCTTTTTGTGTATGATAGGTAACAGTATAGCCTATCATACGCAATTTACAGATTGTAAATATTCAATCTAGTTTTTGAGATATCTTAATTTTACTGAGCGAATGTATGCAATCAGGATATCGAAAAAACACACTGTACTACTATCCATGCTTTTCGGAGAGGCAGAAAAAACTTTTTGTTCGCAATCGTTTTCAAAGCTAATAATTATGATAATACAAGTTAATTAAATAAAATTCGTCGTAATTTCATTTCGTTTACATAACTCGTTTGGTAGAAATCGATGTTTTTAGTAGGATTTTGGTACATTATAGAAAAATTGGCATATCTTCGAAACTAGAACGAATTTTTACAATCTGCTTTTTGTGTATGATAGGTAACAGTATAGCCTATCATACGCAATTTACAGATTGTAAATATTCAATCTAGTTTTTGAGATATCTTAATTTTACTGAGCGAATGTATGCAATCAGGATATCGAAAAAACACACTGTACTACTATCCATGCTTTTCGGAGAGGCAGAAAAAACTTTTTGTTCGCAATCGTTTTCAAAGCTAATAATTATGATAATACAAGTTAATTAAATAAAATTCGTCGTAATTTCATTTCGTTTACATAACTCGTTTGGTAGAAATCGATGTTTTTAGTAGGATTTTGGTACATTATAGAAAAATTGGCATATCTTCGAAACTAGAACGAATTTTTACAATCTGCTTTTTGTGTATGATAGGTAACAGTATAGCCTATCATACGCAATTTACAGATTGTAAATATTCAATCTAGTTTTTGAGATATCTTAATTTTACTGAGCGAATGTATGCAATCAGGATATCGAAAAAACACACTGTACTACTATCCATGCTTTTCGGAGAGGCAGAAAAAACTTTTTGTTCGCAATCGTTTTCAAAGCTAATAATTATGATAATACAAGTTAATTAAATAAAATTCGTCGTAATTTCAGTTCGTTTACATAACCCGTTTGGTAGAAATCGATGTTTTTAGTAGGATTTTGGTACATTATAGAAAAATTGGCATATCTTCGAAACTAGAACGAATTTTTACAATCTGCTTTTTGTGTATGATAGGTAACAGTATAGCCTATCATACGCAATTTACAGATTGTAAATATTCAATCTAGTTTTTGAGATATCTTAATTTTACTGAGCGAATGTATGCAATCAGGATATCGAAAAAACACACTGTACTACTATCCATGCTTTTCGGAGAGGCAGAAAAAACTTTTTGTTCGCAATCGTTTTCAAAGCTAATAATTATGATAATACAAGTTAATTAAATAAAATTCGTCGTAATTTCATTTCGTTTACATAACTCGTTTGGTAGAAATCGATGTTTTTAGTAGGATTTTGGTACATTATAGAAAAATTGGCATATCTTCGAAACTAGAACGAATTTTTACAATCTGCTTTTTGTGTATGATAGGTAACAGTATAGCCTATCATACGCAATTTACAGATTGTAAATATTCAATCTAGTTTTTGAGATATCTTAATTTTACTGAGCGAATGTATGCAATCAGGATATCGAAAAAACACACTGTACTACTATCCATGCTTTTCGGAGAGGCAGAAAAAACTTTTTGTTCGCAATCGTTTTCAAAGCTAATAATTATGATAATACAAGTTAATTAAATAAAATTCGTCGTAATTTCATTTCGTTTACATAACTCGTTTGGTAGAAATCGATGTTTTTAGTAGGATTTTGGTACATTATAGAAAAATTGGCATATCTTCGAAACTAGAACGAATTTTTACAATCTGCTTTTTGTGTATGATAGGTAACAGTATAGCCTATCATACGCAATTTACAGATTGTAAATATTCAATCTAGTTTTTGAGATATCTTAATTTTACTGAGCGAATGTATGCAATCAGGATATCGAAAAAACACACTGTACTACTATCCATGCTTTTCGGAGAGGCAGAAAAAACTTTTTGTTCGCAATCGTTTTCAAAGCTAATAATTATGATAATACAAGTTAATTAAATAAAATTCGTCGTAATTTCAGTTCGTTTACATAACCCGTTTGGTAGAAATCGATGTTTTTAGTAGGATTTTGGTACATTATAGAAAAATTGGCATATCTTCGAAACTAGAACGAATTTTTACAATCTGCTTTTTGTGTATGATAGGTAACAGTATAGCCTATCATACGCAATTTACAGATTGTAAATATTCAATCTAGTTTTTGAGATATCTTAATTTTACTGAGCGAATGTATGCAATCAGGATATCGAAAAAACACACTGTACTACTATCCATGCTTTTCGGAGAGGCAGAAAAAACTTTTTGTTCGCAATCGTTTTCAAAGCTAATAATTATGATAATACAAGTTAATTAAATAAAATTCGTCGTAATTTCATTTCGTTTACATAACTCGTTTGGTAGAAATCGATGTTTTTAGTAGGATTTTGGTACATTATAGAAAAATTGGCATATCTTCGAAACTAGAACGAATTTTTACAATCTGCTTTTTGTGTATGATAGGTAACAGTATAGCCTATCATACGCAATTTACAGATTGTAAATATTCAATCTAGTTTTTGAGATATCTTAATTTTACTGAGCGAATGTATGCAATCAGGATATCGAAAAAACACACTGTACTACTATCCATGCTTTTCGGAGAGGCAGAAAAAACTTTTTGTTCGCAATCGTTTTCAAAGCTAATAATTATGATAATACAAGTTAATTAAATAAAATTCGTCGTAATTTCATTTCGTTTACATAACTCGTTTGGTAGAAATCGATGTTTTTAGTAGGATTTTGGTACATTATAGAAAAATTGGCATATCTTCGAAACTAGAACGAATTTTTACAATCTGCTTTTTGTGTATGATAGGTAACAGTATAGCCTATCATACGCAATTTACAGATTGTAAATATTCAATCTAGTTTTTGAGATATCTTAATTTTACTGAGCGAATGTATGCAATCAGGATATCGAAAAAACACACTGTACTACTATCCATGCTTTTCGGAGAGGCAGAAAAAACTTTTTGTTCGCAATCGTTTTCAAAGCTAATAATTATGATAATACAAGTTAATTAAATAAAATTCGTCGTAATTTCAGTTCGTTTACATAACCCGTTTGGTAGAAATCGATGTTTTTAGTAGGATTTTGGTACATTATAGAAAAATTGGCATATCTTCGAAACTAGAACGAATTTTTACAATCTGCTTTTTGTGTATGATAGGTAACAGTATAGCCTATCATACGCAATTTACAGATTGTAAATATTCAATCTAGTTTTTGAGATATCTTAATTTTACTGAGCGAATGTATGCAATCAGGATATCGAAAAAACACACTGTACTACTATCCATGCTTTTCGGAGAGGCAGAAAAAACTTTTTGTTCGCAATCGTTTTCAAAGCTAATAATTATGATAATACAAGTTAATTAAATAAAATTCGTCGTAATTTCATTTCGTTTACATAACTCGTTTGGTAGAAATCGATGTTTTTAGTAGGATTTTGGTACATTATAGAAAAATTGGCATATCTTCGAAACTAGAACGAATTTTTACAATCTGCTTTTTGTGTATGATAGGTAACAGTATAGCCTATCATACGCAATTTACAGATTGTAAATATTCAATCTAGTTTTTGAGATATCTTAATTTTACTGAGCGAATGTATGCAATCAGGATATCGAAAAAAACACACTGTACTACTATCCATGCTTTTCGGAGAGGCAGAAAAAACTTTTTGTTCGCAATCGTTTTCAAAGCTAATAATTATGATAATACAAGTTAATTAAATAAAATTCGTCGTAATTTCAGTTCGTTTACATAACCCGTTTGGTAGAAATCGATGTTTTTAGTAGGATTTTGGTACATTATAGAAAAATTGGCATATCTTCGAAACTAGAACGAATTTTTACAATCTGCTTTTTGTGTATGATAGGTAACAGTATAGCCTATCATACGCAATTTACAGATTGTAAATATTCAATCTAGTTTTTGAGATATCTTAATTTTACTGAGCGAATGTATGCAATCAGGATATCGAAAAAACACACTGTACTACTATCCATGCTTTTCGGAGAGGCAGAAAAAACTTTTTGTTCGCAATCGTTTTCAAAGCTAATAATTATGATAATACAAGTTAATTAAATAAAATTCGTCGTAATTTCATTTCGTTTACATAACTCGTTTGGTAGAAATCGATGTTTTTAGTAGGATTTTGGTACATTATAGAAAAATTGGCATATCTTCGAAACTAGAACGAATTTTTACAATCTGCTTTTTGTGTATGATAGGTAACAGTATAGCCTATCATACGCAATTTACAGATTGTAAATATTCAATCTAGTTTTTGAGATATCTTAATTTTACTGAGCGAATGTATGCAATCAGGATATCGAAAAAAACACACTGTACTACTATCCATGCTTTTCGGAGAGGCAGAAAAAACTTTTTGTTCGCAATCGTTTTCAAAGCTAATAATTATGATAATACAAGTTAATTAAATAAAATTCGTCGTAATTTCATTTCGTTTACATAACCCGTTTGGTAGAAATCGATGTTTTTAGTAGGATTTTGGTACATTATAGAAAAATTGGCATATCTTCGAAACTAGAACGAATTTTTACAATCTGCTTTTTGTGTATGATAGGTAACAGTATAGCCTATCATACGCAATTTACAAATTGTAAATATTCAATCTAGTTTTTGAGATATCTTAATTTTACTGAGCGAATGTATGCAATCAGGAACAAATATCAGAAAATTCGTATAGCTTCTCAGGTTCTTGATCGATTTTTTTCAAATCAATAATCTCTAATGATATAGTATTAGTACAGTCGGCTTGATTTTTATTTATTAAATCGTCGAAATCCACTAGTGTATCGAATCCACATGAAATAATTTCCGAAGATTCAAAAAGTGTTACATGCTCGTCCAATTTGTTGGGTATGTTTGGTTTGGGACATTTTACCACAACTGTGTCTTTCGGCGATTCAATTTCATTTTTAACATTTCCTTGATCAATTCTGTCAATGTATTCTCTCCAAGTATACTTTAACTTAAACAAATTTGTTCGATTACATTCAATATGCATTACTTTACAAATACTTTTCATTTCTGGAGTGTTAAATACTGAAATATTGAAATTATCATTTTTAATATTTAAAATGCTCAGTGCTCTTAAAATCGCATTGGAATTTATCGTGCTTCTTTTTTTCTTATAATTATAGATCGTGTGTTTTTCCATTGTGAATTTAATGTAATACACACAACTCACAAATTCTAATACACAACGAAACTAATAACTGTCAGTAAATTTAATACACACAAACAATCCTTGTTCTAAATAACAAAAATACAGTTATTTATTTGCAAGCGCAAAATAAAAACTTTGTTTGCAAAAGAACGTCCGGGAGATAGCAAGGGTCCATCCATCAGAAAGTGAACCTCAAAATTTCAAATTTGCAAAACTTACGTTTCATCTACAATAAACCGATTGATCATCAATAACAAATGGGTCTCGGTCATCATATTCACATGGGGTTAATTTTATTTGATAACCCTTATCATAAGCTAACTAGCCATATATCTCACATTCCTGAGACATCTCTGTATTTCGGCCAATCCATCAGAAAGTGAACCTCAAAATTTCAAATTTGCAAAACTTACGTTTCATCTACAATAAACCGATTGATCATCAATAACAAATGGGTCTCGGTCATCGTATTCACATGGGGTTAATTTTATTTGATAACCCTTATCATAAGCTAACTAGCCATATATCTCACATTCCTGAGACATCTCTGTATTTCGGCCAATCCATCAGAAAGTGAACCTCAAAATTTCAAATTTGCAAAACTTACGTTTCATCTACAATAAACCGATTGATCATCAATAACAAATGGGTCTCGGTCATCGTATTCACATGGGGTTAATTTTATTTGATAACCCTTATCATAAGCTAACTAGCCATATATCTCACATTCCTGAGACATCTCTGTATTTCAGCCAATCCATCAGAAAGTGAACCTCAAAATTTCAAATTTGCAAAACTTACGTTTCATCTACAATAAACCGATTGATCATCAATAACAAATGGGTCTCGGTCATCGTATTCACATGGGGTTAATTTTATTTGATAACCCTTATCATAAGCTAACTAGCCATATATCTCACATTCCTGAGACATCTCTGTATTTCGGCCAATCCATCAGAAAGTGAACCTCAAAATTTCAAATTTGCAAAACTTACGTTTCATCTACAATAAACCGATTGATCATCAATAACAAATGGGTCTCGGTCATCATATTCACATGGGGTTAATTTTATTTGATAACCCTTATCATAAGCTAACTAGCCATATATCTCACATTCCTGAGACATCTCTGTATTTCAGCCAATCCATCAGAAAGTGAACCTCAAAATTTCAAATTTGCAAAACTTACGTTTCATCTACAATAAACCGATTGATCATCAATAACAAATGGGTCTCGGTCATCGTATTCACATGGGGTTAATTTTATTTGATAACCCTTATCATAAGCTAACTAGCCATATATCTCACATTCCTGAGACATCTCTGTATTTCGGCCAATCCATCAGAAAGTGAACCTCAAAATTTCAAATTTGCAAAACTTACGTTTCATCTACAATAAACCGATTGATCATCAATAACAAATGGGTCTCGGTCATCGTATTCACATGGGGTTAATTTTATTTGATAACCCTTATCATAAGCTAACTAGCCATATATCTCACATTCCTGAGACATCTCTGTATTTCAGCCAATCCATCAGAAAGTGAACCTCAAAATTTCAAATTTGCAAAACTTACGTTTCATCTACAATAAACCGATTGATCATCAATAACAAATGGGTCTCGGTCATCGTATTCACATGGGGTTAATTTTATTTGATAACCCTTATCATAAGCTAACTAGCCATATATCTCACATTCCTGAGACATCTCTGTATTTCAGCCAATCCATCAGAAAGTGAACCTCAAAATTTCAAATTTGCAAAACTTACGTTTCATCTACAATAAACCGATTGATCATCAATAACAAATGGGTCTCGGTCATCGTATTCACATGGGGTTAATTTTATTTGATAACCCTTATCATAAGCTAACTAGCCATATATCTCACATTCCTGAGACATCTCTGTATTTCAGCCAATCCATCAGAAAGTGAACCTCAAAATTTCAAATTTGCAAAACTTACGTTTCATCTACAATAAACCGATTGATCATCAATAACAAATGGGTCTCGGTCATCGTATTCACATGGGGTTAATTTTATTTGATAACCCTTATCATAAGCTAACTAGCCATATATCTCACATTCCTGAGACATCTCTGTATTTCAGCCAATCCATCAGAAAGTGAACCTCAAAATTTCAAATTTGCAAAACTTACGTTTCATCTACAATAAACCGATTGATCATCAATAACAAATGGGTCTCGGTCATCGTATTCACATGGGGTTAATTTTATTTGATAACCCTTATCATAAGCTAACTAGCCATATATCTCACATTCCTGAGACATATCTGTATTTCAGCCAATCCATCAGAAAGTGAACCTCAAAATTTCAAATTTGCAAAACTTACGTTTCATCTACAATAAACCGATTGATCATCAATAACAAATGGGTCTCGGTCATCGTATTCACATGGGGTTAATTTTATTTGATAACCCTTATCATAAGCTAACTAGCCATATATCTCACATTCCTGAGACATCTCTGTATTTCGGCCAATCCATCAGAAAGTGAACCTCAAAATTTCAAATTTGCAAAACTTACGTTTCATCTACAATAAACCGATTGATCATCAATAACAAATGGGTATCGGTCATCGTATTCACATGGGGTTAATTTTATTTGATAACCCTTATCATAAGCTAACTAGCCATATATCTCACATTCCTGAGACATCTCTGTATTTCAGCCAATCCATCAGAAAGTGAACCTCAAAATTTCAAATTTGCAAAACTTACGTTTCATCTACAATAAACCGATTGATCATCAATAACAAATGGGTCTCGGTCATCATATTCACATGGGGTTAATTTTATTTGATAACCCTTATCATAAGCTAACTAGCCATATATCTCACATTCCTGAGACATCTCTGTATTTCGGCCAATCCATCAGAAAGTGAACCTCAAAATTTCAAATTTGCAAAACTTACGTTTCATCTACAATAAACCGATTGATCATCAATAACAAATGGGTCTCGGTCATCGTATTCACATGGGGTTAATTTTATTTGATAACCCTTATCATAAGCTAACTAGCCATATATCTCACATTCCTGAGACATCTCTGTATTTCAGCCAATCCATCAGAAAGTGAACCTCAAAATTTCAAATTTGCAAAACTTACGTTTCATCTACAATAAACCGATTGATCATCAATAACAAATGGGTCTCGGTCATCGTATTCACATGGGGTTAATTTTATTTGATAACCCTTATCATAAGCTAACTAGCCATATATCTCACATTCCTGAGACATCTCTGTATTTCAGCCAATCCATCAGAAAGTGAACCTCAAAATTTCAAATTTGCAAAACTTACGTTTCATCTACAATAAACCGATTGATCATCAATAACAAATGGGTCTCGGTCATCGTATTCACATGGGGTTAATTTTATTTGATAACCCTTATCATAAGCTAACTAGCCATATATCTCACATTCCTGAGACATCTCTGTATTTCGGCCAATCCATCAGAAAGTGAACCTCAAAATTTCAAATTTGCAAAACTTACGTTTCATCTACAATAAACCGATTGATCATCAATAACAAATGGGTCTCGGTCATCGTATTCACATGGGGTTAATTTTATTTGATAACCCTTATCATAAGCTAACTAGCCATATATCTCACATTCCTGAGACATCTCTGTATTTCAGCCAATCCATCAGAAAGTGAACCTCAAAATTTCAAATTTGCAAAACTTACGTTTCATCTACAATAAACCGATTGATCATCAATAACAAATGGGTCTCGGTCATCGTATTCACATGGGGTTAATTTTATTTGATAACCCTTATCATAAGCTAACTAGCCATATATCTCACATTCCTGAGACATCTCTGTATTTCGGCCAATCCATCAGAAAGTGAACCTCAAAATTTCAAATTTGCAAAACTTACGTTTCATCTACAATAAACCGATTGATCATCAATAACAAATGGGTCTCGGTCATCGTATTCACATGGGGTTAATTTTATTTGATAACCCTTATCATAAGCTAACTAGCCATATATCTCACATTCCTGAGACATCTCTGTATTTCGGCCAATCCATCAGAAAGTGAACCTCAAAATTTCAAATTTGCAAAACTTACGTTTCATCTACAATAAACCGATTGATCATCAATAACAAATGGGTCTCGGTCATCGTATTCACATGGGGTTAATTTTATTTGATAACCCTTATCATAAGCTAACTAGCCATATATCTCACATTCCTGAGACATCTCTGTATTTCAGCCAATCCATCAGAAAGTGAACCTCAAAATTTCAAATTTGCAAAACTTACGTTTCATCTACAATAAACCGATTGATCATCAATAACAAATGGGTCTCGGTCATCGTATTCACATGGGGTTAATTTTATTTGATAACCCTTATCATAAGCTAACTAGCCATATATCTCACATTCCTGAGACATCTCTGTATTTCAGCCAATCCATCAGAAAGTGAACCTCAAAATTTCAAATTTGCAAAACTTACGTTTCATCTACAATAAACCGATTGATCATCAATAACAAATGGGTCTCGGTCATCGTATTCACATGGGGTTAATTTTATTTGATAACCCTTATCATAAGCTAACTAGCCATATATCTCACATTCCTGAGACATCTCTGTATTTCGGCCAATCCATCAGAAAGTGAACCTCAAAATTTCAAATTTGCAAAACTTACGTTTCATCTACAATAAACCGATTGATCATCAATAACAAATGGGTCTCGGTCATCGTATTCACATGGGGTTAATTTTATTTGATAACCCTTATCATAAGCTAACTAGCCATATATCTCACATTCCTGAGACATATCTGTATTTCAGCCAATCCATCAGAAAGTGAACCTCAAAATTTCAAATTTGCAAAACTTACGTTTCATCTACAATAAACCGATTGATCATCAATAACAAATGGGTCTCGGTCATCGTATTCACATGGGGTTAATTTTATTTGATAACCCTTATCATAAGCTAACTAGCCATATATCTCACATTCCTGAGACATCTCTGTATTTCGGCCAATCCATCAGAAAGTGAACCTCAAAATTTCAAATTTGCAAAACTTACGTTTCATCTACAATAAACCGATTGATCATCAATAACAAATGGGTATCGGTCATCGTATTCACATGGGGTTAATTTTATTTGATAACCCTTATCATAAGCTAACTAGCCATATATCTCACATTCCTGAGACATCTCTGTATTTCAGCCAATCCATCAGAAAGTGAACCTCAAAATTTCAAATTTGCAAAACTTACGTTTCATCTACAATAAACCGATTGATCATCAATAACAAATGGGTCTCGGTCATCATATTCACATGGGGTTAATTTTATTTGATAACCCTTATCATAAGCTAACTAGCCATATATCTCACATTCCTGAGACATCTCTGTATTTCGGCCAATCCATCAGAAAGTGAACCTCAAAATTTCAAATTTGCAAAACTTACGTTTCATCTACAATAAACCGATTGATCATCAATAACAAATGGGTCTCGGTCATCGTATTCACATGGGGTTAATTTTATTTGATAACCCTTATCATAAGCTAACTAGCCATATATCTCACATTCCTGAGACATCTCTGTATTTCAGCCAATCCATCAGAAAGTGAACCTCAAAATTTCAAATTTGCAAAACTTACGTTTCATCTACAATAAACCGATTGATCATCAATAACAAATGGGTCTCGGTCATCGTATTCACATGGGGTTAATTTTATTTGATAACCCTTATCATAAGCTAACTAGCCATATATCTCACATTCCTGAGACATCTCTGTATTTCAGCCAATCCATCAGAAAGTGAACCTCAAAATTTCAAATTTGCAAAACTTACGTTTCATCTACAATAAACCGATTGATCATCAATAACAAATGGGTCTCGGTCATCGTATTCACATGGGGTTAATTTTATTTGATAACCCTTATCATAAGCTAACTAGCCATATATCTCACATTCCTGAGACATCTCTGTATTTCGGCCAATCCATCAGAAAGTGAACCTCAAAATTTCAAATTTGCAAAACTTACGTTTCATCTACAATAAACCGATTGATCATCAATAACAAATGGGTCTCGGTCATCGTATTCACATGGGGTTAATTTTATTTGATAACCCTTATCATAAGCTAACTAGCCATATATCTCACATTCCTGAGACATCTCTGTATTTCAGCCAATCCATCAGAAAGTGAACCTCAAAATTTCAAATTTGCAAAACTTACGTTTCATCTACAATAAACCGATTGATCATCAATAACAAATGGGTCTCGGTCATCGTATTCACATGGGGTTAATTTTATTTGATAACCCTTATCATAAGCTAACTAGCCATATATCTCACATTCCTGAGACATCTCTGTATTTCAGCCAATCCATCAGAAAGTGAACCTCAAAATTTCAAATTTGCAAAACTTACGTTTCATCTACAATAAACCGATTGATCATCAATAACAAATGGGTCTCGGTCATCGTATTCACATGGGGTTAATTTTATTTGATAACCCTTATCATAAGCTAACTAGCCATATATCTCACATTCCTGAGACATCTCTGTATTTCAGCCAATCCATCAGAAAGTGAACCTCAAAATTTCAAATTTGCAAAACTTACGTTTCATCTACAATAAACCGATTGATCATCAATAACAAATGGGTCTCGGTCATCGTATTCACATGGGGTTAATTTTATTTGATAACCCTTATCATAAGCTAACTAGCCATATATCTCACATTCCTGAGACATATCTGTATTTCAGCCAATCCATCAGAAAGTGAACCTCAAAATTTCAAATTTGCAAAACTTACGTTTCATCTACAATAAACCGATTGATCATCAATAACAAATGGGTCTCGGTCATCGTATTCACATGGGGTTAATTTTATTTGATAACCCTTATCATAAGCTAACTAGCCATATATCTCACATTCCTGAGACATCTCTGTATTTCGGCCAATCCATCAGAAAGTGAACCTCAAAATTTCAAATTTGCAAAACTTACGTTTCATCTACAATAAACCGATTGATCATCAATAACAAATGGGTATCGGTCATCGTATTCACATGGGGTTAATTTTATTTGATAACCCTTATCATAAGCTAACTAGCCATATATCTCACATTCCTGAGACATCTCTGTATTTCAGCCAATCCATCAGAAAGTGAACCTCAAAATTTCAAATTTGCAAAACTTACGTTTCATCTACAATAAACCGATTGATCATCAATAACAAATGGGTCTCGGTCATCGTATTCACATGGGGTTAATTTTATTTGATAACCCTTATCATAAGCTAACTAGCCATATATCTCACATTCCTGAGACATCTCTGTATTTCGGCCAATCCATCAGAAAGTGAACCTCAAAATTTCAAATTTGCAAAACTTACGTTTCATCTACAATAAACCGATTGATCATCAATAACAAATGGGTATCGGTCATCGTATTCACATGGGGTTAATTTTATTTGATAACCCTTATCATAAGCTAACTAGCCATATATCTCACATTCCTGAGACATCTCTGTATTTCGGCCAATCCATCAGAAAGTGAACCTCAAAATTTCAAATTTGCAAAACTTACGTTTCATCTACAATAAACCGATTGATCATCAATAACAAATGGGTCTCGGTCATCGTATTCACATGGGGTTAATTTTATTTGATAACCCTTATCATAAGCTAACTAGCCATATATCTCACATTCCTGAGACATCTCTGTATTTCAGCCAATCCATCAGAAAGTGAACCTCAAAATTTCAAATTTGCAAAACTTACGTTTCATCTACAATAAACCGATTGATCATCAATAACAAATGGGTCTCGGTCATCGTATTCACATGGGGTTAATTTTATTTGATAACCCTTATCATAAGCTAACTAGCCATATATCTCACATTCCTGAGACATCTCTGTATTTCAGCCAATCCATCAGAAAGTGAACCTCAAAATTTCAAATTTGCAAAACTTACGTTTCATCTACAATAAACCGATTGATCATCAATAACAAATGGGTCTCGGTCATCGTATTCACATGGGGTTAATTTTATTTGATAACCCTTATCATAAGCTAACTAGCCATATATCTCACATTCCTGAGACATCTCTGTATTTCGGCCAATCCATCAGAAAGTGAACCTCAAAATTTCAAATTTGCAAAACTTACGTTTCATCTACAATAAACCGATTGATCATCAATAACAAATGGGTCTCGGTCATCGTATTCACATGGGGTTAATTTTATTTGATAACCCTTATCATAAGCTAACTAGCCATATATCTCACATTCCTGAGACATCTCTGTATTTCAGCCAATCCATCAGAAAGTGAACCTCAAAATTTCAAATTTGCAAAACTTACGTTTCATCTACAATAAACCGATTGATCATCAATAACAAATGGGTCTCGGTCATCGTATTCACATGGGGTTAATTTTATTTGATAACCCTTATCATAAGCTAACTAGCCATATATCTCACATTCCTGAGACATCTCTGTATTTCAGCCAATCCATCAGAAAGTGAACCTCAAAATTTCAAATTTGCAAAACTTACGTTTCATCTACAATAAACCGATTGATCATCAATAACAAATGGGTCTCGGTCATCGTATTCACATGGGGTTAATTTTATTTGATAACCCTTATCATAAGCTAACTAGCCATATATCTCACATTCCTGAGACATCTCTGTATTTCAGCCAATCCATCAGAAAGTGAACCTCAAAATTTCAAATTTGCAAAACTTACGTTTCATCTACAATAAACCGATTGATCATCAATAACAAATGGGTCTCGGTCATCGTATTCACATGGGGTTAATTTTATTTGATAACCCTTATCATAAGCTAACTAGCCATATATCTCACATTCCTGAGACATATCTGTATTTCAGCCAATCCATCAGAAAGTGAACCTCAAAATTTCAAATTTGCAAAACTTACGTTTCATCTACAATAAACCGATTGATCATCAATAACAAATGGGTCTCGGTCATCGTATTCACATGGGGTTAATTTTATTTGATAACCCTTATCATAAGCTAACTAGCCATATATCTCACATTCCTGAGACATCTCTGTATTTCGGCCAATCCATCAGAAAGTGAACCTCAAAATTTCAAATTTGCAAAACTTACGTTTCATCTACAATAAACCGATTGATCATCAATAACAAATGGGTATCGGTCATCGTATTCACATGGGGTTAATTTTATTTGATAACCCTTATCATAAGCTAACTAGCCATATATCTCACATTCCTGAGACATCTCTGTATTTCAGCCAATCCATCAGAAAGTGAACCTCAAAATTTCAAATTTGCAAAACTTACGTTTCATCTACAATAAACCGATTGATCATCAATAACAAATGGGTCTCGGTCATCGTATTCACATGGGGTTAATTTTATTTGATAACCCTTATCATAAGCTAACTAGCCATATATCTCACATTCCTGAGACATCTCTGTATTTCGGCCAATCCATCAGAAAGTGAACCTCAAAATTTCAAATTTGCAAAACTTACGTTTCATCTACAATAAACCGATTGATCATCAATAACAAATGGGTATCGGTCATCGTATTCACATGGGGTTAATTTTATTTGATAACCCTTATCATAAGCTAACTAGCCATATATCTCACATTCCTGAGACATCTCTGTATTTCAGCCAATCCATCAGAAAGTGAACCTCAAAATTTCAAATTTGCAAAACTTACGTTTCATCTACAATAAACCGATTGATCATCAATAACAAATGGGTCTCGGTCATCATATTCACATGGGGTTAATTTTATTTGATAACCCTTATCATAAGCTAACTAGCCATATATCTCACATTCCTGAGACATCTCTGTATTTCAGCCAATCCATCAGAAAGTGAACCTCAAAATTTCAAATTTGCAAAACTTACGTTTCATCTACAATAAACCGATTGATCATCAATAACAAATGGGTCTCGGTCATCGTATTCACATGGGGTTAATTTTATTTGATAACCCTTATCATAAGCTAACTAGCCATATATCTCACATTCCTGAGACATCTCTGTATTTCGGCCAATCCATAAGAAAGTGAACGTTAAATATATTATCTGAATTGCTAGCTCGTCAATTAATAATTTTTTCATTAAATATGTGAATTATTCAATTAAAAAGGAAACTTTTATTCAATTTTTATTATGGGTCTAAACGAAATTTTAAAAAATGTCTTACATTGCTTTTGCCAACTATACCAATACATGCACATTTTTTTTGTTATTTAATTTTTCTGTTATTTCGACAAATTTTGTGCCGCCATGTTTTGTTATTTTTCTGATTTTGTTGAAAACTTCACAGCCGTTTGATTAGTGACAATCAAAAATCTTTACTTATAATTATAATTTTAAATTTAAATATAGTTCTAGTCGAAATTTTTTGAATCTCCTAAATTTTTGATGCAGCGTAACACTAACAAAATTAAAAATTATATAAATAGTAACTTTTTGAAAACATTAATTTTAATTCAAAAATTAAATTACCCTGCTTTATATTTCAATCAAAAATGTTTTTAAATTTTAGTTCTAGGAGAAATTACAGATAATTTAGTTTTGGTCAAAATTATTTGTACCCACAAATTTGTTCCCATTATTATTTGTGCAGAATGGAAAACAATCAAAATAAAATATTAAATCAATTAAATTTAAGATTATTTTTGGGTAATTAAATTACATAATGATAAAGTCACTAATGTTGTGTATGCAATTGGTCAGTTTTTGTTTAGTCTCTATAACATTTCGCATGTGGCTCAAAAATTTGTTGTTAACATTACGTTAAATCTTATCCCACCCGATTTTCTTCGCACCCTGGTACAAATTTTTGATCTTGTTAATCATGAATATCTTCCACTTAGCCAAGTCAAATAATTATGTTCAAGATTTTTTTTTATAATTTCCCCCTTATGTATTGTTAGTATAATTGCGGTGAAGAGCAAATTATGGACCAACTAATTTATCGTCAACTAGGAATGTTACCTAATTCAATAAACCGAAGTTGAACTATGACCTTGAACAGTTGTAGTTTATATCGCTTACGGAATATGAGCTACCGTCAAGAAATAAAACGTGAACGGCTAGGTAGATATCGAAATTCATTGACCACTTCTACCCGGAAGCAACCATTAGAAACACATGATAATTTATCTCAAATAGCACTGGCTCTTTAATTCTGAAGTGTTGTATCATTGTTTTCTAACTCAAAAGCAAATTATGAACTTTTAGCCATACCACATTTTATGATAGGGCCAGTGTATACAAATGAAAAATCAACAGCAAACGCAGTGGGAGAACCACAAAATTGCTAACTGAAAACTACGTTAACATAGATTTGGAATAGTAGAGGTCCTAATAAAGAACCCTGCGGAACTCCTACATTGATTGACAAATCCTCACTCCTTTCCCCGTTTATTCCCAGTTTCCCACTATATGAGTTCGACCAGCAAGATAGGAGGAAAACCACTTATGAATTAAACCTCTAAAGCCTCAACAATACAGTTTTTTTAAAAGAGTTGAATGCTTCACTCTTTCAAATGCTTCAGTTAAATCTATAAACACGGCGAATGCTCTTAGTCGCTGATCAATGTTCATGCCAATCTGCTCCAAGAATGACAAAATAGCTTGTTCTGTATTCCTGTTTCTTCTAAATCCAAATTTTCGAGGGGATAGAAAATTATTCTTATCTAAGAAGCTCATAATCCTGACTTTCATAGCTTCAAGGCCAGTTGAAGCTAATGTGAAGACACAATAAAGGCATTAATTGATGCAAACCGGCGAATAACAACTCGTGAGATCGCTGAATCTCAAAGCTCGACATATGGGTTCCCTATCTTCTTACAGAAAAAAATTTGTGCCGTCGCATTGACGTTTGTGATTTGCTTCTCAAACGCCATGTAAATGATCCATTTTTGAAGCGTATCATCACTGGGGACGAGAAATAGGTTGTCTACAACAATGTTAAGCGCAAATGATCCTGGAGTAGAAAATATGCACCGGCTCAAAGCACTTCGAAAGCCAATATTCATCAAAAAAAATGTTATGCTATCTGTTTGGTAGGATTTCAAAGGAATCGTTTATTTTGAGCTTCTACCGAGCAACACAACGATCAATTCTGAAGTGCACTGTCATCAGTTGGATAAATTGAATGCTTCACTTAAAGAAAAAAGGCCAGAATTGGTCAATAGGTAAGGTATAGTGTTCCAACATGATAATGCGAAACCACAGGCAAGTTTCACCACTCGAAAAAAGCTTTTATAGCTTGGATGGGATATACTGCCACACCCACCATACTCTCCAGACCTAGCACCTTCCGATTATCATTTGTTCCGGTCTCTATAAAATTGATTAGTCGGTAAAACGTAATAATCATAATTAACAAACGAAGAAACAATATATTTGCCAATAAAAGCTTGTTACGTCGACAAATTAGCTTTCGTAATGCAAACAAAGCTTTATGTTTTAAATTGCTGATAATTGGGTCTTGGGTTGGTAGCTTCAAAATTATTTAAGCAAATATTTTAAAAGTAGTAAATATGTTAAATTTATTATTTGACAAAATCTTGAACTAGCCTCAAAAGCTTCCTATGTACAAATTTACATGATTTTCGAACTTAGTTGTAATTTTACACTATTATGACGGGTGTCACAAGCATCACTCGAAAGATGAAATATCAGAAATTTAACTTCTAAATTGGACCTTTATGCTAATTTAGTGCTTTCAAATTTATTAAACTCAGGTTTTCGAAGTATTTGAACGATTGTGAGTTTATTGCTTTTTGAATAAATTGTAGCCGAATATTGCTTTAAAAAAATATTATATATTAAGTTGAGAAGGAAAAAGCTCTTTAAGGCACGTTTTATGAGTTTTGAAATTAACTTTTTTATTTTTTTCAATATTACTTAAACCATTAATTAATCTAAAAGGGTAGCAATCAATGGTTGCAAAACAAAATACTATTTTGAATACTATCAGCTTTCATAATATATTGGAAGCTTTGACTAAATTGAACTTTACGAAGAAATATTATAATGGTGAATAAAAGCTTGTTATGTCGTAAAATTAGCTTACGTAATTCAAACAAAGCTTTACACTAAAAAAATCGCTAGAAAGATGAAATATTAGAAATTTCATTTCTAAATTGTGATTCTATAAAAATTTAGATCTTTCAAATTTATTAGAATCAGCTTATCGAAGTATTTAAACGATTGGGACTCTTTTTTGATTAAACTGTAACCGAATATTGCTTAAAAAAATATTAAATATTAAACTAGGATGGAAAAAGCTCTTTAGGATAATTTTATGAGTTTCAAATCATTGATAAATTTAAAAGAGTAGCAATCAATACTTGCAAAACCAAAATGTTTTGAGTACTAGGAGCTTTCATAATATATTGGAAGCTTTCCTGTCAGCCTAAATTATTATACGCACTCACCATTGTTTTAGTAAATTACTTTGACCCTTACAAAAAAATATTATAATTGTGACTAAAAGCTTAGTACGTCGTAAAATTAGATTTCGTAATTCAAACAAAGCTTTATCCTCAAAATTGTTGATGAATTGGTCTAAGGTTAGTAGCTCCAAAATTATTTAAGATAGTACATATTTGCCGCCCCGGTGGCACTGTGGTTAGCATACTTGCTTTCCGCTCCGGAGGTCCCGGGTTCGAATCCCGGCGGGTGACGAAAAAATCACGGCTTGTTAATGTAGGATCAATGAATTAATCTCTCATTATCCGTTGACAAAATGATTACGAAACTTCAAAAATGAAGCGGCCAAATCCCTCTATGGGATGTCACGTCAACGAAAAAAAAAATATTTGAGAAATAGTAAATACAGTGGGCAGCCTTATTATTACGGACACATGAATTCTGTTGGAAAATGTTGACTTCTGGCGACTTATGTAATGTACATACGAAATGTATTTCTATTTTTAGTACAAATATTATTTAGTACAAAGTTTTACTTTGTACTAAATAATATTTGTACTAAAAGTAGAAATACATTTTTTGTCCAAAAATTTTCTAGCTGAGCTAGCTCAAAATATTGAGTGGATGCAAGTTCCGTATTATTGACTCTACATTTCTTTCATTTGACGTTTTGTGCTACCTAGGCTAGGTATAGCTCAATAATACGGAGTCAATAATACGGAACATGCTCCATTCAATATTTTGAGCTAGCTCAGCTAGAAAATTTTTAGACAAAAATGTATTTCTACTTTTAGTACAAATATTATTTAGTACAAAGTAAAACTTTGTACTAAATAATATTTGTACTAAAAATAGAAATACATTTCGTATGGCTAGGCTATAAAAATGTTTAGTAAAATATATAAGTCGCCAGAAGTCAACATTTCCCAACAGAATTCATGTATCCCTAATTATATGGCCACCCACCACTGTATGTTGAGTTTATTATTTGAAAAAATTTAGGCCCGGCCTTAAAAGCTTGCTATGTGAAGACATAGACCTTTGTTGAATTTATTTGTAATTTTACACTATTACAACAATATCAAAAAGCTTCATTTGAAAGAAGAAATATTAAAAATTTAATTTCTAAAAAGAATTTTATAAAAAATTAGAGCATTCAATTTTAATAAACTGAGCTTTTCGAAGAATTTCATCGATTGAGGGTTTGTTGCTGTTTCACTTAAGTGTAACCAAATATTGCTATAAAAAAATATTAAATAGTAAGTTAGGATGGATAAAGCTCTTTGTGGCAAATTTTATGATTTTCAAAGTGAGCTTTCGTATTTTTTTCAATCATTGATTAATTTATAAGAGAAACAATCAATGGTTGCAAAACCGAAATATTTTTAGTATTGCGATTTTCAATTTATGGTTCCCATTTTTCTTTTAATTTGTATACATTCTAATGCTTTCTAATCAGAACTTGGATGTGTTGGGGTGCTTCGACTCCAGAATATTTCTAATTAAGAAAAGCTTTAATATTTTATTTCCAAATTCATTAAATAAAGTAGGAAGTAAAATTAATTTTGACCCCTAAAAGCCAAAAGCTGCTTAATTTGAGCTTCTATTAGTACTAAATTTCATTTAAATTTGACTCAATTGATACAAAAAATCGTAAAGTGCTATGAACACTTTAAGGCTGTTGATTATCTAGTAAATTGTTAAGCTGAGTTTAAGTGCAACTATAGAGCAATGGAAATGGAAAATTACAAAATCTATTAAATTATTAAGATTTTTTTCTTTCTTTCTTTATACGAGATTATTACACAAACATCATCTTCATTTCCTTTTCAGATTTAATTGTAACTATGCCGATTTAACCAATTTATTTAATTGTAATGTGATTTTAACTCGAAATTATGATTCAAAATGATTTTCCTAATCCAAACCACTTAGTCTAGTCTACATGCTTACATATAAATATTTTATGTATAGAACAATTAAATAAATTAATCAATTTAATCATTTTTTTTCAAGTCTTTGTTTCATTGTTGTATGCTTCAACAATATTTCTTGAAAACGAAAGTCACTTATTAATACAATAAACATTTTCTTATCTTTGCAGGTATGTTTGAAACGCGAACTATAATACAACAAAAAACGATACACAATATGTAAGTATGATTAGGTTTTGATTTGTCTCAAGGACTTTAAAATAACGCAACCAAATCAATATTTTTAACAATATTCATAAATATTGTTGCTAGTCCCAATGGCAATGCGCGCTTATACGTATACCGCAATACCGTATATATGTACAAACAAATGAACCATATTTAGGGTAACAAGAAAATCTGGAAATATATTTCTTATATCGTCTTGATATATTTAATCCCAATCATAATACACTTGAAATTTTAATCGCGACCATTCCACGCGTCTTACAAATGGCGACGTTCCATTTATAAGATGAAATTGCATCAAAATATCTATAATATGCATCCACTTATCATGTAATAACACAGAGTTATTATAGTTAAATAGACGAATAGAAAAAATAATAACAACAACAACAGTACAATTCTATTATTCTTGCAAAGACTTATGTGAAAACCACTTAAGATAACGTACATAGAGCTAGATTATGGTATACGAGAGACGAGGTTGATGAGCGACGAAAATAAATTCAGTTTTTTTTGTTATTTGTTTCGTTGTCTTAGTTGTTTGGTTTAAGTCTCTTCATCTCATGTACATACATCTTTTCTTATGTTGTGCATATATAGTTAGTTACATAAGACAATTTATATTATGTTGTGTATGCAATGCATGACCGATATTTTCAATTGGCCGGAACACTGTTTACAAAGTAAATGAGAATTTTATGTTTTGGTTTTTGTAAAGTTTTATAATTGAGGTGTTGCCTACGCTGCGCCCATTACTTTCGGTATGTGTGTTATGTTATTTTGGTTTCATCACTGTATGCGATGTATCCGTGTCAACTGGCAATTCTTATTTATTAGTGGTGAAAAGGATTTTGAAAGTTTCAAATATTTTCAGAGTTTCAAATTTTTAATATTTTATAACAAAATGTTGAAATTTCAGTAATTTTAAAATGTCAAATTTTGAATTATAATTTATATAGTTTATTGACATTGGATATTTCCCTTTAGGAATTCGAAATTTAGCCGTTGATGATAGAATTTTATAAATTTCAATGCGAAATTTTAATTTTTGGTTAATTAATATTAAAAATATTGCATGCTTTAAATTCCACATCGAATCTTGAATTAAAATTTTAATGGAATTTCCGAATTTTGAAATTTTTAAAACTTAAATGTTTTCTGATTCCGCGTAGTTTATTAAAAGTCGATTTTGATAGCATACGAATATTTTGTATGAAAATACCGATTTGCTGTATCCTCGTTAAGTCATATTTGAAAAGTAACATTATGTTCTCTAGACATAAGTTATTCAAAACTGGTTAATTCTGAAATTTTAATTTGCTAAATAAGTAAACTATTAAAAGGAGAATTTGATATTTTAATTAAATTTTAAATTTTACAAGTCAGAATTCGAAATGTTGTACACATTGAAAATCCGAATTATTGTACAATGTTATAAATTTTCAAAATTTTGAATTTTAGGGTAAATTAGAACTGAAAATATTGAATGTTTTAAATTCCACCTAGATGTTTAAATATTTTAAATTGTCAGTTTTCAAAATACCTATCTCGTTTGTCGAAATTCAGATTTCAGAAACCGAAATTTTGGGAACCGTTTCCAAAATTTTCAAAATATTTGGAATTATTCGAATATTTCGAACTTGTAAAGTGGAGTTTCGAAGGTGTAAAAATCAATTTTTAAATTTTAAGTTGGTAAATAAGTAAAATTTTTAAATTAAAACGTGAAATTTTCAAAAAAAAAAATTCAAATCGAAATTTCACTTGTTGATACGAATTTATTTGGAAATTATGGAATTTTACGTACAATTTATAAAGTTTAAAAAATGTTCATGGCTTGAAAAAATTTTGAATATTTTATAATGTCAAATATTAAAATTTGAGTTTTTGTTTTGCATTATATCAAATTTGTTGTATTTATTCGAATTTCAGAAACAAATATTTTCACTTAGAAATTTGAAAGTTGGCCGTCTCAATTATTGTTGAATGAGCTTTTTCAATTTGTCCATTCGATTCGGACAAAGATGCGTATTCTAGCTGAACGTTAAGTTTATTAAGACATTCCTTAAATTGTATGGAATGAAATGTTGTTTCGTGATCTGATACGATTGTATGAGGAATTCCGAATTGAGTGAAGTATCTAGTTAGAGCACTAGTTGTGTCTAACAAATTTTTGGTTTTTATGGGAATTATCTGTAGATGTTTCGAAAATGCGTCAATTATGGATAGGAAACTTGACTTATTTATACTAAATATGTCAATATGAAGCCTCTCTAGTGGCCTGTGAGTGATAGGCCTAGGTGATATTTTAATATTGTACGGTTTCCTATCGTACTTGTGAGTTTGGCATGTATTGCAAACATTAATGTGACTTTTGATTTTTTTCGCCATATTTGGAAAAAAATATGAGCGTCTGATTTGGTTTTCTACTTCTCGAATACCTTTGTGGGCTCGTTCGTGCTCTTTTGAAATAATGGCATTTTGACGATCCTCGTTCGTCACGTCTTCAACCATTTTCGTAACGAAGACGAAATGGCCGTCTCTTGAAAAATTCTCCCTGAAAGCTTCTTGAATGCTTTGGTACAGTATCTCTGGCGCTAGAGTTGCCGACTGTTTACCGTTGTGGAAGTTTTTCATGTAATTTACTATATCGTTTTTCTCAAATACTTTTTGAGCGATAATTATTCTTTTAAAATTTTGAAAAATTTGTTCCGAAATTATTGTCTCTGTCTTGGCAACCTTAAATATAATTTGGTTCCTATAATAGTTTATAGGTCGCTCCGAGAAGTGAATAAAATAATGGTCCGAGGTGTTTGCTGAGTGAACAGTCTCTATTTCACTATCAGTTTCTGATGTATTTACCTCCCTAACTTCGAGTTCACGTGGAGTGTTATGACTTCTTTCATTGAGGTTTATTTCATTAGTAGGTATCCGACTTAAAGCGTCTGCTACCACGTTGGTTTCCCTTCTCTATATACGACGTCGTAGTCGTAATTTTCGAGCTCTAATCGCCATCTTAATATTTTAGAATTTTTTTCTGAAGTTTTAATAAATGTGAGAGGCTTATGGTCTGTGACCAAGGTGAATTTGATTCCGTAAAGGTAACACTGGTATTTTTTTAATGGCCCATATTATAGCCAGTGCCTCTTTTTCATTTGTGGCGTATTTAGATTCGGTCTCGTTAAGAGTTCTCGATGCGAACGCAATGGGTCTTTCGACTCCATCTTGCACCTGCGATAGGATTGCACCAAGAGCAAAATCTGATGCATCCGTAGTCAGTATGAAATTTCGTGAAAAATCAGGGTATGCTAAGATTTGATCTGTTGATATGATCTTTTTAAGGCTTTCAAAGGATTCTTTGTAATCTGGGTCCGCAATATTAATCGAAGTATCTTTCTTCAGATATTTCGTCATGTGTTTGGTTATCTTCGAATAATCTCTGATAAACCTCCTGTAATACCCTGACAGTCCTAAGAACTGTTTTATTTCTTTAGCCGTTTTAGGTATTGGCCAGTTTAGAATTTTTTCTATTTTCTCGGGGTTTGGTTTTACCCCATCCTGAGTGATTATATGCCCTAGGAATTCGGTTTCCCGTTTCAAAAACTCGCACTTGTCGAGCTGAATTTTTAAATTAAAATGGGAAAGCCGTTTAAACACAGTGTCTAGATTATTTATGTGGTGTTCTAAATTTTTACCAACGATGATAATGTCGTCGAGGTAAACGTGACAAATTTTTCCTATCAGACCATTGAGAACGTTGTTCAGCGCCCGTTGGAATGTGGCGGGACCGTTCTTAAGGCCAAAGGGCATTCGAGTGAACTCAAAGTGGCCCTTATCTGTCGAGAAAGCTGTTTTCTCTTGAGATTTTTCCTCCATAGGAATCTGGTGAAATCCAGATTTTAGGTCCAATGTTGAAAAATAAACAGATTTCCCCAAATTATCGAGAATTTCCTCAATTTGTGGCATTGGAAACTTGTCATCTTTGGTTTTTTCATTTAGTTTCCGGTAGTCTATCACTACTCTTACTTTTTTTATGCCTGACGCATCTTTCTTTTTTGGGACAACCCAGATAGGTGATGTGTATGGGCTGATCGAATTCTTTATGATACCACTATCTAGTAGCTCTCTGACTTGTTCCTCTACATCATTTTTGTAATGATGAGGATATCTGTAGGTTTTTGTGTAGATTTTTGTGATCGTAGTCGCTGATAGCTTTTCATTTTGTTTTAACAGAATTGATTGGTTATTGAAAATGGTTTCTGTTAAGACGTCTTTTTCTTTTTCGCTCAAATGGTTCATTCTAATCAATTTCTGGATACATTTTTTATCTACAGTTTTGTTCTCAGAAAGTGGTATTGGATTTAGTGTTTCAAAGTTATTCACTTTGAGTTTTAATTTAGGAATCCGTTTAGGAGGTTCGGGGTTTCCCGTAAGAATTTTGACTGTTGTCTTGAAGTTTTCAGCTTTATACAGTCCTGGTTGTACTGTTATGTCTTCGTTTAACTTTTCGAAGCCCGTAACTAACCATTCGCCGTTTTCCGATGTATTAAGCGTGACTGTATGGTTATAAAAATTGTTCTGTGGATAATATCTGTTGAATTTATATACACGGTTGTTCAGTGTAATATTGTTAGACTTAAAATCTATCTTGGCATTCATTTTTGCCATAGTTTCGGAACCTAAAATTCCATCAAAGAATTTATGGAAAGCTAGTTGATAGTATGTTTGTTCTGGTTGATTATCTCCTAATAAATTTAATTTCACTTTTTTTTCAACTTTATGGTTGCCTAAAATGTTTTTAATTGTGGTTCTATTTGTATTAACGAAATTTTTGAGATTTAATAAATTATTGATTTCTGGCGTAATGACATTTTTATTTGCGCCCGTATCTATTAAAAGTGTTATGTGGCCTTTTAAGTACTCATTATAACACTTGAGGTACGGAAGATAATTTAATCTTCCGTATCTGACTCGATGGTCCCTTGAAAATTTCCTGAGTCCCCATCTTGAATCTCATCGTGATTTTCTTCGTTCGAATCTGACGCTAGGTCGTCTGTAATTTCATTTTTAGTTTCATGATTGTGAATCATTTTCTTAAATGAGTTCCGAGTTCTCATGGATTGATCGACGTCCATGGGAGACACTGATCCTCGAACTGAGTAGGTTTGTTTTTTATTATTAAAATTTTGTGGTAACGAATCTTTATTTTTTGGTTGGTAATAATCAATTGCTTTTGGTTTTTGAAAATTATTGGGATTGTTGGATTTTTTCGAGTTATTTGATATTAACTCGTTACTATTGAATTTACAGAGGAAGGCATATGCCTCCTCTATACATTTTGGTTTTGCCGCTTGGGCGTAGCCAAAATAAGGTTTTCGTAACCCTGAAATGAAAGCCGCTAGTGCGTCTTCTGCAATAAAAGCGCTGATTGCAGGCCATGATTCGTTATATATTGTATTTTGTTTAGACAGTGATTTAATATTTTGCACATTTTGTTTTATTTTCGTAAAATAACTGTGCACTGTCATGTTTTCGGTCATCTTTGTGGACCATAATTGCGATTTATAGAATGAAAGTTCCTGGCGATCGCCTAAGGCTTCCATTAAAATATTTTTTATTTCTAAAAATGATTGAGGATTTCCGGCAAGACATATTATAACTCTTGCGTTCCCTTCTATTTTATTCAATACCGATTGAATGTATAGTTCGCACTGTTGTTCTGAAACTAGAGGTTGAAATATTAGCAGTGTACTTTCTGCTGTTTTCAGCCAAGCTGATAATTGTTTACGATTCCCATCGTAATGTGGAATCGATTTGATAGGATCCGGGATCCTGAACAAGTCAACTGTTGACATTTGTTCTTTAACTTTAACAGGGGTCTCGAATTGATCCTGTGGTTTATCAATTTTTTCGAAAAGAAAATTTAATTTTCCATCTTGCTCCACTTGTGCATCGTTCAATTTTTTTAATTGTTCTACGATCACGCTTAATTGTGTAGCTAATTCCTCCATTTCTAATATTGAGTTGATTTCTTTGTCAATATTTCTATTTTGATCAAAGATTTTTAACCTTTTCCTCATATATTAGACACTAATGGATTTAATATTATTATTATTTTTGTTTACTGTCACTATGCGATCCACTGATGCTAATTGTGAACAGTATGGTCCCGTTGCGTCTATCTGGTAGTGCGCGTTCGAACCGAGGTAACAATTTTAATAATATTTTATCACTCTACTTTAAAAATCACAGCAATTGCTATCTACTGATGCTAATTGCCTTTTTTTTATCGTAAAAGATTAATAAAAAATAAAAAATCTTACCTTTTTGCAATCGTTCTGAGAGAGTGGGTTACAGTGATGTCTTCAATGAAATCCGGCGGAACCTCAATTCAACCAACGGTTTATTAACCTTCAGTTGGCGATGTAACACTAATAATTTTTTCACGAAATTAAACTGTCACGGATTCACTTCTGAATTTGTGTTTAAGTTCAAATTCTTTGCACTGTTGGCTCAGGTTTCCCGTATTTTATGATGTTCTCTTTAATTACATTTCCCAAGTGTGGGAAATGCATAAGCATTTTCTTTATGTTCGTCTTTTACATGTGACGAATGAGAAATGCTATTATGCACTTTGTTGGAACGTAATTATATAAATATAGTTTTGTTGATAGTTAAACCGGCCGGCGATTCACGCGTGTCAATGTTATTTAATTACATTACAAAAGTTTTAAAAAATTTTAGGGTTTTTAAATTTTAAAATTTTTAAAGTCAAATGTTAAAATGTCAGCTATTTGAATTTCAAAAATCAATATTTTAATATAGAAATTTGAATGTTTGGCATAAATTTAATGGCATTTTATGATTTGGGAAATTTTAAGAACCAAAATATTTACATCGAATTGAAGTTTTTGAATTTGCAACTTAAACTGATGAACGTGACGTTTTATTGAAAGATAACAATTCTTTGTGACTATTAATTCAGATGAGTTTAATACAGACCCCAAGAGCATTCAAATTTCCTAATTTTATATTGTTAATTATTATTTTGTATTGTTAATTTTAAAAATGTCTATCTTGTTTTCAAAATTTTCTTTTAATTTATCGAATTTTAAAATATCTGTAAATATTATAATATTTGAAACTCGCAAATGTAGTTTGTAGTTTAATATTCTGAATTAAATTTTTAGTTTAATTCCCGAATTTTATTAAAATGTTGAAATTCATGAAGTTTTCTTAAAAATTTCATAATGTCCAGTTACCTGAACAAGAACTTTTAATAGGTTTATTACGCACGGCTTTTCTCATCAGACCTAAAACCAATTTTCTACTGACGATTGGAGAAGTATAATAATACAATGTTTTATTCATTCTCACGCGTGAATAATTAGTGAATGTTCAGTGAATAATGGCTGAATAATCAGTGAATAATTAGCGAGCAATCAATGACTAATCAGAGAATACTGAGTGAATCTCATCACATCAGTGATTAAAGAGTTAATAACGAGAGAATCATGAATGAATAATAAGTGAATAATCAGTGAATAATAAAATTTGAGATTATACTGAGTGAATAATGAGTTAATTCATCATTCAGTAGTGAATAATAAGTGAATAATCATTGACTTTTAGTACTTTTAAAATTCATTTTACACAGGCGCTGCCCATAATGCAAGCAAGATATACGTATTGAATTATAGATGCCTTAGGATTGTAAAAGAAAACTTCTCACGTGTTTACATTTTTTTTAAATAGTGAGGTTTAAACCTCAGATGAATCTGATATATTGCTTAAGTGGTGGCACTAACAGCTGCATTTGTTGACATCAATGCATTCATTATTGTGGAATCATGAACCGTGCCAAAATTTTATTTTTCGGTCACGTTCAAAATACCCATAGTTTGTTCCTACAGAATTAAAATATAGCTTATGAAGCGCAACGTCTAAGATAACCGAGAAAGTGGGTTGATTATTTGCATCAACCGATATTTGTGATTACACAGTCACGTTTTAACAAAATATTTATAGCGGGTTGTTAACGTTTGTGCGAAGTAAGGCATGTTTTAAATTTATTTCCGTATTTCAAATCGGATAGGGCCTCAAAAATCCATTGCTGATATCATTAAAAACTTACCGATAAATGTGGTTATCATAAGATTCTTGAAACTGATTTCTCCTAATAGCTAGGATTCACTCTAAAGTGAGTGTAGTCGATTTCCTTAACTCATCAAATCCCGAAATTGATTTTCAATCTTTAAATCAATTTTTAAAATTTAAGCTATTTTCAAATAAGTTAATTGTTTGTTGACATTCGAATTTCAGTAACCAATACTTCTCTAAATTTTCGTATTTTAAAAGTTGCAATATCGAGTTTCAAGTGGTTTGTCGATATTAGAATCAAATTTAATAAACACTTGAAATGAACCACTCCACTCTAGAATTTCGTCATTTGACTTTTTGAGATTTTCAATTTTCATTGTCATGAAATATCGAATTTCATTGTGGCTTCTGTGGTTCTTTCTTTTTTTTAGCTAAAACTTGCCTCTGGTAATCTTCAAACCCATGTTTTGTGCATTTTGAAATTTTATGTTAAAAATTTTTATTTTGAACTCCTGAATTTTGAATTTTTTTTCCACATAATGTCGGGTCCCTACAAAATCATTGACGATTTGAAGAATCTAAGAATTATTTAAATATTTGGAAAGTGTGAATTAGATGATACAAATACGATTTTAAATAGGTGTTAATGTCAATTTAGAAGAATATTTAAGGCCCGATTACTCTTTAATTAAATGAAATATCTCTGAGTTTGGAGGTCCTAGTACAAAAACCACTTGAATTAAGAAAATTTAATTTTTCACGGTCTCCTAATTATTTAAATTTTTGCAAGATCAATCGATTTTCCAAGGAAGTCCAAAGTAATTGCATTTATATGATTAAGCAAAAAATTGACGCTTGAATAATCTGAGAGACTAATAATGAGTAGACATGATCTTGAATAATGATGATACGTTCAATTTTATCAAATGAAGTAACTGCTCCACAGAAATATATTTTGCTGTGATTATGTTTATTAGGAGACAGAAAAGATAATTCTTTATTTATATTAAGTTCCACGTGCACAATTTTAATATCAAAAATAAGCAAATGTTTCCTATGATCCTCACACCTTATTTGCATTAAACATGTTAATATTTGAAAATAAAGAAAATACTCGTTTCAACAAATAACATTCTACAAAAGATGTTTCAACAAGGAATAGGTTCTACAGCGTAATTATGGGGAAAATAGTTTAACACACAAATGAATTTTTATGTTTTAGCCAAGGCATAGTTTCAAGATATTAGGTTCCACAAAATAATTCCCACAAAATTTGCATTTTGTATATTATAGAGATATTAGGTTCCACAAAAGGAGAACTAAAGAATTACGTACAGTTGATTGTCCTCGAATTCAAAGGTTTCTGTTGATCTCGAAATTTTAGAAATCGATACTTAAAGTTTGAAAATAGAATTTAGAATATTTAAAAGTAGTTTCTTTAATTAAAATTTCTAATTTAATAAAACTTAAATTTTGGTTGAAATACAGAATTTTGTTAATGGATATTGCATCGAAATTTAACATAAAGTAGAAAAAATTATAATTTCAAAATTTTAACCAGAATTTTTCAAGTTTGTCGTATTTTAAATTGTTTAGGAATTTGAATATAATTTTGTAATGGCCATTTTGTTACGTTTTCGAAATCCAAATTTCAATAATAGAAATTTTGTACGGAATTCGAAATCTTTCTATTTATCGAATAGATTTCAATTTTAGTGGGTGCAGTTCGAAGTTCGTAAATTTTGAGGATGCTTCGATATTTGGAAATTTATATACAATCTGAATAAAAATTACATTTCTCAAATATCAAGTTTTGAAATTTTAATTTCAATGACCCTTGTTTAGTTTGCCGAAAAGAAGAAAATTTCAAAATTTGGAAAATCATGATACTTTAAGCGTTTGGAAAACTGAGAACTGCTCAATGCTCAAATCTTTGGAAGTTTGTGATCCCGTTGAATTTTGTTGTGGCTATCGTTTAAAAATTCGAAATTTTAATAATTTATCAATTTTATTTTGAAAATTTCACAAATTCAATTTTAAAGTACGGAATTCGATTTTTTCGAAATTCCCCATTTTTAGAATTGGTTTATGGGTTTATAGTACTTTTTGAAGTTAATTCAACATTTTTTATTATTGAACTCGAATTTTCGAGTACATTGGGAAATTATTGGTGGATTGACCTAAAATTATGGAAATTTGAAAGTAGTACACGAATTGTGAAATTTAAAAATTTTGGGAACCACTCGAAATTTTATTTGGATTTATCGAAATTTCCTAACACCTTCGTATCATGTAAACATCAGATTTGAAAAGAGAAAGACAGAATTTTTTAAATCAGGATTTTACAGTTTAGTAAATTTAGAATATTTCCATATCAACCTTTTAAATTTCAGTTCCACGCAAACAACATTTTAAAAATTTGGTCATGTCAGTTTCAAAACTAGGGGTACCAATGGCCTAGAATTTAGCACAGCTTCAACTTGCTTGACCAACGTGGACAATTTTTCTTAAGTAATTGTTTTACAGACTTTACAGCTGCATCAGGTAGTCCGCCAAAGTAAGGTGAACCAGGCGGATAAAACTACATTTCATTTTTTCCCTGATATAACGTCTTCAATTGCTTGCGATAGTTTACAACTAGTAATAAGTTTGTACAGCGTATGCAAGTGGTTATTGGCACTTATAAAATTGGTCTCATTATCTGACAGGATTTGTTTGAGTACTCCTCTGGTTGTAATACATCTTTTTAAAACATTCATGAACCATTCTGTTGTCATCGATAATGCAAGTTCCAAATGAACTGAGCGAGTTACCAAACAGACAAAGCAAGCCAAATATGCCTTTTTAGGTATTTTACCACGCAAATTGTAATAAACGAGGAATGGTCCACAATAATCAACACAATGAAAAAAAAATGATAAAGCCTGGTTGACGCGTTCACTTGATAAATCGGCCATAAGTCCAGATTTAATTTCATTGCAATTTAGCGGCCCAGATCTTCGATACGATGGGTTAATCATATTTTGAATGGCGGGCAATATAACAGGTGACCCATTTTAAAAGAACAACGCAAATAACTCCTCTAAGGCCTGAATAAAAAAAAGTGTAGATATGTACAAAAGTTGCACAATTTTTAGGGGGAAATCAAATGATGAGCTTGAATTGTACCTTGAGGTCAAATTTCAAGGTTATCTCAAGGTCGAGTCGTTTTTTTTCATGGAACCAGCTACTTTGACTGTAGATTCTGTAGACAAAAACCGTATCATCTTTCAAAATCCAGAGTCAAAAAAAGGTGTTTCCATTGAAAAAAACGACTTGACCTTGAAATTTGACCTCAAGGCCCCATCATTGATTGTTAGGTATTTTACTGAATATTTGCGCTTCAAATTTAGTGGTATAGCTATTGTACTTAGATTTAATCGTTATCAACGCAGCATCAGGCGAATTTAATAACAAGCATTCAAAGCCTTGAATCGCTACAGATGATGGTATTGACCGAATCCCAAATGAATTTTATTTACGGTTTTTATCCGATAAGAATTGGTTCCATCGCATAATAGTATACTCATCATTTTTACAGTAAACACATGAGAATCGATTATTAGCCTAAAATGATGAAATTAAATATGGCCTTGATTGTGTGTTGAAAGAATTCATTGATCTTGATTTCAAAGATTGAGCATTAGTTTGATTCGTTGATTGGTTTATAACCTTATCAACCTTTAATTCCATAATATATCAACAAAATCGCGTTTCTAATGGTCGCTTTTCCCTCCATTTACCCTTTGTTTTGCTGTCCAATTTCGATACAATCAAATAAATTATGATGTCATCACAATAATCAGTTGGACGACCAAGATTCTAGAGTGATCGTAAATGCGAATTTGTTTCATCAAGCAAATTCAACAAATTTTGTGCGGTTAATTTTTCAATTCGATGAAAAATTCTACATCCCGAATTTTTATAAATTTAACCCGCTTCGACACTAATTTATCAAAACGAAGTCTAATTTAATTTGCCTTAGCCGTAATTAAATTATTGGTAACAAAATCTTATAGTTCATCAATAAATTTTTTAAATATTGTTATAGGAATACAGTAAATGACATAAATCTAATTGTTTGCTTCTACAGTGGCTTTATATCGGAGCTAAGCCTTAAAATTTTTTTGATTTTGAAAATGTTCAGTTTAGAATTTTTCGTTCCTAGTCATTCGTAATTTATATTTTGCAATATCGTTTTTGAAAATTTTCTAAATGATCGAATTTTGATGTACTGGCTGGCTAATATGGTGCCGTTTGAACTGAAGTTTCGTATGTGAAATTAATAAAATAAAAATAGAATTTGAATATTTTTTAATGTCAATTTTGAAAATATCAAAATTTCTAATATCTTGTAGAGAAAGATTGAGGCCCATACTGAAATCTGTAGGTTGTTAAATAAAAATAAAACGTCTTTGAATTTAGAAGTCCTACGAAGACCAACTAGGTATATCCAGATAATTTTTTTTTTGTTTTTTTTTGACAGTTCGATTTGCGCGAGATCGACCATTGCTCCAGTCTGGGTTGGAAAGAGACTAACAATGAGCAGAAATAAATGCTCCACAGAAATATATTTTATTGTGATTATGTTTGCTAAGAGACAGTAAAGGTATTTCTTCCACCTGCCATTATGTTCCACAAATTATTTGCATTAAACATGTTGCGTTTCACATAAGATGTTACAATAAGGAATAGGTTCTACAGAATAATTGGAGGCAAAACATTTTTTGTATCAAATGCAATTTTATATTTTACTCAAGACACAGTTCCAATGAAACATTCTACGTCATTAACGATATTAGGTTCCACAAAAGAAGTCTTACAAAGTTTTTCATTATAAGCAAATATGTAAACCTATAAAAAGGTCTGAAGCCTTTACTTTTCTATCTGATTTGTTATTAATAACACGGTTTAAAATTTGAAAATAGATTTTAGGATATTTAAAAATTTTACTTTAATTAAATTTTTTCAATTTAATAAATACCAAATTTTGGTATAAATATAGAATTTAGTAAATTGGTATTGCATCGAAATTTAACGTAAAGAAGAAAAAATAATAATTTTAAAATTTTAAACTGTTTACATTTAGGAATTTGAATATTTTGTAACGCCCATTTTGTTAGTCGAAATCTCAATACCAATATCTGAAAGTTTGTACGGAATTCAAAATTTTTCTACTTACCAAATAGATTACAATTTTAAATGCAGTTCGTAAATTTTGAGAAATTCAAGAGAATTTCAAAATTTGGAAAACCATGATACTTTAAGCGTTTGACCCCTCCGAATTTTGTTGTGTCTATCGTTTAAAATTCGAAATTTTCGTAATTTATAAATTTTATTTTGAAAATTTCACAAATTCAATTTTACAGTTCGGAATTCGATTTTTTCGAAATTCACAATTTTAAGATTTTGTTTCTTGCACTTCTTTTTGAAGTTAATTCAATATTTGTTATTGCTGATCTCGAATTTTTGAGCACTCGAACATTGAGGATTACTAACATCCCTAGGTGGATGGACCTAGGGAATTAGTAAAATATTTGAAAATTGTGATAATTTGCACGAATTGTGAAAATTTGGTAGTAAACTTCAATTAGTTTGTCTTATAAATACAATATAGTGTTGAATAGCTCTTGTGGTATTTCAAATTTGTAGAACCACTCGGACTTTTTTAAACTGTGGTGATTTAAAAAAAAATTCAGTTTACAGTTTTTCGTTCCTGATCCTTCGAATTTTATATTTTGCAATGACGTTTTTGAAAATTTTCTAAATTATCGAATTTCAATTTTGAAAATATTAAAATTTCTAATATCTTGAAACGAGAGATTAAGTACTGAATTCGTACTATTTCAACCTCTGTAGATTGTTAAATAAAAATAAAATGTCTTTGAATTTAGAAGTCCTACAAAGACTAACTAGGAATTTTATTTTTCCGTTTCATCCAATTTATCAAATAAATTAATGCTCTATGTTTTTCTTCACTTATATATATTAAGTTCCACATAAAAAATGTTAATACCAAAAATAAGCAATAGTATTCCAACCAAAAAATATTACGTTCGATTTCAAAAAGAAATAGACTCTACAGTAATAATTAGAGGCAAAACACTTTATATGTTAAATAAATTTTTATATTTTGCCGATTCTTATTCAAATTTTCAATATTGTGTACAATTCGCACTAAACAGATCAAAAGCCTTAATATTTCGATATTATTTTGTATTAATCGCACATTTAATTGTCGCAAATTCTAAATTTTCTGTAGATCCCAAAATTTTAAGAATCGATACTTAAAATTTGAAAATAGAATTTAGAATACGCAAAAAGTTTACTTTAATTAAAATTTTCAATTTAAAAAAACTTAAACTTTGATTTAATTATAGGATTTGTAAAATTGTGAACGAATCGAAATATTAAAACAAAGTAGAAAATTTATAATTTTAGAATTTTTGAAAATCTTGAAAATTTTTTAATGTTTATTTCGTAAAAAATAATTTCCCTTGCTCATCGAAAATAAAATTTCAATTTTTCATTTTATGTGATTCGAAATTTTCCCATTTATCGAATTTTACTGTTTTCTCGGTGCAGTTTGAAATTTTTTGGGGGAGACATTTTGATGGCTAAATCATGAATTAACGCCACCTAAGTTTCTAATTTTTTGTATTTAAATAGTTTTATCGAAAATCGAGTAAGAGAGTTTCAAAATTTCGGTAACCACTGATGCTTTAAGAGTTTGAAACATTTCAAAATACATCGAATTTTTGGAAATATTTGGACCTCATAGAATTTTGTTGGATTGTTTAAAATTCGAAGTTTTAATAAATTTAATTTTAGAAATGTCACAAAATTCAATTTAAATGTTCGAAATTCGATTTTTTTTTTCGAAATTCACAATTTTAAGAATATTTTTTAATCGAACTCGAATTTTTGATATATTTTTCGAATTTTGAAATGTGTGAACACTCGAGTAAATATTTGAAAATTCTTTTTCTTATATATTGCCAAATTTAACATTTCAGAAGAATCAGAATTTTTAGAGGTCGGTGGTTGACGCTCGAAGAGGAAACATGTATTTTTGTCGTCTTCTTCCAGAATTTAATTTTATTTTATTTATTTATTTAATTTTGTGTGAAGTGTTGTATACATATATTTTAATTTAATTTAAATTAGTAATTAAAAAGTTTCGTAAGTGATTTTTTGGTTTGAGTGTGTGTTATCGTGGTTTCATTTGCACACGTAATAAGTAGTTTCGCTTAAATTAAATAATATCGCGTGTAATTTTGTTTAATGAATTTCATTTGCAGTGAATATATTAAATGAGTGTAGTGGAAAGTAAATTAATGGAAAGTGGATGCGAAATATATTGAATAAGGAGAAATGTGTTTAATAACGGTACTTACTGCCCAAGTCAATATATAATGTGATATGAATTGTGTAAAAATATTTTTTTTGTTGGTTCTTTTATTTTATTATATACGATTTGGCTTTGGTAACGGTTGTTACCACAAGTATGCTTGTGTGTATGCAGAATAAATGTACGTGTGTTCGATTCAAGTGGGATTCTTGTATCTCATGTAATCGAATACGTTTGAGTCGAATACAGAAACAACATATACGCAATACGTAACGAATTATTTATTTGTGCATGCCAAATTTTAATGATCGTATATTGCTCGGCTTAGTTGAATTGTTCTTATTGGAATAAATATTGTGTGTTATTGTATCAAAGCAACTGTAATTTCTAGGTAAATACATGTAATTTTGAATTTCATTGTATTACATGTCTATAAGAAATAATATATTTATTATACAATGTTGAGTTGGATGAATTTTTCGATAGATGTGTATGTGTAGATAGATGTGTAAGGGCATCGAGCACGATCATGTTATTGTTTCTCCTGTATCGAAATGTTTATAAGTGCTTGTTGTACACACATGAAATACTCACAAGTAAAAGTATGTTTAGACATGGATTGGAAACAATTTTGATGAAATGCGTTAACAGAATATATTGTACAATTTGAAGTTTGGGATTTGAAATTTAGAGTTTGGTGTTTAAAATTTGTAGTTTGAAATTTAAAATTTAGGATTTGAAGTTTGGAATTTGAAATTTAAAATTTGAGATTTGGTATTTAAAATTTGAAATTTTGGAATTTAAAATTTGGAACTTGAAATTTAAAATTTGGAATTTAGAATTTGGAATTAGAAATTTGGAATTTAAGATTTGGAGTTTGAACTTTGGAATTTGGGATTTGAAATTTGGAATATGAAATTTTAGATTTTCGAATTTGGGATTTGGAAATTGAAATTTGGAATATGGGATTTAAAATTTGAAATTGGGAATTGAAAATTTGAGATTTAAGGTTTGGAATTTGAAATTTAAAATTTGGAATTTAAAATTTGAAATTTGAGATTTAGAGTTTGGTGTTTAAAATTTGAAGTTTGGAATTTCAAATTTAGAATTTGAATTTTGGAATTTGATATTTAAAATTTGAGGTTTGGAATTTGAAATTTAAAATTTGAGATTTGGTATTTAAAATTTGAAATTTTCAGTTTGAAATTTTCAATTTGAAATTTAAAATATGGAATATGAAATTTGGGATTTTGGAATTTGGGATTTGTATTTTGAAATTTGAACTTTAAAATGTGGAATTGGGATTTGAAATTTGGAGTTTGGTGTTTCAAATTTGAAGTTTGGAATTTGAAATTTGGAATATACAATTTGGAATTTGAGATTTGGAATTTAAAATTTGATGTTTGGATTTAAAATTTGGAATTTGAAATTTGGAATATGAAATTTTAGATTTTCGAATTTGGAAATTGAAATTTGGAATATGGGATTTAAAATTTGAAACTGGGAATTGAAAATTTGAGATTTAAGGTTTGGAATTTGAAATTTAAAATTTGAAATTTGGAATTTAAGATTTGGAGTTTGATCTTTGGAATTTGGGATTTGAAATTTGGAATATGAAATTTTAGATTTTCGAATTTGGGATTTCAAAATTGAAATTTGGAATGTGGGATTTAAAATTTGAAATTGGGAATTGAAAATTTGAGATTTAAATTTAGAATTTGAAATTTAAAATTTGGAATATGAAATTTTGGAATTTTGGATGTATTTTGAAATTTGGAATGTTTGATTTGCAATTTGAAGTTTGGTGTTTGAAATTTGAAGTTTGGAATTTGAAATTTAGAATTTGAAGTTTGGAATTTGAAATTTATGATTTGTTATTTAAAATTTACAATTTAAAGTTTGGACTTAAAATTTTCAATTTGAAATTTAAAATTTGGAATATGAAATTTTGGAATTTGGGATTTGGATTTTGAAATTTGAAGTTTAAAATTTGGAATTGAGATTTGAAGTTTGGAATTTGAAATTTTGAATTTGAAATTGGAAATTTGGAGTTTGAAATTTAAGATTTAAAATTTGAAGGGATAGTATCAAAACCCCAAAAAATAAAAATTCCATTTTCATTATTCCAAAATGAAACAAAATTTATTTTCAAATTCCAATTTACATAATTCTAAATTACAAAATAACGATTCCCAAAAAACCTAAAAAAAATGTCCATAATTCAAAATCCCAAATTTTTTTATTTTTTTATTAAAACTATAATCTTAGCTAATTTAGCTAAGTATTGGTTTGGGCTCATTTTGTGTTGTTTTTTCAACACGCTTAATTTTTTTATATTTGGTTATATTTTTCTTATCTGTTGGTCTTATATTTTGACCTTCTTCAATTTTGTTTACGTTATTATGTGAAACCACAAGTTCGGCTCTCAGTTCTTCGACTATTTTATATAGCCCGCTGTTTTTTTTCTCGACTATAACTTTTAACCGATGATGCCATGCTTCAACCGAATTTTGTGTCTTCGGATAATTGTTTTTAATTGAGTCATTTATTGACCAGAAATGATGAGGATATTTTGCGTTAGGTACGATGTAAGATTTTTTAAATTTTTAGCAATCTTTTGAAGATCATCATCTTTTAATGTCTCTTGGAACTTGTTAATAAATACAGGAATAGAGTTTGGAAGTAAAAAGGCTAGAGCTTTGAGCATTCGTACTCCTAAGGCAAATTCTTCAGAATTCCCATATTTTTGGGTTAGTTTTAACGTTTGTACCCTCCTCCAAATTAACTGCCTGAAATGAAAAAAAAACTAAATTCGGTATCGGTAAAATATCCTTGAGCACAACGGTGAATAGTCACTTCTAAATAAGTTACTATGATTTGGGGCGTAAATGAGATATTCATTTCTACAGCTAAACGGTGAAGTTCATTAAAAATTCATTGTAGCACTCCTTGTTTTTTTGTCATCAAACATAAAAATAATGGAAACTATGTACATGTCTATCAATAACCCCATGCAAGCTGAATAGTTGTCTAAATATTATCGGAACAACGTAAAAGGTTCCATCCATCAACCAGACTGATGCTTTAGGGAGCACTTGAAAACTTCTATACGTCCCTCAAATAATATTTTATTTTCATTGAAAGTTTTCTCGGGCAGTACAAAGAGGCTCCTAATGAGTATTTAAGCTCGTCTGGTATGCGTATTTTTATCAACGATTTGGATTCTTTTACACGAGTTATTTTTAGTTTTTGCGCACCTTTATTTGGTCAATATTCACGAGCACTTGAATTACACTCCACTGTTACATCACGGATAATTTGTGATAGCAAATTAGAAGAATTCCTGGCAAGTTGCTTTAATCTAATATCGGCGTTCGAAATACATATGTGGTAATGAACATTGAGGGTCATGAACATGTTACGTTGGTTGAACGAATAATTGATGTTTACTATTCGGGCTAATGATAATTGTCTTTTACAATTAAATGAAATTGGAATTTTTAATTTGGAATATTGATTTTTGGTGATTAGTACCCAACCCGAAATTTTAGATTTTCGAATTTGGGATTTGGAAATTGAAATTTGGAATGTGGCTTTAAATGTTGTTAAAAGAAGCAATGCCTGCTACTGGATTATTATCCGCAAGCCATCTATTGTCATATTAATTGTTGTTAAACTTGTAATAATTAAAAAAAAATAAATAAAAAATATGAAATTTGGGATTTGGATTTTGAAATTTGAAGTTTAAAATTTGGAATTGGGATTCGAAATTTGAAGTTTAGAATTTGGAATATGAAATTTGTAATTTAAAATTTCAGATTTAGAATTTAAAATTTGGAATTTGAAGTTTGGAATTTGAAATTTAAAATGTGGCATTTGAAATTTAAAATTTGGAATTGGAAATTTGAGATTTGGAGTTTGAAATTTGGGATTTAAAATTTGAAATATAAAATTTTAGATTTTCGAATTTGGGATTTGGAAATTCAAATTTAAAATTTGGAATGTGAGATTTAAAATTTGGAATTGGAAATTTGATATTTCAAGTTTGGAACTTGAAATTTAAAATTTGAGAGTTTAAATTTGAGATTTGAAATTTGGAATTTAAAATTTGACATTTGGTATTTAAAATTTGAGATTTGTAATTTAATTTTGTATTTTGAAATTTGATGTTTAAAATTTGAAATTTGGAATGTAGGATTTGAAATTTGGAGTATGGTGTTTGAAATTTGAAGTTTGGAATTTGAAATATAGAATTCGGAATATGAAATTTTAAGTTTGGAATTTGAAATTTAAAATTTGAAGTTTGGAATTTGGAATTTAAAATTTGAAGTTTTGTATTTGAAATTTGAATTTTCGTATTTAAAAAATTTTCAATTTGAAATTTGGAATTTGAAAAAATTTGAAATATGAAATTTTGGAATTTGGATTTTGAAACTTGAAGTTTAAAATTTTGAATTGGGATTTGGAGTATGGTGTTGAAATTGGAAGTTTGGAATTTGAAGTTTGAAATTTAAAATTGAAGTTTGGAATTTGAGATTTAAAATTTGGAATTTAGAATTTGAAATTTGAAGTTTGGAATTTGAAATTTAAAATTTGGAATTTGAAATTTAGAATTTGAAATTTGGAATTGGAAATTTGGAATTTTTGATTTGGAGTTTGAAATTTGGGATTTAAAATTTGAAATTTAAAATTTGGAATATGAAATTTTAAATTTTCGAATTTGGGATTTGGAATTGTAAATTTGAAGTTTAATATTTGGAAGTGGGATTCGAAATTTGAAGTTTAGAATTTGGAATATGAAATTTGTAATTTAATATTGCAGATTTAGAATTTAAAATTTGGAATTTGAAGTTTGGAATTTGATATTTAAAATGTGGCATTTGAAATTTAAAATTTGTAATTTGGAATTGGAAATTTGAGATTTGGAGTTTGAAATTTGGGATTTAAAATTTGAAATATAAAATTTTAGATTTTCGAATTTGGGATTTGGAAATTCAAATTTAAAATTTGGAATGTGAGATTTAAAATTTGGAATTGGAAATTTGATATTTCAAGTTTGGAACTTGAAATTTAAAATTTGAGAGTTTAAATTTGAGATTTGAAATTTGGAATTTAAAATTTGACATTTGGTATTTAAAATTTGAGATTTGTAATTTAATTTTGTATTTTGAAATTTGATGTTTAAAATTTGAAATTTGGAATGTAGGATTTGAAATTTGGAGTATGGTGTTTGAAATTTGAAGTTTGGAATTTGAAATATAGAATTCGGAATATGAAATTTTAAGTTTGGAATTTGAAATTTAAAATTTGAAGTTTGGAATTTGGAATTTAAAATTTGAAGTTTTGTATTTGAAATTTGAATTTTCGTATTTAAAAAATTTTCAATTTGAAATTTGGAATTTGAAAAAATTTGAAATATGAAATTTTGGAATTTGGATTTTGAAACTTGAAGTTTAAAATTTTGAATTGGGATTTGGAGTATGGTGTTGAAATTGGAAGTTTGGAATTTGAAGTTTGAAATTTAAAATTGAAGTTTGGAATTTGAGATTTAAAATTTGGAATTTAGAATTTGAAATTTGAAGTTTGGAATTTGAAATTTAAAATTTGGAATTTGAAATTTAGAATTTGAAATTTGGAATTGGAAATTTGGAATTTTTGATTTGGAGTTTGAAATTTGGGATTTAAAATTTGAAATTTAAAATTTGGAATATGAAATTTTAAATTTTCGAATTTGGGATTTGGAATTGTAAATTTGAAGTTTAATATTTGGAAGTGGGATTCGAAATTTGAAGTTTAGAATTTGGAATATGAAATTTGTAATTTAATATTGCAGATTTAGAATTTAAAATTTGGAATTTGAAGTTTGGAATTTGATATTTAAAATGTGGCATTTGAAATTTAAAATTTGTAATTTGGAATTGGAAATTTGAGATTTGGAGTTTGAAATTTGGGATTTAAAATTTGAGGTTTTAAATTTGTGATTTGAAATTTGGAATTTAAAATTTGACATTTGGTATTTAAAATTTGAGATTTGTAATTTAATTTTGTATTTTGAAATTTGATGTTTAAAATTTGAAATTTGGAATGTAGGATTTGAAATTTGGAGTTTGGTGTTTGAAATTTGAAGTTTGGAATTTGAAATTTAGAATTCGGAATATGAAATTTGAAGTTTGGAATTTGAAATTTAAAATTTGAAGTTTGAAATTTGGAATTTAAAATTTGAAATTTTGTATTTGAAATTTGAGTTTTCGTATTTAAAAAATTTTCAATTTGAAATTTGGAATTTGACAAAATTTGTAATTTGAAATTTTGGAATTTGGATTTTGAAACTTGAAGTTTAAAATTTTGAATTGGGATTTGGAGTATGGTGTTGAAATTGGAAGTTTGGAATTTGGAATTTGAAGTTTGAAATTTAAAGTTGAAGTTTGGAATTTGAGATTTAAAATTTTGAATTTAGAGTTTAGAATTTGAAATTTGGAATTGGAAATTTGAGATTTGGAGTTGGAAATTTAAAATTTGAAATATGAAATTTTAAATTTTCGAATTTCGAATTTGAAATTTGGAATGTGGGATTTATATTTGGAATTGGGAATTTGGGATTTGGAGTTTGAAATTGGGAATTTGAGATTTAAAATTTAGAATTTATGATTTTAATCGTCCAAGGTGAAGAGTTTTTGGATTAAAATAGTTGTTACGTTAAATGCTTCGGCGCGATCACATGAATGCGAGTTAATATGCGATATCCGTGCGGCCTGTGCGTTTAACGCACCAGGGTAGAAATTTCGAATGTGGCAACACAATTGTCCACACTGAGTAATCGAGTTAGTTCCATTTAATGGTGGAGGGGAGAGAAACGCGATGGTATAAAGAGAACGAATTTCGGCTGCTCGGGGTCAGTTTTTTTTACATTTTTCAAGTATACATACCGCTTAGTGTTATGTCGGTCAAGAAAGTTTTTAAATTTAAGAAAAAACTTTAGTGAGTCCGTAATTGTTGGACAATTAGATTAAGTCGTTCAGTTTGCTAATTTTGAGCCGAAAAGTTAAGTCGGTCTGTGAATTACTATAAGTCGTATAATTAATGTGTTATTTTGAATCGGACAGTTTTTTTTTGGTTTAGTTGTTCTGTAATAAAGTGAACGGAAAGGCAAAATAAGCCAAGGCAGTGAAAAAAAAAAACAACAAACCTACAACAACAGCAACATTAAAAATCACGTTAAATTTATTTTGTTTGGCTTTTGTTAAGTACATATCTAAAATATGAATCCATGAATAACGGGATTTAATATCATGAACCTGAAAGTGTCCAAAATTATTTGTTAATAAGTTCTTAGGCTTAAGTCTCTAAAATAAAATTATACAAAATTTAATACATCCATGGTGGCTAGTAGGACATTAAATACAAAATTATAATTATAAAATAAATCCTAATCATTAGTAAGATATAATATTTGAAAGTGTGTGCTAATGTTGGTGAAAGAAAAACTGAAATAAACGGTCGTACTATTAATTAACAATTAGTGCTGTGTAAACGGTGAAAAATCTAGAGTGTGGTTCTATTCTCAAAAAGTTCTAGTTGAGAAACAATCAGAATTACTATTTAAACCTGAGTGTATAAAAACGAAGGAAAGTCTTAAAAACTGATAATGTACTGTGTTTGAAGCGAAATTATTTTATTTGCCTAATCAAATTCGTAATATTATGTATAAGTGAAATTACATGAACAATCAAATATAAAATTAAAAATAATACGCAAAACAAATGAACCAAAATCAGTACGTGAATTTAGTGCGCGACATCACCCACTGCTAGTAAAAATAAAGCCAGTGAAAAACTATTGTAAAACCGGTGCAACGGCTTAACGAAGTTAAAATAATAGTTCAGCAATCAACATGGCAGATCATCTTTCAACACGGTTCAAGTTTTAACCACCACAAGTATTTATGTTTTTTTTTTTTTGATTATATTATTTTCTTTAATTTTTTCTTTAATTTTCGCCATATTTTATTTTGATCTTAATATATATTTTTTTTTAAATTATCAACCATATTTGAATCATTTAGTTTATTTAGAATAAGGTTAGTTAGCTAGGGTTTAGTTATTCGTTTTGTTACTTTGTTAAATTCGAGAATATTTTCCAAAATTGTAATAATGAAAAACTTGTTAATTTTGGTTCTCGAAATATAAATTTTTCAATTAATAGTTTGTAAAAATTCAAGTATTCATGGGTTCTTATTTCTTATTATTATTTTTTTTTGCCGCTTTGACATATTATTCTGAAATGCAGTAATTTTCACTGTTGTGTCGTGAAGATGTGAGGTTGGTATGGTTAATCATTTTTTTAGGTGAGTATTCTCTAGCTGTTTTCCCGCATTAATCGATTCCATTTCGATAGTGTTGTTATTTTCGTCTGAACTATCCCTTTTCCTTGTTCCTTAAATATTTTATTTTTGTTTTATGCGGTTTAACCAGGTTTGTGCCTCCTCCAAGACCACCCACCCCAGCCCTGAGCTCTAGCCGCGCTTAGAAGACCGCAATTGGAGGTTCGGTACAAATAAATATAAATTTCGGTTACGGCAGATGTTATCAGGAGCAATGAGTTATTATTGTCGTCCATCACAATCTGGCCAGTCCGTAACATAGTTTGTTCATAATATTGTTGGTTGGGGCAAGGTGAATAAAGTTTCAGATTTCTAAATCAAAACTATTCCTAATTCAAATTTATATGTATACTAGCTGAGTTACCCGGCGTTGCACGGGAGGTATATAATTCAAATACCTTGATTGTTATGCAAGAATTCTCTCTTTACATCGCTGTAGTTGCAATCACATATGAAAAGAAAATTATAAGTAGCTGTATTCAGTAACGGGTACCTCCATCAATGCATCCAGGCGAAATTTTGTAATGATATTATTGGACGTGGTTTGATTGTTGTGCTCTAATCATAATACGATACGCATAAAAATTCATGCAGGAAACCCTTTTCGTCATCGCAGCACTTGTTGTTGGGTTAGTTTGCATCACGTTGAAATGGTACCCATCTTCTCCTTGCCAAAACAGTATTGGATACTGAAGAGCATCATACGATCTGTGTGTTTCAGTAACACGCTGTAGGCTTTCATTTTGTCTATGGATAATAATATCACGTTGGTTGAAATCCGTTCCGACCATAACAATAGCAACTTCGTTGATTGTTGGAGCATTGAATCGTCTTTCATGTTGACCAGACGGTGTTTTGTCTGCTCGAATAACTACTCTGTGATCACCTGATGGCATTTGCTCCAATGCAGTTTTGAATAAATTTACCAGATGATTGCGTTCATGGAATAAAATATGTAAACTTGATATTATTTCATCACGTTTTGTTCCGGGACTAATAGCACAACGTTGATAAGTCTCCGCCTCCTCGTTGCCCATGAAGTAAATTTGTAAAAACTTGGAGTCGTTGTTAGAGAGAGGAAGAAGTGATCCAATTTTATGATAAATTTGTCCTTGTACTTTAAACGTGGGCATAAAACCTCCATCCTTAACAATTTGGGTTGCTCCAAAAGATGTCATTTGAAAGCATGAGTTGTATTTCCGAATATTTTGTAGAAAATGTCTGGATAACTCAGTAGTTCCGGAGACGTAAGCTAGAAGAGGTTCAGGTGGATCATCCAGAGGAGGCAAATTCACTTTTCCATTTGAACAACACATTCCAGGCGATTCATTGTGAAACTTTAAAGCATGACAATACAAACAAATGTTTTCCATCAATCGCACGCTAGATATCGTTTTTGGTGTATAAATTTGCGGCTAAGGCGCTATTTCGGAACATTTAAATAATTGTATCTATATGTACATGTAAAAATGAATTCTTGATCCAGGGCAGACTTCCGGATTGGAGCATGTCACTAATTTCATATAACCCCTTTCCTAAAGTCATTCCCGTCAAAAAATCTTAAAAAAATTGAAATTTGAGAAAACATTTGTACCACAGCCCCTAGACCCCGGGGTCCAGCCCCTTTAAAAGTATCGTGGGCTTGGTCCTGAACATGCAACATATTGGTAAAAATTTCATGGCGATCGGTAAAGCGGCTAAGGCGTTATTTCAGAACAATTAAATAATTGTATCTTTACATGTAAAAATGAATTTTTGATCCAGGGGCGGACCCCCCGAATTCGAACATGTCTCTTACTTCATATAACCCCTTTCCAAAACTAATTCTCGTAAAAAAAATTAAATTTTTGAAAAAATTTGTACCATGGCCCCTAGACCCCGGGGTCCAGCCCCTTTCACAATATCGTAAGATTGGTCCTGAACATGCAACATTTGCATGGTAAACATTTCATGGCGATCGGTTGAGCGACTGAGAAGTAATTTTGAAATAATCAAATATTAAAATTAAGTTTTGATCCAGGGCTGGGCCCCTCGGATTCCAACATGTCAGTAATTTCATATAACCAGCCCCATAAACTCATTTTCGTGGAAAAATTTAAAGAAAATTAAAATTTTCGAAAAAATTTGTACCGCAGCCCCTAGACCCCGGGGTCCAGCCCCTTCCAAAATATCGTAAGGTTGGTTCTGGATATGCAACTTGTACATGGTAAAAATTTCATGGCGATCGGTTGAGCGGCTGAGACGCCCATTCGGAACAAACAAACAAACAAACAAACAGGAATTCATTTTTATATATACAGATCTTCTTCTAGCGAGAATTTTGTTTAGCAGATTGTGCGTTTAAAATTAAAATAAAGTTTATTAGCCAAATCATATATTTGTGCTAATTATTTGTCATATATGGTACATACTAATAAGAATTTTCTAATGTGGGTACACAAATTGTTTAATTTAATTTAGTATGGACAACTTAAAGCTGTTATTATTTAATGTATTCCAGATCTAATTTAAATTATTTCGCATTGAGATTTTAAGCAGAATTTATGGCTATTCTTATTATTATTTTTTTTTTGAGGTGTTTTCTAGAGTCAATAGCTGTAGATTTGGAAATGAAATTTGATGGGGTTTCAGATTTTTCAGTTACTAATTTTTGAATTTTAGTTTAAAATATTAAAACAAAAAAGGTTTAAAAAAGAATTTAGAATTCAAATTTTTTATGCATCTCGAATTTCAGATTACATATTTAGTTAGTGATTAATTTGCTGTCATTTTAATTTAGATGCCGATCGAAGCTTAATGTCATAATGTTGGTATTGGTATCGATGTGGACATTAATATTGGTGTTAATGTTAATATTCGTATTTATATTAAGATTAATAAGTTAATAAACAATCCTTCAAATGATTTTAGTTTAGACTCACCCGAGAAACTCGACCAAGCTGGAATTGGCTGAAGCGATAGCGCGACGGGTGGGATGGTAGTTGGTTTAATTATTGTTATACAAACTATTTATGTTAATTTATTTATAGTACATAATGAATAATTTATAATTTATTTCAGAAAATGTTATTTATACTTAATTAATTTTAGATTAATTATTATAAAGCAATAATACAGATTTTAAATTTAGGATATTTTGAAGAACCTGAGACAGCTCTCTAGGAACTTAAGCAGTAAATGAACTTGAAATTGTGTTATCTTGTGCTAAATAATTGACTAAAACAAATTTACTAACTATCAACTACTTAGGTGTCTGGAACCGGGTTGATTTTTGTTAATAACGTACCTTTCCTTTCCTTCGGTTTTGTTATGTGTAAAAGGGTGTACGGATTGCCCGATGCCAACCGGGAGTCTTGCTTAGGCTTGGTCGTACATTCTGATCAATCAATGAAGAATCAGAATTTTTAGAGCTCAATTCTTCGATATTAAATAAAAGGCGAGTTTATAAATTTCAGATTGAAAATTCAGTTTGTTAAATCTGGGCGACGTTTTAAAATTCATTCCAATTCAATCCATTACTATTCTGAACTTGAATAGAATTTACAAATTGGTAAAATATTAAAATTCGATATTTTAATCAATCATCATAACAAATTGTAAACGTTGCTAAGCCATCCTTCAAATTCAATCATAATTTAATTTTGCCACGGATATCATTTCACACACACACACACACACGCACAATAAAAATGCCAAACCACAAATAATTACCAATCAGGAAATTTGAGCAGCAACCAATTTATATACATTTCCGGCTGACATCTATTCTTTAATCATGTTGTTTTATCTAACAGACTGTAATCCAATTTAAAACAGAAATTTATTCGTTTGTTATTTTTTTCGTACTCCTGTATTTCGCTATACATTATGGTATATGACTATATACTAAGCGAAGCAAAGTAGATTTTTCCATTTTCATCAAGTAAAATATCCGAAAAAATATATAGAAAAATGAGGGGTGGTTGATGGGCGGCCATTCATTCAAAAGATGAGGAAAATCGTTTTTTTTTTTGTATTCTACAATTTTTTTTGGACAAAAACAAACAACAACACAGTAGTAAAACGATACAATTTGGAAAATTATAGTTTTGAAGAAGAGCAATGCAACGAAACGCAAAAAAAAAAATCGAGTACATTGAGTACTTGGTAGAGGCGGGGATGGTACAGCGAAATGGATATTGGTATTTTTAAAGGAAGGAAAATTACGGAAATAAATTGGAAAACAACAAAATATTGAATAACATTTATTTTTTTTAATGATTTTGTTTATTATTGAGTGAAAATTTTAGATGTATAATTTTCATTTATTTTGTGTTAGCGCTTTATCTAGCGCATAGAGATAATAACGCACAGCAACGGTTTATTTAGAGAGCAACAAAAAGAAAAAAAAACATCAAAGTGAAAATTATTTTCCATATTTAGCTGTATCCACTCTATTCAATAATGACTTGATCAAGATTTAATTGATGTTAACCCATGTTGAACTGTAGTGTATATTAAATACTTTTAAACACTGATGTTGATTGTTTTGCACAATTTTTCAGCATAGGGTTTTTGATATGCTAATTTTTGCTTTAATTAACAGTTTTTCGCTACGCTTTTGTTATTTTCCGAAAATAGAAAATTTATCATACTCAATCTAATGTTTGTGTGGAGGTGGTAAATTAATAGTGGTAATGGGGTGGTGGTGCCGCTGACTGTTAATTAGATAATTTTTCGACGTGATTTTGAAACGGTCTGATTGTTTTTCTATTTTTCTATAAAATAATCGGATTTGTTTAGGTGAGACTAATTCGGTGGATTATAAAATGTATCATAAGTATATCAGATTTTCGTATAATTGAGCGTTTAAATATGTACAGAATTTTTTTTCTCTCGTTATACTCATATTAATTAACGGTAGCAATTGGAAATGGAAATAAAAGTTAACGTTCGTAAATGAATCGAATCGAGTCAAAAATCAATGTAGAATTTTTTTATCTTTGCATTTTTTTTTAAAGAGCTCGAAAAGGTGCCACCTTTCACTTACAGTTAAATTCATAATTTGTTATGCCGTCACAATGATAGTCGAGAAAAATATGTGTCTGGAACAAAGAAAAACAAAACAACAAGTTCTGTCATCTTCCGCTTTTAGAATATAATTAAAACTTTGTTATGGTGAGAAGTTCAATGGTCACGATGGTGGATAGTTGTTGGTGCTTCGAAAAAGCTTTTAACGTATACAAATATGAGTTTATTTTAATTAGCTACGAGAGTAAGGTTGGTAGTTTTAATGTTGAAATAATATTTGATAATACGCTAAAGTCTAGATAGTTTGACTGTGTATATATGTATGTAAAGTAAAATACAATGTTGGTTACATGACATCATGAATTTTTTATGAACCAATTTTAATTACATGGTCAATCAAAGTCTTTCACTTTGTGAAGGGGACACACCAATATTATTCATAACAGGCTTTATTTATAAACAAAATAAATAATTGGAAAATTTTAAATTAAGTAATTTGGCGGTTACTGTAATGTAAATATTAAATATTTAATTTTTATTTTTATTTAATTGAAAGCTGATGATCGAGCGATGATATAATTTTCACTTCGCGGGAAATTACTTTTGGCACATATAATCTAAACACAGTCGAATTATTGTGATGTACTAAATCCGATTTTCTTGTTTAAGTAATGAAAATAATTGTTCATGCATCAATTATGACGTGATCTAAATTTTGAGAAAAAGAAATAAATTTTAATGAAGATTACGCATTGTTGTATTGGATTAGTTTGATAATCATTTATGGCAATATTCACACAATGTCTTAATGTCTTTCAATTCTTCATTTCTGATTTTTACATACTTTGGATAACATTCATCAAATCTTGATTGTTTGACAAACAAATTTCGCAATATTTTATAAGTTTTTAAAATTTAGCAAATCTGCAATTCATAGATGGCATTTATGAAAGCGAGGTGCAAGATTTAATCAGAATGGCTACTCCTGCAACGTTCCGGGCACTCCAACAGCACTGACCAAAGCTGTCGAAGTGACGGCCGTCCGACAAACGACCCGAATAAACCAGCAGAAAATCCTCGAAGCAGTTCTCGAGGAGACGGCCGAAGAACCGATGAATTAACTATCGATACTTTTGGTAAAGCAGAGTAAACGTCACAAGGCAAGCCAAAAGGGAACAGTTCACGATATCGGTACAGGAGGAAGCCAAAGCCTCAGTTGGCGACAAAAGACAGAAACGACGGTAGTGAAGGTCTCTGTGAGCAGAAACCAAACACGCCGTCGGAAAACTCAAATTAGTCGTTACTGCGGGGCTTCCAGCGACTAAGTCAGAACCAAATGCCCCTAATAAGATTACTATCCTAGCGACAAATGGAGCCTCTTTGACAGCTAACGGCTTACTTAACCAACGAAAGTGCATATTCGTTATCGACATAGGTGCACCAGTGAGTCCAGTTAGCAGCACATTCCAAAGAACATGACTCAACCTCGTGCGAGTTCGCTAAATCCGCGAATTTTATCATCGCCGACATACAGGATGATGCAATACTCGGCATTGACTTCCTAAAAAAATTCAAGGACAGATCAATTTGGTGGAAGAATGTTTGTTAAATGATAACCAGAAAATTCCAATCGCTATTGCAAGCACCCTCACCGTCGCTATTTCCTCCGAGGTCTGAAACGTTAGTTTCCGTCAAAATTGCCACAAATCAGGTGGGTGTTCACCTGATCGAACATCCAACGCAGTCAAATTTGCTCGGCGGAATACTAATTGCGAGAGGACTGGTCGACCCGAGCCGCCACTTACAACATGTTCGAATAGCAAATACGACGGATCACCAGAAGACACTCCCGAAGAATACTCGGGTGAGCGACATGAAAGGTGTGGAGATCATTTCATCTGGCAATTGGGACCCCGCTACAGAGGACCAAATGGGTGAATTGATTCAAAAATCATTGGAAGGCGTACCGAACGAGTCACGCGATTTGGTTACAAAATGTTTAGCCGAAAATCGGAATGTATTTGCTCGTTTTACCGGAGACTATGGAAAAACAACTCTAGTGGAAGCCGCCTCGCAAAATACCCATTGCCAAAAGAGACGAGATGAAGATTCTGTTTGCCGATATGAAAGCAAAAGGTGTCAATGAACCAACCATTAGCCCCTGGTCCTCCCCAGTTGTACTCGTCAGGAGGAAAGATGTATCGTTGAGATTCTGTGTTGACTACCGGCAACTTAACAACGTCACTCAAAAGGACTCATTTCCCCTGCCTCGAATCGATGTTACACTGGATACAATGGAGGGTGCCTGCTTGTTTTCCTTGTCATCATCGTGAGCGACAAAGGAATCCGGACTGGCCCGGTTAAAGTAGCGATGGTTTGGGATTGGCCACGCCCAGATGGAAAAACGCCAATGCGTAGCTTTCTTGGGCTTTGCTCCTACTATCCACCATTCATCAAAAATTTCGCTTTCATTGCCAAACCATTTTTCGAGCTGACAGAAAAACACCGTATATTCGAATGGAACGACAAAGCAGATCGAGCTTTCAAAGAGCTGGATGGTTTCCGGATTACTTTGACGAACTTTATGCTTAATAATAGCCCAAATATTTTCAATTGGGTTCATGTCTGGGCTATAAGGGGGCCATTCCATTGTGTAGATGGAATTATCATCCAAGTACTTTTTCACCTTCAAATAGAAATAAAATGTTATTTAACAATGTTGTTTATTATTTTTTACCTGGAATTTATACAGAAGCTTTAAATAAACAAAAAAAAAAGTGCATAGTCACCTGTTTTGATCTGTGGGCTGGCGCTTTATCTTGTTGAAAGATTAAGGTCTCAGTTTCACTAAATAGCTCCAAAACTGATGGTTTCAAATGCCTTTCCAGAATGTCCAGGTACACATTACTGGTTACTCCTGCATCGACAAAGGCCAACTGACCCAAACCAGCATTATTAAAGCAGCCCCAAACCATTACACTCTCATTAAAAACATTAAGCAAAATTTAACATTTTTATAGGAATTCGAACTGTCCGGATTTTTTTGCACAGTGCTGTATATACACATTACTGTGGATTGATAGGATTTTAATTTTTTAGAATTGTTAGAATTTGTGCAATTTGAAAAGTTGTACAAAATTTACAGAATTTCTAAAATTTACAGAACTTCTAAAATTTAATTAATTCAAGAATTTACAGGAATTCTAAGATTTATGGAACTAATAAAATTTGTAGCATTCGCTAAATTTATGAGATTTTTTACTCTTATAAAATTGAAAAAATTTACATAATTTATAGAATAGTAAAAACTTATAAAATTTAAAAATTTTGAAAATTAACTGATTTTTTGAGATTTATTGAATTCATGGAATTTTTATATTTACGTTTTCATGTTAAATTATTTTATATACATATCGTTATGTGAGTACTAAAGTGTCCTAAATGCCATTTTGCGAAAAATCAAATTTTAGATTCCAGCTAAAACTTGTTCACATTCCAAATAAAACTTTGATGAATTGTCAATTTTGGTTTAATATTCTAATATTTCTGAATATTTTACATAAAAGAAATATTAAATTTCCTTTCAATTAGGACCGGAAACCTAACTTTCTCCTACAAAGTCACTTAAAATAAAAAATGGATATAGGACACTTTAGTATATGACGATATGTATGGAAACCAAGCTAAATTTACACATTATCATTCCACGGCAAGGTCCTATTAATCGTTAGTCCTAAATTATTAATACTATCTCGATAAGGTATGGGTTATGGTCAATGCAAACACCAGGTGGATTAGATATTAAACTGTTTGATAAAATTGAAGTTTTACGTTTAGCTTTATTGATGCAAATATCATTTTTTTGTAGACCACTTATGTATGAATACTGGTTAAATCTTTATTCAGGTTTTTATTTTTTTTTAGTTTTAATGTAGTTAGAGATAATTGAGTACAAGATTTTGAACGAATAACATATGTATATTCCAGGTTGTCAAATGTCTTGCTGAAATCAAGAAGCGCAAGAACAGCAAGCTAGGATTTATCGAATTTGTAGAATTTATGAGATTTACAGAATTTAAAGTAACGTTAAATTATATAAATGTTTTACAATAGAATTTACAGAGTTTATTGAATTTGTTTAAATTTCCAAAATTAAAAACAATTACAGAATTGATTAATGTTCAAAAAATTTTAGAGGTGGAATTTTCTCAATTAGCTATAAGGATTATTTTCAGAATAAACCTTAAAAAATTTAAATAGCTTAGGTAACTTAGGAAATTTATATAATTTAGTAGTTCAAGAAACCTACTTGAATCTGCATAATTTGGAGGAAGACTTTATAACATTTACAGAATTCTAAAAGTTGAGAGTATTTAGTGGATAGATAGAATTTTCAGAAGTTCAAATTTATATCTTACATTTCTTCAAGTTTACAGAATTAATAGATCTTTTTTTAAATTTAAGTAACTTAAGAATTTAGCCCTCCCAGGGCGCAGTGGTTAAGCCACTGCGTTTGGATCGGGAGGCACCGGGTTCGAATCCCAATCGGGCAGGTATGCAAAAGAGTTTTCTCATCATCTGATTACGATCGGTGATGACGATGAACACATCTATGACCCCCTGTTGAAACACATACTCTTCACATGTGAGGTTATCATCCTAAGAAAACTACAAATACAATCCAGTGGCCTAATGCCGACCCACTGGATATACATCAGGTAGCGGCATTTATCAGGGACATAATAAGACCTACATTACAGTTAAGAACCTCTAGGGACGCACAATAGACCTCAATGGTCGCAGTGCTCTGGGCTGCAAAGACACTCACCCTACATTAACAAAAACAAAAAAAAAAACTTAAGAATTTGCTGGATTTAAAAAAATTATAGGATTTTTAGAATTAATAAAATTTGTAGCATTCGCTGAATTTAGAAAAGTTATAAGACTTTTTTATCTCACATAGTTGATACTTTACAGAATTTATAAGCTTTGGAGACACAGATGAAATTTGAATAGAGTATTCAGGAAGCCCAGAAATAATATGATGTTATTGTAAAATCGATGGCTACTCATGTCCCAATGTTGCTCTGAATGGATAATTATATCTGAGGTATCAGAGGTATCGGAGAGGTTAGCGCTTTCGTTGATCGACAGGTTGAACAGATTTGATAGGACCAAACTCGATAAGATCGAACATACGACGAATTTACTGAATTTCAAAATAAAAAATTTAGCAAGCCAGAAATTTAAAAAAATTGAACTAGGGAAACTAAAGTATTCTGGAAGTAGAAAAATTAAAAAATTGAAGTATATCGAAAATTTAGAATTTTGAACTACATAAAGTATTCTAGAAATCAGGAAAGTTTCTAAAATTTGAAAAAGGAAAGTTTATCTGGTAAATATTCCAATTAAAGTTTAAAAAATGTAGTAAAAAGAAGTTGCTTGTAATTTGGAACTATCAATCGCTAAATTATGGAATTGAGGTATTTAGTAATAATTTTAAGGAAAATTTAAGGTTTAACTTTTTTATCAAAAATTTACAAATACATTCAAAAAATGTCTTTACTGTTCTTTAATGAAATTGAGAAAATTAAGCAATTCGTAAATTTGGGAAGTTAGTTACTTAAAAATTTTAGAAATTCAGAATTATTCTAATATTTAAAAGTTGATTTACTTTAAAATTTAGGGTTTTCTTTTATTAAGTTTTTATTTTAATTTATTAAAACGATTTATTTGTTTTTTAACTTATTTTTATTTTGTAGATACCCCTACGCTTCGACGGTATATTCCGTCATCTTCAGGGGGAAATTAATTATAAACAAAATTTTCTCCATTATGTTTTTTCAAATTTTACAATAATGTCTAAAGTATCTACGTTTATGGCCAAAAATAAATTTTATATAATACAAAGTTTAAATTTAGAAATAAGATTACATGAAAATCAATTTAAAATAATATTATCATAATAATTGAACAAAAATTTGGAAACTTCTTGTATATTTAATAAATTTTGAGAATTTTGAGATTTTTTTATATGTATACTTTCCAAAATAAGCCTTTTAGTAAGATTCTCCTCCTTATCCAAAATTGTCGCATCCTCTATAGATAAAGAGTGGCCGGTTTGTCGTAAATGGTTTGAGATTGCGCTGTGTGATTGGCTAAAGGTTTTTGTGGAATCATTAATATGTTGGTATAGCCTCTTTTTTAAATATTGTTTGGTTTGACCAACATATTCTCTTCCACAAGAACACTTTAATTTATATACTAAGTTAGATTGCAACTCTAAGGGAATTTTGTCTTTTAATTTTGTAAATAAAAATGTATCTAAACTATTAAACGGTCTACCAACAAGTTTTATATCATAATTATTTAATAAAAATTTAATTTTTTCATATAAATTTTTTATGTAAGGGATCGAAATAAAAAGTTGACGATTATTTTCAACGGGTAAATTGTGATTTCCGCACGAATTTTCTGAATTATTTGTCGAAATGGTATTTTTATCGATAGCCTTTCTAATATTTCTGGCAATAACGTTCTTTGGGTAGCCATTTGAAAACAATACGTTCTTTAAAATTTTGAAATTGTCAGAATGAAATTCTCCATCCGACAATCTCAAAACTTTTTCCGCCAATAGAAACGCCGTATTGTTTTTGTATGAAGATGGAAGGCACGATTCATAATGTAGGTATCGACCCGACCAACCCTTCAAGGGTTCTGAAATTTGTAGAATTTTTAATGGAATTAAAAAAATTCGTGAATTCTTAGAATAGAGTAACTAAGAAAATTTCTGTAAATTCCATTGATTCTATAATTTCTGCAAATCCAGAAATTATAGAAACTACAGAATTTATGGAATTCATAAAATTTAGAATATTTAAGAAATGTTGACATTTATGGAAATTTATAAAGTTTAGTTAATATAAAAATTCACAGGATTTATTGAAATTATAGAATTAATAAAATTTGTAGCATTCGCTTAGTTTGTACAATTTATGAGATTTCTTGCTCTTATAGAATTACGAGAATTTAAAGATTTTATAGAATTAGCAAAATTTATAGAATAGGATAAATTAATTTAAAGTTAAAATGTTAAGGTAAGACTAAAATTTAGAGAATTCATACAACTTCCAGATCAAATCTACAAAATTTGGTGAAAGAATATATAGAATTTACTATGGATTAATAGGATTTTAATTTTTTAGAATTGTTAGAATTTGTACAATTTGAACAGTTCTACAAAATTTACAGAATTTCTAAAATTTAATTAATTTAAGAATTTACATGATGTATAGGAATTATAAGATTTATAAATTAATAAAATTTTTAGCATTCGCACCATTCATAAATTTATGAGATTTTTAAGTTTAAAAAATTACAGAACTTATAGAATAGGACAATCTTATAAAATTTAAAAATTATACAAAATAACTGATCAAATCAGATTTACTAAATTCATAGAATTTTTATATTTACGATTTCGTATTGAATTATTTCATTTAATTTTTATTTATTTAATTTTTAGAAAGAGATGTTTGGTTAAAAAAAAGATACCCAAGCGAATAGGACGTGTTTGTTTTTTCTTTTTTTTTCTGCTGTATAAAAATTTTCATTTTATTTATAATTTAAATAAATACTAAAAATTGAATAAAATTTTATTCTACATTTATAAATAATGTACGTAAGTGTCAGTGATTGGTCTGATTCGAACAATGTCAAGCAATAATTGGATTACCTGCAATAACACTGTATTGCAAGAATACTTGCTAAATAGTATGCTAGTGTGTTTGCAAAAAAGTGACACATTATAAATGTGCATGAATCACAAAATAATCATTCGGTTCTAACAGTGTTCGTTGGTTTTGCAATTTGTGCAGTAATTTGTGTAATCTGCTAGTAAGCAAACTATCTGAAATCACCGAGTTTTCTAAAAGTATTGAAATGCGTGTAAACAATTTAGAAACTAATTCAATGATTAACAAACCGCATTTGCTAAATATGAGTGTTGAAGATGATGCTGCGATCATAAATGTTAATGACGTTGTGATTGCCGGAAACTTTATTGTATCTGATTGTTCCAGTAATGAGCTTCCGACTATAAACTCAGTCAGCAAAGGTTCGAAACTGGATTCATATTCTAGAATAATTGTAAGTCAACGGATTACAACTACATCTAAAGACGTTTCTCATAATAAAGATGCCGTGATAAATGATGGGTGTGGTATTAATTTCCATTCCACCAAAAATCGCGCAGGGATTTATTTATATCTAGACTACATGCGGATGTAAATGAGAATGATTTGCGGAATTATGTAAATGTCAAGTTTGCTGACATAAAGGAGGTTAAAGTTTTACGTGGTCCAAGAGTAAAGATGAAGTTAATATGGACAACTCATCTTTTAAATTAACTGTACTGGAGTCAGACTTTGAAACCTTGTTGAATCCTTGTGTTTGGCCAGCTGGAACTCTGGTCAAAGAATTCAAAAACAGAATACGTGAACGCTCTTTTTTAGGGGTTCCAATGGTTTCTCGGGGGAAAATTTGGACACCGGCTGCTCCAGTCAACCCGCCTGGAAATCAATTAATATAAAAAATTCTTCATTAATCATTATACGTCAAAATATAAGAAGTATCCGTAAAAATTTTAATTTATTTTTATCTGGCTATAATATATTTTGTAAATATAATTCTACGTATAGAAGCGGGTGGCGTTGTTGTATATTTTGATATTAGTAGTGCTGACGTTTTACTGCTTAATTTTAATTTTGATTCTATTTCATTTTTGGTTGTTTGTTCTTATAGATTTCATGCATTAAACTCGTCTGTACATGTTGATGAATTTAATACTGTTCTAGCAGGTATTAAGTCGAAAAATCTTATTATCTATGGGGATATGAATATAAATATTCTCGATGATCGTATATCAACTGATGACTATTTATGTATGATGGCTACACACGGATTAAAATCGTTAATTAATTCACCAACTGGTGTTTCAAAAATTCCTCTACATGTCTGGATCATTTATTCTTCAGATGTTCATTAAACTTAAAATTCAGTTTTTCTGCGAATGTACATAATCTGAATATAACTGATCATTGTATGACATCCATATTATTTTTGCCAAGTTGTGCTTCTACTAAACAATTACCAAATAATTATTTGACCAAATCAATTATTAATATTATTTAAATTTAATAGATGATCTGTCTAATCAAATTCATTCAGTACACCCTCACTACTTATTAAAATTAGGCTGAAGAATAAAATAGCCAAAAAGTTAATTCGAAGGGCGAATGATTTAGAGTTTAAACGGCGCTTTGATGTGATAAATAGAGTTGTTAAGCACAACGTGACTCTTGCTAAGGTCAACTTTTACAAAAATATATTTGAATCTGCGAATGGTAATATTTCGGAATGCTGGAAAATGGTTGACGGCGTTTTAAATAAAGACAGGATAAATGTGCAAATTCAAAAAATTGATATTGATGACAATTGATGTATAACTGACAGACGTAAACTGGCTGAATTGTTCAATAGTTACTTTGTAAATGCGGTCCAAGATTTAAAACTGACTGTAAGTAACAATGAAGATGATTTTTCTGACCTAATTTATACCAATTCCACTGTACACTGTACCGTCATGTGTTTTCTTTGAAACTTGTCAAGATGAACTACTAAAAGTCATATCGAATCTGAAACCTAATTATTCTACTGGTATTGATAACTGCAGCAATATTCTTGTCAAACAAATTTCTCATTGTATTGTTAAAGTGTTTTCATATATTTTAAATTTTAGTTTTGATTCGGGTATTTTTCCAACTAAACTGAAAGAGAGTCAGGTTATTCCCATTTTTAAAAAAGGAAATAAAAATAAAATTGTAAATTACAGGCCGATTTCTTTATTATCGGTGTTTTCTAAAATTATTGAAAAGGTAGCTTACCAAAGAATAACAAGTTTTTTGAATAAAACACATTTTTTGCATACCATGCAGTTCGGGTTTAGGAGATCTAAAAGTACTGAGGGAGCCTTATTGGAATTCACTAATTTCCTGTATGAAGGTCTTGATAAGAAAAAATCGATTGCATCAATTTTTGTGGATTTAACTAAAGCCTTTGATATGGTTAACCACAAGGTATTATTACAAAAACTGCTACATACTGGTTTTCGTTGAGTAAATTGGTATGGTTTAGCTCATATTTATGTAATAGTACTCGAGTGGTTAAGATTGGTGATGTTTTGAGTGAATGTAAAATTATCAAAATTATCAATGATGGTGTTCTACAAGGTTCTGGGCCTAAACCCCATGCTTTTTTGATCTGCCTAAACTCAATTTTTTATGATCTACTGTTTCTATATAATGATCGTTCGGAAAGTACGAACATCCAGTTTATGAACTCTGACCTATGTATGTAGTCTTAGAAAATGGTGTCTTGCTCATACCATGTTTCTGAGCATAAAAACTAACGGTATGTTTTTTAAACTTAATAATGAAATTGTTGTTCAACCAGATATTATTTACCATGATATAAAGTGTGATAGCATAACTTGTTGCGCGTGTTGTTTTAATATTGAATTCGTATCAAAATTCAAGTACCTTGGACTGACTATGGATGCTTCTATGCGTTGGCTGCCTCATATTGATTCGTGACGTATTTATGTGTGTGCTGTTGTTCGAAAATTTTATATTTTACGTTCAGCCTGTTCTTTAGCAGTCCTAAGAATTATTTATTTTGCTCTAGTTGAATCAAGATTGTCCTATGATTTAATATGCTGGGGAGGAAATTATAATACTAGAATTTACCCACTTGTTATTGCTCAGAAACCTGTTATTCGGATTATGCTCAATTCAAAAAGGCTATCGGCTTCGTGGCCTTTATTTGAGTTTTTGACAATTTTCCCCATTAGACATCTATTTGTGTACAAAATAATGAAATCATTTTTTTCTATTAAGGACACTCAGTGTCTCATATCAAATTTCAACTTGAGAAATAAACAGTACATACGGCTATAAAAATTTACAACAACAAACTACCAAAACTCGTTTCAAATATTGGCTCCAAAAATGTTCAATAGCCTACCAAATGATTATAAATAAATAATGAATTTTGAATTTTTCAAAAAAAAAAAAAATCCAATGGTTTACTATGAAAACTTAAGCAATTTTTATTTTTTTATATTTTTTATGTAAATATATTAACAATCTTATTGATTTTAATACACAGACAAACTTCTCTTTTTATTATTTGTGTGGGCTTAAACACACAGAAATGAGGGGTTTCCTTGAGTTTTTTGATTTAGTGAATATAATTCGCTAGATCAGCACGTTCTTGCCTCATACTTAATGTATGAAGTTAGAATTGTATTTTTGTAGTTTGGTCGTAGGTACTTGAGGAGTAGATCGAACTTTTCAGTACGAAACCAAACTACCACGTAGAGAACTCAAGGAAGGTTCTCATTTTTTATTCAGGGTCGATACACTCTTGGGTTAAAGTATTAAATTAAGTTAAAATTACAGAATTAAGGGATGTTCAAAAAGTTTTGGAGTTGGAATTTTCTAAATTATAAGCTAATTTTCAGAATAAACTTTCTAAAATTTAAATAGCTTAGCTAACTTAGGAAATTTGTAGAATTTGGTAGTTCAAGAAATAATTTAATCTGCAAAATATGAAGGAAAACTTTTATAAAATTTACAGAATTCTTAAAGTTTTAAGTATTTAGTGGATAGATAGGGTTTTCAGAAGTTAGAATTTAAAGCATACGTACATACATATATTCATTCATTTTTACAGAATTCATAGAATTTTTTTAAATTTAAGTAACTTAAGAATTTACTTGATTTATAAAAATTATGAGATTTTTGCTCCGATATTGTTGATAAAATTTACAGAATTTATAAGCTTTGGAGAAACATATGAAATTTGCATAAAGTATTCAGACCAAAAATTTAGTATTCAGGAAAAAATTTGTGGATGAATAAATTATGGATTCTTGCGTTTTGTCATGACATTATAGATGTTGGTTTTCTGCTTTAATTCGTTCTGCAGGGTCATAAAAATCGAAAAATATTGTTTATAAAATATTTCAGCGTTAAATAAATTTTCTGCCCTCATTGAAGGTACAAGTCAGAATCAATCACAAAAATGGAAAAATGTTCCAAAACTAAATTAAATAAAGTGCCAGGGAATCCACATTTTTCCTAATATTTTAAAATTAACGGGGCTATGAAGTCGGAGCCGGAGTTATGTGAAATTGACCGACTCCGACTTCCGATTTTTGTTTGTTTTTATTCCTATTTTAATATTCTTCCACGAGGCTCATTTATTTATTTATTTATGCATTAGCACAGTTTAAATTTAAATTCCAAATTGTATTAGCCAAAGTAAAAATTGGTTCTAGAAATCTGGATAAATGGAATTTTAAACTTTTCGGGGAAAAATTTGGGTCGAGATTTTTGAGAAATTTTTATTTTTTCCAATTTTAGATTAAGCACGCAAATCTAATTAAATATTTTGTCATCACATTTCACGGAAAATTACTGATGTTAAACCAAATAAAAAATTGAAAAACGACATCAAGAAGAATTAACAGGGACTTATGGAGTCAGAAAAATTTAAAACATGTGGCGGGCTTTGCAATCGGTGATAAATCAATAGAAACTTCGATCGGTTAGGATGCTCTGTTGTTAACAGCAAAAAAACATACTAAAGTTTGTATTTAAACCTTTCCAAACTAAAAATCGTACTTTAAGTGTATCGTACAATTCAATGAAATAAAATTTCAGGGTGTCAAAGAAGAGGTAAATAATTCCATTGCAAAATAGCCAACGCTTATTCAAAATTTCTCATCGCGATCCTACGCGAACTCAACTGAAACTGGTAGAATCGCAAATAACCTATTGTTTATTTGTACGATGTTTTTTTTTTTTAAACAAAATAACTGAAAGTGTTAAAATAGCTTTTAGGAAAATATTCAAAAACTGAACTTATTTTTGAAAATTTAGAAAATGGTCGAGTTAAGAGCCAACCAGTGAGAAATTATAAACTTAAAAAAACTAAGATTTTAACGGGTCTAATTTTTAAATTTTTTAATACATATGTATTGTGGTTTTTAGTAGGATTGATTGCATTTCAACCATTACAAAATAAAAGACTTCAGTGAAAGTATCAAATTTAAAAGATAAAGTTAAAATTTAGGGAATTATTTGGGGGTTGATTTGAGGTTAGGTTAATTGTCGATTTGAAAGTTCATTTGAGTTTAATTGGTGATTGAGTTATGGCTTGGCTCATCGGTTCGCGTTTGGGTTATCGCGCTGAGATTGAGTTTTGAGGTGATGATTGAGTTGAGAGGTTGAGTTACGGCTTCATTTAGGAGTTGAATTAATTTGCAGGACCGAAGTTCTGATCATCTCGTGAGGTTCAGCCCTTTCTATTTTTTTGTTATGGTACAAATTATAAATCAATGAATATTTAGAAATCTTGGCTGTGTTTTCAAAATGTATATACTCACACAATTTGGTGCTAAACTATTAACCAACATTGCCAAAAACTTATAATCGAAAATTCCCAACATATTGTTGATCAAAATTCACACCAAGAATACAAATTTATTTAATATTATTTCTAAGTATTAAAAATGTCGTAAACAATAATCAATTGGGCATCTAACAGTTTCACTTAAATCGCAACACATTTTAATTAAAATTCAAGAGGTTCGTGCGCGTCTACTATCAAAAACTCAAATCATGATTTAAAGTCGGTCACATTCAAAATTACTTGTCTGCGTACTTTATTAAAAATACGCGCCACGCCGTATACACACAGTATATAAACATAAAGCAATAAAACCAAAATCCACTTTAGTCATAAAAAAACAAATATCAAAATCATGTAAAATCTTATTGGCTGCGCGAATAATATTATAACGAAGACATAAAACAGTTAAAGTCTTAAAGAGGTCAGTAAGAAATAAATTGCACGATTGAATGAATGTAATTTATGATACTACAGAGGAAAAATAATAATCTCAAGCTAACCCATTCCGGTATATAGTTTGTGTAGGTGTTCCACAGTTCATTACACCTCACTCAAGGCCTACGGAGGCCTAAACATTATATAGAAAATAAAAAAAATAAAAAAGATTGATTTCAATTTAATTCATGACTTCTTCAAGTGTGATTTGATTTATGGATTTAAAAAACTTTAAAAAAAAAAAAAAAAATTCGAGTTTCCCCTCTTTGAGACGATAATTTATAGTTTGCTGCTCGTTTCGTTACCTTAAATGCCACACATTTTGATTGATAGCTTAATTGAATATTGCATCAATACAATTGTTTATTTGGTTGCGATTGTTATCCTTTATAGATAGTTTATTGCCGCTCACATAAATTTTGAAGCATTTCAATAAATCATGTAAACGAAAAATTGTAGACTTCCATCATCATCATCATCATGTCCCCCGCAGTGAATTATTTGTCACATGAGAGCACACATACAACCCACCTGATATCATGATTTAGAAAATAAAAAATAAAAAAATTTGCCCATCCCTGAACATCCTTAAAACAAAATAAATCTTAAAACACATTTCACTCTAGCTATAGACGTACATATCGTCAAGATCCATAATTTTTATCGTTATATTTTACTGTGTGATGCTGTTCTGGTCGTATACTTTCTAACAAATATCTTTTAAAAACAAAACAAAAAAAAGTTCAACATTAAAAATTTTTTATCATCATCTTACACATATCCTGCCAAATACTTATAGTTACTTACATACTATGTATTACATATGTACATATAAAAATTGATTTTTATGATATACCAAAAGATAACACGCACACGTTGTAGTATAACACTGGTATAGATGTAGGATACTCTGAATAAACACGAGCAAGAAGAGTTCTGGTATCTCAATCAACAGGATACAAAACAATTTTTTGGTTACTCGATGTCGATGTCATCTAAGGAAATCAATCGGTGTGAAATATTTATCACCCGGTTCTTATTAAAAAAATTTGAATGGCTTTTTAAAATTGGTATGTATACGCCTAATAACATGATGCGATAACATTGTATTTTTTTTTAATGGCTAGGCTTATCTAGGATATACTTATTTAATAAATATTGGAGTTTCTATGAGAGGGGAAAATTGACAAATTGGCTTTTAGTCGGAATTGGGAGCAATTTTTTTTTCTAGCTAATCTTACAAACCAAAAGTCTTCCTTACTGAATTCTAACTTGAAAAGTTAAAATTAATTAATTCAAATGCTAAAAACCAAAGGCCATATTAAGGAATCTCGTATGTATATTTATCGGAACAACCGGAGGAAAGCTTTTCACACAAAGTAGCAAAAAGTGCAAGTAACTAGCCAAACACAATGATTATTAACGCGGTTTTAAAGATGCTACCGGGAGTTGTTGTTTATTTTTATAAAATAGACGGGTCAAGCTTTTCGTAGCAATTTTTGTTATTAAGATAAAATGAATTGGGCATATTCGACAAATTTTTGAAAATTGTCCAAATGACTTGACATGCTCAAAACTGCTGCTCTACTACGTTCATTTCCAATAATATCAGTGAGTGAGGTTACTGGGTGTGACCTTGTATTTTCATAAAGTAGGCACATCTGTTCCAATAAACGGTGCTTAATTTGCAAAATGTATTACACCGGTGTAGTTTGAAATACAAACAAATCAAATAAAAACAATTTTCATCAAGTTTGGTCAATATGAGCGTAGGAAAAGGTTTTGTTTCTACTAGAATTTGTGTTCAAATTTGATCTCGCTAATTTTATCAAACGTAAAATATAGTTTATAAAGTCCATGGCGTGTCAATGGCCAATGAGTACCTCCCCCATCCCATACCTAGACAATCGATCCAAACCGGCCAGTAAAATTTTCCTCGAATTCGTTGTTTGGCTTTTGATATCCCAAAGTGCCCAGAGGTTTTTCCATCGTGGGCGTCACTCAAAATCTCTGCGATCAATGTTTTTGGCAGTAGGATCTGAAGGAGGACGGATGTTCCATCAGCTGTCTCAAATTTTCGTTTGAGGAGTCCCTCTTGTAGTATTATTGAATCCTATTGAGCTCAATATCGTTTGATTGTTGTAGTCAGTGCGGCGATTTTCTCCCAAGTAGAACGCGTTCCTCTGAGCTTTCATTCATAAATTCGCCCTAAAGTGTCATCTTCTTGCTGTGCCTTGGAGAATCGTTTTTCCGCATTTCTGTGTATTAGGCCACGGCGGTATTGGATCTCGAAATCATATTGTTGTAGAATTTATATCCACCGGGCGACTTGCCCTTCCGGGTTTTTGAAGTTTAATAACCAGGGTAGTGACGCATGGTCCGTACGCACGATGAAACGTTGGCCATATAAATACGAGTGAAAGTGTTGAATGGCTTTCACAACTGCTAGCAGCTCTCGTCTCGTGGTACAGTAATTTCTTTGGGCGTTCCGCAGAGTTCTTGAGAAATTGCTTATCATTTTTCCTTTGCCCTCTATTTCTTGTGATAAAACACCTCCTATTCCGAAAAGACTGGCATTTGTGTCAACAATGAATGGCCGGTCGAGTTGAGGATAAGCCAAAATTGGTGCTGAGGTGAGTAGCTCTTTTAGCAACTGAAGCACCAAATTCAAATTGCGTGGAAAGATATTAGCAATGACGTGATTCAATATTTGATTGGCTCCATGAGCAACAGGTGTGCAGCGGTAATTAAGGAAAATGGCGGTCATACCAAATATTAAATTTGTAGTTTAGTGAATAGTGTATACATTTTATATTTTGAAATATGCCTTATTATGAAATAAATATATTTTTTTTTGAATTTATTAAAATTAATTCGTTTCAAAAAAATATCGCAATTTTTCTCTATTTTCGCAAATTCGCAAAAATTATTTTACTAAGATCATGAAATTTTAAACCAAATAACATTTTGAATAAATAATGAGTTAAATAATACGAAAAACAAAATACTTATTGGTGTTACAACAATTCAGTTTGTGAAAAAATTGGTTTTAATTAAAAAATGTTAGCTGTCCGGATTTTTTTGCACAGTAGGTACTGTATATGTACATATTCCTTTCACCAAATTTTGCACGTAATGAGGTGGATTTCTTCCTTCTTCTACTGCAAGGAAGTGTTATATGTACAGCGAAATAGTAAACCGCTCACATTTAATCACTGCGATTTGATTACACAATTGACAGTCTGTACCAGCAGAAAATCAAAGGGTGTTTCAAACTTATCGGACTCATCTGAAGTATAACCGCTCTTTCTCATGCATATTTAAACATATTTACAAATTAAAGTAAAGAGGACTGATTTTGGATAAGTGACTGGATTTTCAAAACATTGGACCGAATGCCGAAGTGGCTGAATTTTCAAAACATTCGGCCTTTCAACATTCGACCTTTCTACGTTCGGCCTCTCGATATTTGGGATTTTGACCCTTCGGTATTCGGCCTTTTCACCCTTTCGACTGATTCGGCCTTTGGATTTTCGGCCCTATTCCTTCCCTTTTTACATTTTTCCTCGATTAATTCTGTATTCTTATATTGTCGTGTTCTAGAATTTTTTGAGTATGAAACCGTATTATTTGTTTTTCTTTTATACTCAATCCTGCTAGACCGCTCTCCAAATTTGCTACTATCTGATTTTTTGGGGGGCGAACGCTGGTTTCGGTGCAAACTTAAGTAATCTAATTAAAATATTAAGTTCTCTTCTCAGAGAAAAGAACACTTGATAGATTCAACAGAAAATTTGGGACAATGCCAACTTGTTTTCTGAGTTTTAGCGCAGATTTGGATTTAATTTCCTAAAGTTTTTTGTTATATACTTTTTAATACTTTTTAATGGTTTTAGGTTCCCCCTCCCCCCCTCCTCCCCCCTCCTCCCCCCTCCTCCCCCCTCCTCCCCCCTCCTCCCCCCTCCTCCCCCCTCCTCCCCCCTCCTCCCCCCTCCCCCCCCTCCCCCCCCCCCCCCTCAATTCCTGTTTTACTCTTTTACTCGAAAACATCTTACGCATTTTTCCGTCGTTTTGCTGCTTTCCTGGTGTTGCCTTTAACTTTTACTCTTGGCTCAGATCGGACATATGTAGTTGAAGTCTTATACATTTGTTTAAAAATTGAATAACTGTTTTTATTCGAATGATTTTTGGTTTTAGTTGCACATACTTCTCCAAGCTCGTTTAATTAATTAAAATTGAAATTAAAATTTCAGAACCATTCAAATTTTGAAAAGCCTATCAATTCCAAAATGCTCTATTCAATTATTTGTATTTAAATTAAGTTTTCTAACCTTAAACCTATTTAAAGTTTTGAAGTTTATCCTAATCTATAAATTCTGTAAATTTTATAAATTCCTTAATTCTGTCAATTCTATAAGAGCCAAAATATCTCATACAAATTTATAAATTCACCGAATCCTCCAAATTAGATTAATTTTATAAATTATATAATTTCGTGACCATTGTATCTAACCCCTTGCTATAAAGGGGTAATAATTTACTTTAATTTCTGCACAAAATTTGTGTCGAATTTCAAAAATCTAAATTTTGACGTTTTAATTTAGGTTAGTAGTAATTTCTAAATTTTACAAATTGCAAAATTTCTAAATAAGCGACTATGAATATAACGACATTATGGATATAACGACGAAATTTTACGGTCCCTTGAGGTCGTTATAGGTGAAATCTATCCTATCTATAACGACATTCGCATATAGCGACGGAATTTATTCGGTCCTTTGGTGGTCGTTATAAGTGAAATTTTGGAATAATTCTGAATTTCTAAAATTTGTAAGTACCTAACTTACCAAATTTTCAAATTTCTTAATTTTCTCAATTCCATTTTACGTAAAACCCAGTTAACAGAATATTTTTTAGTTTTTAATAAAAAACGGAAATCTTAAATTTTCCTTAAAATTATTACTAAACACCTCAATTCCATAAAATTCGTCGTATTCATGACTACGTAACCAAATTTGATGCAATACAATTTTGAGATCCAAACTCAAACTGAGTTTAGTCCTATCAAATCTGTTTTAACCCGTCGATCAGCGACAGCGCCCCTCCGATACTTCAGATATAATTATAACCCATTGAGAGCAACATTTGGATATGGATAGCCATCGATTCTAACATCAGATTATTTCTGGGCCTGCCAAAGGCGCTAATAGGTTCGCTATCAGCACGACCTCAACTTTGGGTTCCTTTTAAGACGATGCAAATATCGTTCCACACATTTTATTTTATTATTTTGTAATATTTTTCGATCCTAGCTTTAAATGGATTCCCCTGGCCCCCGAAATACATTGATCAAATAGTTTTAACCACGGTGTTTTATTTATTTCCGTAACGATTTTCGTAAAACACTTTTCAATTTATTGCCCACCTACCTGCCGTATTGTTCAGGGAGTTTTCTTTTAAAAATCAAAATTCTATATACTTTACTGGAAAAGTAGCTCAATTTTGCCGTATCTTATTAAATTGGAGTAAAATACCTTACAACACCTAATTTATATGAGTGATTGATAAACAATTCTTAGCAATATAATAAAGCTGTAACCAAAAATGGAACAAGTAGCTCAATTATATTTGCTCAATTTTTCTATAAGAAACGAAACTTGTAAGTAGTATATATGTGGCTCAATTTTTGTACTGCAAAATTACAAAACTATAAATGTGAAACTAAATGATATCAACTGCGATTTTCGTAAAACACTTTTCAATTTATTGCCCACCTTAACTGCTGTATTAAGCCATTCAGGGAGTGTTCTTTTAAAAATTATCAAAATAAATAAGTCATTTAAAATTGCTCAAAAATCTAAAAGCTTTACTGAAAAAGTAGCTCAATTTTGCAGTATTTAATAAAATTGGGGTTAAATACCTTACAACACATAATTTATGTGAGTGATTAATAAACATTTCTTAGTAGTACAATAAAGCTGTAAACCAAAAATGGAACAAGTAGCTCAATTGAATGCGCTCAATTTTTTTGTTTGTTTTTATTACTTTTTATTTGAGAATTTCCATTTATTTAAGAAATTTACTGCACATAATAAGAAACGAAACTTAGAAGAAGTACTTATGTAGCTCAATTTTTGTATTGAACAATTGCAAAACTTCCAATAAATGCGTAACTAAATGATATAAACTCCGATTTTCGTAAAACACTTTTCAGTAATTTCCCACCTAACTGCCGTATTATTAATAAGACGCTAAAAATTGCTCAAAATCAAGAATCAATAAATTTTACTGAAAAGTAGCTAAATTTTGCAGTATTTAATAAAACTGGGGTTAAATACCTTACAACACCTTATTTAATGTGATTGATTGATAAACAATTCTTAGCAATATAATAAAGTTGTAAACCTAAAATGGAACAAGTAGCTCAATTTTATTTTTTTAATTTTTATTTGAGAATTTTCATTTATTTAAGTATTTTACTGCACATGATAAGAAACAAAACTTGTAAGAAGTATTTATGTAGCTCAATTTTTTGTACTGAACTATCACAAAACTTGCCATAAATACGGAACATGATATTTATTTATTTACGTGACTTGTTACAAAAATCCCACTTACACAATCCACTTTGAGCTAAAGCTCATCCATAGCAGATTGCGCAAGAAGAGGAATGTAGTTATAGGTGTAGTTTACAGCCCCGTCCGTATAATCCCCGCCCCCGCCTGATTTCTTCAAATATTTTATTTTTGGGTTGATGGACATTTACGGCATTATTTCCTGCAAATCATCATCACCCTTTTTCCCCGAGTTTTGAATTTCTTCAAACGACACAACAATGATCTACGGTTGACGCATGTTCCCATTTTGAACGACAGTATCTCGGGGTCATATAAGACGAAATTTTGAAAAATTGAATAAACTACAAAAAAAAAATCAGAAGAAAATCAACTACGGTTTTCGTAAAACACTTTTCAATTTATTGCCCACCTAAGTATAAAGAAAACGGTAAAAATAGCATAAAATCAAAAATCTATAAATTTTACTGAAAAGTAGCTAAATTTTGCAGTATTTAATAAAACTGGGGTTAAATACCTTATAACACCTAATTTATGTGATTAGTTGATAAACAATTCTTAGCAATATAAAAAAGTTGTAAACCAAAAATGGAACAAGTAGCTCAATTAAATTTGCTCATTTTTTTTATTTTTTTTTATTTGAGAATTTTTATTTATTTGAGAAATTTTACGCAACTTATAAGAAACGGGACTTGTAAGAAGTACATTTGTAGCTCAATTTGTATACTGAACGATCGCAAACTTTCCATAAATACGGAACTAAATGATATCAACTTCGATTTTCGTAAAACATTTTTCAATTTATTGCCCACCTAACTGCCATATTGCTAAGCCATTCAGGGAATGTTCTTTTAAAAATTACAAAAACAAAGAAAACGCTAAAAATTGCTCAAAATCAAAAATCTTTAAACTTTACTGAAAAAGTAGCTCAATTTTGCAGTATTTAATCAAACTGAGGTTAAATACCTTACAACACCTAATTTATGTGAGTGATTGATAAACAATTCTTATCAATATAATAAAGGTGTAAACCAAAAATGGCAGTTGCTCAATTAAATTTAACAACACTTGTAAATATTACATAATTATGTAGCTCAATTTTTGTACGAATGATCGCCATCCATAAATGCGGAACTAAATGAAACTCCATTTTTATAATAAAGATAACACAATGAATAAATATAAAATCACTTAATTCAATCATCAATTAAATCAATCAATCAATATTCAAGACTTCAGTGATCCGATCATCAATCGATCAATTTTTGATTGGAGACAATTGAATTTTAACAAATTACTGAATACTATTGCTTCTTTTTATGCCAAACAGGTGTATGTTTTAATGATACAATTAATTCGTGGTACCATACGCCAATATTGAGTTTGATTTATAGTCATACGTAGTTTGTTAGGTTTTTGGATTAACCAATTTAAAATGACTGCCTGTTTATGAATTAATAAATATTCAAACTTAAATTCATCAATTTTGCCTTCATAAAATTTGTACATCTTTAAAATTTGTGTTTTGACAATACTGAAGCGGTCCAAGAGCGACGCCTTGAATTGCCTTATGAGAAAATTCGGTGCCATTGTTTAGTAGTCGTTAGCTGATAAAATTAAACAAACAAACTGAAGCATTGTTAACAAATGTCGGCAATAATCAATTGTGACTTACATTTAATTTCTATTTAGAACCAAATTTGTTGACAGATGTAAACACTTCATAAAATTATAAAATAAAACATTCCACTGGATCATAAATTTGTTGATATTATATAATATTATTCGACCAATAATATTATCTCAGTTTGGTGAAGGTCAATTTATAGAATTCTGAAAAATAATTTTGCAAAATTTATTGGTCTACAAATTAGAACAATAACACCCGAAAATTTATCTTCACCAAACAATATCTGAGAATTGTGTGACATTAAACCAAATGTGGTCATTATTTGGTCATTTTTAATTTTGGAGGCCGCGCTTATAATTTAAATTTGTTTATCGATTTTTGTAGAAAAGATAGTAAGTTCAAACAAATTTGTTATACTTCTCATTCTGTATATTTTACCTCGACCCCAAAAACATTATTAAAAAATAAAATACACACGACATTTTAATGCAAATTTTTTGTCATTTACTAGATTTGCTATTCTCGTGCTATTTTTATCCTGCATTATGATCTCTAGCACATACGTGCATATTTTGTGTTGTATATATACGTTTAGATAACATTTTTATAATATTCATATTTACCCATCCAAACCTCCCCACTGTATATGTAATAGGCAGGAAATCATAAATTTCGCATATACATATACATAACAACATATCCCAGTTATGCAAATTAAATAACTTTTTTTTTGTTTGTTTGTAAATATTTTTTGGCTAGTCCTCAAAACTATATGTAAATAGCAGGTACAGTAGCGGTGATGTTGGTCACTAACCTCGGTCACCCGATGGGCGGTCGGCATTAAATTCAAAATGCATTTCTCTCTGTAAAAATAATAAAATAAAATGTCACTTTACGGGAAACGTGATCCATCAATTGTCATTCTTAATGAATGGTTGGCTTGAAAGTAAAATTGATGCTTGCATTATATGCAAAAATTATAACGTTTTTTTTATCAATTAGCATAAAGATGTAAAAAGCGTATTTAGTTTTTTTTTTGCTAGTCAAGTCGTTGTTTATTCCAAAACCTATGATGGATTTAAATCTTCTACTAGATCGCAATAATAACGTCACTGTAAACCCCAAATTATAATTAAAATTCTAAAACAAAACGTATAAATTGTCTGTCATCATCCACCTAACCACCATCGGATATTATTTTGTTCACCGACCTGATATACCCAGAACCGCACTTAAACATAATTTTTTTTATATACTGTAGTGTTGATACATTAATTTAGGTTCCAAAATTTTTAGTGGAATTAAATGCAAATTAACTTACTTGTCTGAAACAAATCATAAATGACGTAATTATTATGCTCGTACCTATGGCTGTTAAGTTGTTCAACATAAAATGATACGAAAATGGAATACATGTGGTTATTTTTAGGTGCTATGGGCTAATTTGTTTATATGGTTGACATATTTGTGTACAACATGTACCTAAAACATTATGCTAATTTTGGTTGATTGTTTTTTTTATTTTTATGTTTTTTGGTTGTTTAGAATTCATCAGACAAATCCGCAACGTTGATTTATTGAAATTCATGAAATTTTATTTATTCATTTAAAATTTGTTCGATTGAATTGTTTTGGTTTGGTATATCTACATATCGATATAAATTAATCGAAAACATGCGGTTTGTTGAATAATAATTAGATTTCGCGGTGCAAATTTATGTGAGCTAATTGATCGATGGGAAATTCTAACTGGTCGGTATATCTTTGTCTAAATATTTGGATTCAAATATATTTGAATATCTAAACTTGGAAAACCTAATGTTCTACTGAACTATAATTAATATTCATTTAATTGTTCATTTAATTTGGAAATTTCCTTAACTTTGGTTTTGTTTAAATTAAATTTTATATTAATCATTAAATTAATTAAATTTGAATAATACAATAATTTTTGAAATGTGCCTTCGCTAAACGCACATTTTCCATTTGAGACGCTTATTTCTGTTTAAAAAAAAAAAATTTAATTGAAAATTTCAAATTTTTTATTACAAAATAAGAAAATATTTCACTCAATTCCAAAATAAAATAGAAAGCCTGTAAAATCTTGAAACCCAAGTTCAGATATCTGTCCAATAATATTATGCAAATTTTGATCAAAATAATTCCCAAATATGTACAAAAATTACATAATTTTGTTCAAGTCTTTAAAATGTGCTGACACGTTAAAACCACTAATATCTTCAAATTTATACCAACACGTTAATCGTTGAAATTTGCAAAATTCTAGAAATATCACCAAATTTCTAGTGATGATATTGTGAATCATAAATTAATCAAATTTCAATGGTCATTCTAAGTGGCTCCGAGAATTCCAGTTAAAAATATTTCAGTCAAAAACAGAAAGGAGTTTCAGTCTAAAATTAAAATGCAACTCAGTCAAAATAATTTTAGACTGAAATACCTTTTCAAAAGGAGATTCAGCCAAACAACTAAAAAGGAAATCCAGGTAAACTTGTTCTTCGGGATTACAGTTTACAATTTAGTCAAAAAACGAAAGGAGTTTCAGTCATAAAAATATAAAGGGCTAAAACCTCATGAGGTGATCAGAACTAAAAGTCTAGATTAATTCAACTCCCAAATCAATCCCGGAATAAACCTCTTAAGTCAATCTCCAGCTCCAACCTCCAACTCAATTTACAACTCAACCTCCATCTCAATCGCAACACAATCCTAAACGCAATCATCAAATTAACCGCCTAACCAACCCTCAACTCAATCACCAACCTCAAATCAACTTTCAAATCAACCCTTAATCTAACTTCAAATCAAATCTTAAATAATATTCCAACCGAAGAACAAACTATAGAAGCTAACTAAATTCTAACTCACTCCAACTCAACTTAGCTCGAAGCATATCTCAACTCATTACCCTCAGCATACGTACCCTTATACCATCATAACCTTAAACAATCATTCCACCATATCATTATTCCATAATATCATACCATTATGAGACTACCATCGTACCATCACACCATCATACTACCACAACATCATACCATGGTACTAGTGTAGATTAGGTCTATAGTAATCGAAAAATTAAATGCATTCGGAATTCAAATGAATTCATATATAGCGTGTGTTACGTTGGGTGGTCCAGGTGTAATGCAAAAACTCTTCTCTGCGTATCAGCAACTGTGCTATAACCATGGCACTCACTTAGCAGTTGTAAAAGTGTATACGTGAAAAAAATGTTTCAACTTTTGTTGAAGCATCACAATCGGACAATAATGACGATGAACTGTTTGGCTTTTTCTAATTCAAATAATCGAAATTAATGATGTCTGTATACGGCCGACGATTGCAACAGCCATTAATGCCATACGAAAACTCGTAAATAGTTTTAGGAATTCTCCAGTTCAGAACGAAATTTTACAAACCTATGTGCTTATCGACGAGAAAAAGCCCTTAAAACAGAAGCTATATTAAATCGATATAGTCGTAATACAGCATCCAATTAAGAAAGATTTGCGAGATTGATTTAAAATTAGAGAATTTGTTGAATGATGGAAATATAAAAATTGCAGAATTGTTACTAGCTACGATAAAGCCACTTTCAATAATCGTAAACTGTCTTAGTAGACAAGATGCTACATTAATAACGGCCGAGAGAGCTTTAAAATTTGAATTTGGGAGCCGCGAAAAAATAAATATCGAAATAAAGTTATTTTGAAAATCGTAGCGTTATAAGACACAGATTGGTTGGATTAGGCTTAAAGATTTTTTAATACAGGAAAATGTACAATAATTTTCTTTGATTCGACTATAAATATGATGTGTGTAAAATATTTTTTAACACTACAAGGTAACATTATACCATCGTACCATCATATCATAGGTTAGGTTAGGTTAGGTTTGGGTGGCGGTCCACCAGGACCAGGCATAGAAACAAAAAGGTCTGTAGCCATACCACAAATTAAAAATTTTTCCTCCAACTCATTGAAACCACTTTGAGCTTTTTATGAAGCGCTGGATACTCCTGACGTCCTTCTCACTGAGCTCCGCCAGGTCGTTGAAAAGGGGTGCCCCTAGAAAATTCAGTCTGGTTCGTGCCAGACGTGGACAGGTGCAAAGAAGATGAAGTACTGTCTCTTCCTCCTCTTCGTCCTCGCAACTACGACAGTAGTCATGTGAGAAGAAACCAAGTCTACTCGCATGTCTGCCTATGAGACAGTGCCCCGTAATCACTCCAACAACCACACTGATCTGACTCCGCTGAAGTGAGATCAGCTGTTTGGATCTCGCCAAGTTCAACTTTGGCCAGATCTGCCGAGTTATTACGCATGAGGTACTATTTGACCATCTGTCATTCGTCAACTTACTGATTTCCTCCTGAAGCAGCAGTTTACATATCGCAAGAGGCATTTCAATATCCTTTTTGTTGTTTGAAATGTGGTCCGTTGTACCACGTCGAGCCAGTTCATCGGCTTTAATGTTCCCCGTACTAATGAAATGTCCTGGCACCCATATGATATGGATGTTGAACTGATCTGTCATCTCGTTAAGAGATGATAGACAGTTCTGGACTACTTTCGACGTGAGAAGGTGTGATTGAAGCGCTTTAATGACAGCCTGACTGTCCGTATATATGCGAATATCACAAGTCGATATTACATTATACCTTAACCAGTCCACGACTTCCTTTATCGCAGTTACCTCAGCTTGAAAAATGCTGCAGTAGTCAGGAAGACGAAAGGAGAGGTTTAACATGAGTTCCTCGCAGAACACCCCAGCCCCCACTCCTCTATCCCGTTTTGAACCATCAGTGAAGAAGTTCAAAACTCCTGGTTCCAAAACTGCATCCATCATCCATTCCTCTCTGGATGGGATAATAATCCGGAACCTTCTATCAAAAGATAGTGACGGGACAGTATAGTCGATGGTCTTGGGAAGCCCTTTGTTACAGAGTATAGAAGAGTGCCCTGTATTATTGCAGGTCCACATTAACGTGGATTTCAGTCGTATGGCAGTGCCAGCTGCCCACTGTTTTCCCAAGATATCTAGAGGAGTTAGAAATAGCAGAGTCTCCAGTGCCTGAGTGGATGTGCTCCTCATTGCACCACTGATCCACAGAGAGATTTTTCTCAACTTTTGTCAACAACTTTAGGTTGACAGTTTTGTCCAGAGCAGGCCACCAGACTGTTACCCCATACAGAAGAATGGGTCTAATTACTGCTGTGTATAGCCAAAGGACCATGTGGGGCTCAAGCCCCCAACCTTTCCCAATTGCATTTTTGCAAGAGTATAGCGCTACCGTAGCTTTCTTTACCCTTTCCATAATATTCGGTTTCCAGTTTAATTTACTGTCCAAGACGAGACCCAAGAACTTTGCTTCACCTGTAAAAGCCAAGTTGAAACCATTTAAAGTGGGAGGATCGACATGAGGAATTTTATATTTCCTAGAGAAGAGAACCAATTCGGTTTTCTGTGGGTTCACATTTAGCCCACAACCATTGGTCCATAATAAAAGAATACCCAGAGCATTTTGAATAAGCTCGCTAAGTGTCCCGGGATATTTTCCACGAACCACAATAGCATCCGCATAGGAAACCACCTTGAAGCCACTATCCTCCAGCCTCAGCAACAGATCATTTATGACCAAGTTCCAGAGAAGGGGGGACAGTACGCCACCCTGCGGCGTGCCTCTGCTTGCAAATCTTCTGGCGGAGGATTTCCCCAGACTGGCATTTATGATCCTGCCTCTTAGCATCTGATCTATCCAGTCCTTAAGAGAATCATCCACTCCTAGATTCGAAAGTGCCCGAGTTATAGCCCCTGTAAGCACGTTATTAAAGGCTCCCTCAATGTCCAAAAAGGTTACCATCGCGTAGTCTCCATATTCGAAAGATTTTTCAATAAAATATGTGAGAGAATGAAGAGCAGTTTCTACAGATCTCCCCTTGCAATAGGCATGTTGAGATTTGGACAGATTTTCCGGCACAATCGTGCCTCTAATATGAGCTTCTATTTGTCTTTCCAGTATTTTGAAAAGGAAAGAAGACAAGCTGATCGGTCTAAGGTCTTTGGGACTGCAGTGTGATCGTTTTCCCGCCTTAGGTATGAAGACAACCTTCACTTCCGTCCGTTTACTGGGAATGTGACATAGTTCTAGGCTGCCTCTAAAAATTACCTCTAACCAGGGAATGGTTAGATCCGTAGTTTTTTGTATATCCGCAGGGATAATACCATCAGGTCCTGGCGACTTATATGGTTTAAAACTGCTTATCGCCCACAGAATCTTTCTTCTGCTAATAATTTGGCATACGAGGCTACTTGCTCTTTTACCTGCTGATATAGTAGGTGCAGATTCGGAACAACCAGGAAAGTGAGTCTCCAATAGTAGTTCCAGCGATTCCATACTATTTGTGGTTCATGCTCCATCCGGCCTTTGAAGGAAGTTTGGGATGGAAGGGCTAGTAGATAGTACTTTACGCAGCCTGGACATCTCTGAAGACTCCTGAATTTTACCACAGTATAGTCTCCAAGATCTGTTCTTTGCGCTTCTTAGCTGATATTTGTAAATTTTGAGGACTTCCTTATAGGAGTCCCAGTCTACAGCGGCTTTTGTTTTCCTTGCTGTTTTAAAGAGTCTCTTGCACCGTTGACGTATTTGTTAAATCTCCTTTGACCACCAAGGTGGCCGAGATTTGCCCCTACGCCTACTAAGAGGACAAGAGCCTAGTATCGCTTCGTTAAAAGCGCTAGACAGTTCATCCACTAAGCCATCGAGTTCTACCGTAGTTTTTCGGAGGTTCAGGCACCTGCACTGGTAGTGAATTTCCCAGAATAGTTCTGAAAATATCCCAGTCGGTTTTCCTCCTGTTCCTGTAGAGAGGGCTGTTCGGAAAGACCAAGCTCATTTCAAATTGAAGATAACAGTGATCAGATAAAGAGTGGTCTTCCGACACTTTCCAGTTTAATAGAATAGTCGTCAAAAAGTTTGAGACAAGCGTAATATCCAATACCTCCTGTCTATTTCTAGTTATAAAAGTCGGCTTATTGCCTATGTTACATATATGAAGTTAGTACTTAGAATGTAATCAATGAGTAACTCACCTCGTTCATTTGTGTCCGTACTTCCCCAGATTGTGTGATGAGAATTTGCATCACTCCCCAGGATGACTCCAACCTTGCGCTTTTGAGCCTCCAAAATTGCCTCACCCAGAATGACTGGTGGAATGTTCACTGCATCATAGGCTAGGTAGGCTGATATTGAGCCAGAGGTTTCGTTTATTGACCTCAATGCTGACCGCTGCCACATCTTCATTGCTGAAATTTGATAGCAGAAAACAATTTATATTATTTTTGACGAGAATGCACGACCGAACCCTACCTTCTTTTCCGTGTGCATTAATCTATAACAGGGTGTCTTAAGTCCAAGTACCCGGTCATCAGCGACCTAAGGTTCTTGGATCAAGACAATATCCGTCCCTTCCTTTCCAATTTTTAAAAGTAGAGCAGCTGATGCTGCCTTTGAGTGGTGTAGGTTGATCTGCAAGAACGTCACCATACTTAGACTTCCTTCTCTACCACTGTATCATCAGAGTCCTCCCCTGATGATGTGAAGTCCTCTGAGATTCTCCTTAATGACTCCAAGGACATTGTCATCTCCGTATCAGTAGAGATAGTTTCCACCAGGCTGTTCCCCTCTTCAAGAAGCCCAGATGAGCTTTCTGCAGCTTCCCCAGATTCCGGAGCCTCCGGCTTGTCCGCATCCTTTTTGTAGATTTTGAGTGTGACTGCACTGAAACCATAGCTTACAATACCATTGGTTTTTTCCAGCGCAGTCAGTGACTCTCTGTTTAGTATTACGACGGCTGACCTGTAGTCGCCCCGTGGCTCTTCGAGCTTAGCAACTTTCCAGTTGTGCGTTGGCAAATCTGGGTTGCCAACCTGCAACAATTAGAGTATCACCTTCGGATCGCTAGGCTCCGAAGGAATCCATATCCTGGCTCTTGGCCTACAGGGGATTTCTTCCCTAGCTTTAACAGCAAGGCTGGTTCCGGGCCATACCTCGCCTAGTCTTTCCACTGCCTTCTTGTAGAGCAGAAGAGATCTCTGATCCACACATGCAGTCAGTTTCACCTGGTTCCTGTGCCAACCCGCATCCCGACAAGTCGGAGCAGGTCCTGGGTTTTCTGCAAGGATACTCAGGTAAATGGTGATTAAGGCCCTTTCCACCTTTCTCCAATTGGCGGGCGTGATACTGCCATCCTCTTGGGACTGGTCAACAACTGCCACAACCAGCTGATCCTTGAGTACCTCGTTAAAAGGCCTCATTTCGGTAGAATGGAGCTTAGTTCGTTTAGCGTTCTTAGGACTTTCCTCCTGAGATCTATTTCTTTTCAGCTTTAACCCAGCTGAAGGACCTTCCGACATCTGTTCGGTGACTTTTTTCGCCCACGCAAGCGTAGCTTTGTCTTTCTCCGAGCTGTCTTCTGGAGGGATATTATTTATCTTCTCCAGGGCCCTCCAAGCCTTCCTCCTAGTATTATAGGTTGGTTTTGAGGAACCAGCTTCATTGGTGCTTTTGTTCCGCATTATATTTCTTTGCCCAGGTTTGGTGACCGGAGTAGAGGGACCAGCCTTTTTGACCCTAGCTTTTGTCCCGTTGTTTGTTAGTAGGTTTAGAGGTAGGCCTAAAGACCTGAGTCTCCTTCTCTATTTTTTCCGGTTTTGTAAGAGAACCGGACTCTTTTGTTTTTTTTGTTTGTTGGTCTCCCATATTTGGTCCCACGAGTAGCGGAGAAAAGAGTGTCCATCTGTGCAGAGATCCGCAATACACAGACAAGGCTACTTAATCCGGAGGGCGCCAGGTATCCGGATCCACCGTTAGCGACTGAGCTAGTTTTTAGACTGGGCCCTCAGCCTGGCCGGTTATCGGCACGGTACGAATAACACCTTAACCCAGCCCAGTGATTTGTTTAAGGTTGACTCCTTTAGCGCCGTGTTTTAGCCTAGAAGCCGAAAAAATCAGCAATCTAGTTACCAGCAATCACCACGAGGAGGTAACACGAGCACTTGCGGAAGCTGCAAGCTACGGAGCCTATCGGCTTGCATCTCCCGAGCAACTTCACGCCTGACTGCCATCATATCATAATATTATCATACTATCATACCATCGTACCATCATACCGCCATATTATCATACCATCGTACCATCATATTTCAAAACTTTATTCAAAAATCATTTTAGAATTCTATGTCCATTGCAGACGTCAAATTTCACTCAAATCTGTTAAGAAATAGCCAAGTTCCAACCTAATTGGCCATATTTTCAAATTTAATTTAAAAATCATGATTTTCATTATTATCGGTTGAGAAATAGGCAGGTCCCAGAACTTTATACAAAAATTCAACCCAATGTCCATTACATTTGTCAAATTTCACAAAACTCCGTTAAGAAATAGAAAAGTTCCGTTTTAATTAGCCATATTTCAGAACTTCACCTTTCTTTTTTTTCCTTTATTTTACAATCTATCTCATTGTGAGATATTCAGTAAATTTTTTGTCTTTTTACATTGTCATGTTCGGAGTATATATTTATATCCATTGATAAAATCTCACTTACATTACGATTAGTATAAAATAACCCATAAATTTAACTATTATTCATTCGATTCATTAGGGATTTTAAAAATTAATGTCTAAAGGAATATCTAAAACCTATTTGGCAAATTAAAAATTTTGTGGCATTTTAATCGTTCGGGCCAGATCGTTTGGATGAATCTTCAATCTTGAGTGATACCTGGCACTGGAATCCCTAATTTCTTCCCGTATTGTTAGGACCTGTAGATCTCTGTGAATTATATCGTTTGATACGAACCATGTAGCATCTACTATGATCCTTAGAAATTTAGACTGGAACCGCTGAAGAATGTCCAAGTTCGAGTTGCTGGCCGTTCCCCACAGCTGTATACCATATGTCCAGATAGGATTTATTACCATTTTATAGAGCAGTAGTTTGTTTTTAATCGACAAACTTGATTTTCTGCCTATTGTCAGTTTCATTCCCAATTGCTTTCTTTTTGTCCATATATGTTTACGCCATGTTAGCCGTTTGTCGAGGTGAATGCCTAAATATGTCACTTCATCAGTTTGAGGTATATTCTGGTTATTCATTTGTATTGGTGGACATGTGCCTCTTCATAGTAAAGGTTACATGATTAGACTTAGCATCATTAACTTTAATATGCCATTTTTTCATCCATGCTTGAATAATGTTAATATTTTCCTGCAAAGCTTCTGTAGCTTTACTGGGGTCTTCATGGGATGAGAGTACTGCCGTGTCGTCTGCAAATGTTGCGACAGTTACTTGATTGCTTGTAGGTATATCTGCGGTATATAGCAGATATAATATAGGCTTTAAACGCTTAAGTAGTAATTTTTCAAATAATTTAGACATAATTGGTAGTAAGCGTATAGGTCTGTACGATGTAACTTCTTCTGGAGGCTTACCTGGTTTTGGAATTAATATTACTTGTGAAACCTTCCATTATATTGGGAAATATCCTGTCCAAAGTATAGCATTGAATAAATAGGTTATAAATCGAATACCCTTATCTGGCAACTGTTGCAGAATGTTTCCTGTGATAAGATCATATCCTGATGCCTTTTTAGGATTTAACTCTCTCTGTATTACAGTTCTTACTTCTAATATAGAAAACCTCGTGATAGTATGATTTATTTGCAATGGTGCTTCCAACTAGTTTTGAATATTGTTGTTCTGTTCTTCCGTACTTTCTGATGGATATGGTTGAAATACCCTTTCAAAATGGTCTGCAAATACTTCAGCCTTTTCTTCGTTATTTCTCGCCCAGTGGCCGTCACTTTTACGTATCGGCGGAATGTGCTGTTGTAGTCGTTTGAGCTTCTTAGTCGCCTTCCACAGTGAATAATCTGTGTTTTCTGTTGGTGAGAGTTGTGATAAATATTCTTGAATGGACTGGTTTTTTTCATTGAGAAGCAGTTCTTTTAACTTTTTGACGGCTTTGTTTAGTTTACGTTTATCTCCCGCTAGTCGATATCGTTACCATTGCTGTCTTAACTTTCTTTTCTCCTTAATCATTTTCTTGACAACATTCGAACATTCTCCTTTTTTTCCTTTCTCATTTTGTAGTGGTGTGGCTGCCGACTGAATACATTTATTGAGATGTTCCACTGGTTCATCTATATCAGTTTCCGACTTTAACTTGATATTTGTGTTTAAATTCTCTGTTACATTATATCTGAAGCAGTTCCAGTCGGTTTTATTGTTGCTTAACATTGGTTGTTTCTGTGTATTCACTATGGCAAGCATGGCGTCGCTTTAATATAATTACATGCTGGTGACGCAGAAATCTATGACATCTGGGATCTTTCTCCTATCACTTGGCCAATAGGTAGGTTCACTGGTTGATACATGATGAAGATTATTTTTTTGAATTGATTTTAATAATTCTCGTCCTCTCGTTGTCACCAATCTTGATCCCCATTGTTGATGTTTTGCATTATAATCACCCTCTGCTATGAAGCGATGACCCAAAGCATTATAAAAATGATCAAATTGTTCCATTTTTATTGCATATTTTGGTGGGCAGTATATGGCCTAGTATATTTTGATTAGTACCATATATGACAAACAATTAGCACAAATATATGACATGGCTAATAAACTTTATTTTTATTTTAAACTCACAATCTGCTAAATAAAATTCCCGCTAAAACAAGATATATAAATTCAAATTCAGAATCATTTTAATTTAGAAATCTGAAACTTTATTAACCTTGCCCCAACCAACAATGTTATGAACAAACTATCTGAATTCAAAAACTTGGACGATTAAAAAACTATACTCTAAATTTCAAATTCCAAATTTCAAATTTTAAATTCCAAATTCCAAACTTATTTTATATTCTGTCAACGCATTTCATCAAAATGGTTTCCAATCCATGTCCAAATACACTTTTACTTCTGAGTATTTCGTTTGCATACTCGTCTTATTCAAACACTTGGATACAGGAGAAACAGTAACAACATCTTCGTGCTCGATGCCCTTGTACAGCAAAAAAAAAAAAAACGAACAAACTATGCATACAAAATACGCGTTTAGGTACAACGCAAAACCAACGAAAATTCTTCCTATGAAGAACGAGCAATACATCCAAAATACTAACCGACCAAACGGCTCAGTGATTAAAGCTGTGGCGTTTGGATCGGGAGGTACCGGGTTCGATTTTTACCCCAGATTCAAAAAACGCAAAATTTTACGTTCAGACAGGCATTTTAGGTTCTTCCTTTGGATGACTTTCAGATGTTAGTTCATAATATAATAACACAATACTAACTTGGTACCTTTGGTCATGGTGCCAACAAATTTAAATTAAGTCATTCCCCATTAAAATTCATTATTTGCTGATTATTTCATATTATTTAGTAGTTTGTCCTTGTACTAACATCTGAAAGTCATTCAAAAGAAGAGAACAAACTTCCTATCTGAACGTAAAATTTTGCGCCCTTTCCGAATCACAGGTCCAAGAATAGGGTTTTTCATTTAAAACAATCAATTTAATCATCAAATGACCTTGAAGGCCGTAGTCAAGGTCGAATTAAAGGTTATCATCTGATGTCCCCTCGACCCTTAACAAATTTCATTAAAAGTAATTTTCTCCTGTCCTCCACCGTTCTCGAGATAAAATCCTAGCATTTTTTTAAAAACTCACTCTGTATAAAAACAAATTGGGCCTATCCGACTCCTCGGACGATACTTTTCCCAGAAAGCATCCGTTAAAGATCCCCAAACCGACCATTTGTATTTTACAAACATTTTCTGTTATTTTTATTTATTTATTTATTTATTTACATAGAAATTACTAAGATTTTAGCACACTCTATTTTGAGCTAAAGCTCATTCACAACACAGCATGCCAAAACGTTTGATTTATTTATTTAAAAACAGTAAATTTTTCTGTCCGCCGTTGCTTAATTTCCATCCAGCAATTCGTCAACTTCGCCTCGGGTTTGTTTTGGTATCACTCGATAAGCAGGGGCCGTCTGATCACGATTTCTTTATTTCCCAAAAATTTATAATCTGATTAAAATGATTAGATTTTGTTTCAGATGGTATTTTCTTTCCGGATGATGCGGTTCGGACATCGTATCTGTATCTTTCATGCATTTGGTGCACAACCAAACATGTAAATTAAAGTTAAAAAAAAAATAAAAAATAAAAATCAGGCAGGCAAGGTCCCTAAAATATGTCACGGTCTTTCTTAAATTTGGAGACCTCTTCTCTAATATCACAATTGGTCACGACAATATAAATCTTCTACCTTCATACCACCAAATCACAGACTCATAATAATAATGTTAGATTATTTAAAACTGACACGTGTTGAGCAGAAATCAAAGTCGCATTCACCATTTTTTCATCTTCGGCCTTTAAAAATTAGATCAGTTTTATATCTCTAGTATATCTTTGAAAATCCTTAAGAATTAATTTTACTTCATTCAGGGAGCATCCACAATGTTAAAAAAATTAATTTTCTGAAAATTTGTAATGAAAATTTGATAATTCTTTACTCAGTGCTTGGTGCTTCAGTCTGGACGGACATCGCTGTGGACCATTCGAAAATAAAAAAAATAAAACACAAAAAAATACAACATCAGAATTAACGTAATTATCATTTGTTACCAAATCCCTCCTCCTTGTCATATAGCATTTCATTTTATATATCTCCCAGCTCTCCTAAACCTGTTCTATCCTAATGGTATGATATTATTTTAAAGCCTCCCATATTAATTTGCTACTATTAAGAGTTTTATATGACTTTGAATATCCAGAGAATTTATTACTCAGAAATACTACCTTTAAAGGCGATTTTATGAAAGCAATTCACAAATAATGTATTGATCAATATGTCGTTGAAATTTCAATCACTAAAATGTCATAAAATGTCAATAAAACCTCGCAGAAATGTCAATTTCAGAAATGTCAATGTCATAGAAACGGGAATATCTTGCTATATATTTAAAAGCTCACTAGATATAATTATTTTAAAATGTTGACGATAGCTGCGTTTTTCTATTATATTGCTGCTCGAGATCGCTATAAATATAGGGAAAATACTGGGAAATTTGTTCTGTTTTTTAGTACACAACTTTATACTTCAATAATTGTGAATAATTTGAAAATAATTTTTTGTTTTTGTTAGGATGTAAACATTACATTTTTATCAATATGTATTTGCTTTATCAATGAAAGAGTTGAGGTCTGCCACTCTCAATGCGTGCTGGAAACTCTTAAAATGAACTACAAGGTCAAATTTTAGAAATTTGACATTCAATCGATGAAGAATGATTCACTGATAAGACTATCAATGATTTGGACGAACTGCTTTTGAACTATCAGATTTGACGGTTACTCACAATGCTAACGAAAATGACTCATTGTCAGAAGAAAATTTTAGTTAGCCAACCAAAAAATTATTTTGAAAACCTTACAAAAAGGCTTAGAATTTGAGAGAAATTGGAGTCGGGTATCATTGATAACGACCCTTTAATGAAAATTAGATGATTATCTTGCTCCATGTTAAGAAATTTTCAAAAACTTGCAAAAGGAATGCCGTCAATCTCTTATAACAGATTTTCTCAAAACATCTGAAATAGAAGACAGCAACCAAGGTTCGTTTGCACAAATAATGTAATTGAAATCATTCTTATTGAGGAAGTTTCTAGTGACGACGATGTAAATCCAGCCTGTGATCATCGACGAGATACAATTTTATCAGAATAATTTTTATTTTTATTATTATCAGTTTTATGAATGAACTTCTCTTTTACTATCTTTAAAAAATGATTTTTGTCAAGCTTTTCTGACATTTGGAAAATAAATAGAAATGAACTACTAGATGTGTACTAAAAAAATTTCCCTCTTTCGTCAGTTCATAATTTATTTTCAAAATTCAGGAACTCCGTTGTGCCCTACATAAAACCATAGAATTGTTGCGAACTCGTAAATATATATTTTATTAAAAATTATCATTTAAGTCAATGAATTACTTTATTTAGTTTCACATTAAATCTATCACATTTAATGATTAAATATTCAAATAATTTCAACTGGACTGAAAAAATCGGAAAAAGTTTATCGCGATCTCGAACAGCAATCTATAGAACAACGCAGCTGATATTACTTGCCACCAGCAAAATATTTTAGGTAAATTTAGAAATTTAAATTCCATATTACACTTTAATCTGTTCATTTTATCTTAAAGACACTTACGGAACAATTGTTGGAATTTGCAAGGTGTATTAACTGTAGAAAAATATTTCTTCGGAAAGTTCGACATTACCTCGGTAAACAGATAAACAAATTTTTTTTATTCCTTTTTGTTAAAATGAACCCCACGCAATACTTCAATCGACTTCAAATTTTGTGAACAAGTAGATGATGAATTGTCAAATTTATCATCAACATAAGAAAAAATTCGTCGGTCCCATTTTCGAGAAAATCTGTTTTGCAGTTTTCTCTTCCACTGCGACCCACTCTATTCTATACTCGAATGGACCTAAATGTTAACACAAACTGCATATTACTAAAGTCTATCTTTGTACAAAATTTCGACCAAAACTATCAATATTTGTGAGAATGGGAGGCAAACCAAAAATAAAAAAAATGTGCGACTGGAAGGACGGACACGACATTTTTCTGATCGGTGTTTCGGGGTCCTGGTAACCTAATTCGTCGAGAAATGTGAAAATCTGGATCAAATTTTTTTTCGCGATTACAATACTTACCCAATATAACTTCGTTATAGTGGGAAAAGTAAAAAATCTTCAAATGAAATTATGCAGGCTCGAAATTCATCGTAGCCATATGGTGTAGTGTAGTGGACATGTTTGCTTCAAATACAAAGAATTTTCAGAAAAGTGGAGTCTCCAGACTAAAAAATTTTTCTCCATACAATTTAATCCGCTCTAGTGTTTACACAATTCATATCACATATATATTGACCAATACATGTGGTATGAACATACCTGTCTAACGGTACCTGGGCAGTACCGTTATTGAATACATTTTTCCTTGTTCAATTTATTTCGCATTCACTTTCCAGTAATTTTGCTTTCCACTGCACCCATTTAATATATTCATTGCACATGAAATTCATTAAACAAAATCACATGCGATATTATATAATTTAAACTAAACTACTTATTACCCGTGCATATAAAACCGCGATAACATACACTCAAACCAAACAGTCGCTCACGAAACTGTTATTAATTTCTTCTAGAACAAAAGTGCTAGAGATGTACATAAACCCAGCCTGTCTCTAAAACACGGGAGCGTTCGTTAACTTGAAAAATTATACCTTTCAGTATTTATGTTCAAAACTCTATATCGTTTAATGTTGTTAATTTGAATTTTCTAAGTGCAGACGGTATTAAGGTTGACTTAAATATTCAGGGCGAAAGTATTACATTTGTCTGTTTCTATAGATTACATGGTGTTGTCCTTGACCTCTTTATTGAGGAACTTCAAACATTTGTGTATCAATCGACTGAAAAGAATATTTTTATTTTGGGTGATGTTAACATAAATTTATTGGTTGAATCTCGTGTGAATAATGATTACATTCTATTAATGGCATGAAATGGTTTTAAGTCTCTTGTTAATGATATAACTAGACCTACCTCTTCTACTTGCTTGGATCATGTTTTTGTTAGAAATAAAATAAATTTTAATTTTTCAGCTAATGTTTTTGTTAAACATTTCGCAGTCACTGATCACTCAACTATTTGCTTAGGTTTATAATAGTCAAAATAATCAGTCGAAATCGTTCACAAAAGTAAATTATGATAAACTAAATAATCGATTAAGATATGAATCATGGGACAAAGTTTACACATCAGCAAATGTAAATAATTTTTTTTTTTTTTTTTTCGCTGGCGCTACATCCCATGGAGGGATTTGGCCGCTTCATTTGAAGTTTCGTAATCATTTTTTTTTTTAACAGATAATGAGTGATTAATTCATTGATCCAACATTAACCAGCCGTGATTTTTTCATCACCCGCCGGGAATCGAACCCGGGACCTCCGGAGCTTAAAGCAAGCATGCTAACCACTGTGCCACCGGGGCGGCTGTAAATAATGCTTTTGATATATTTCTTTCAATTTTAAATAATCATGTTAAGTCTTGTAAAATATCTTGTAATTTAAAATCACAACCCGTTAAACTTCAAAATTGGATTCATAGTGGTCTTTGCAAAGCGATAGCATATAAAAATAAACTTTATAAAAAGCATAAGCGTCATCCGGGCAATGTAAAACTGGAAAGGCTCTTTCTAAAACAAAAAAGTTTTGTTGTTGCCAGCATTAAGCAATCTAAGAAGCAGTATTTTGAAAAACTGTTTGAAAAAAATAAAAGTAGCCCTAAAGCTCAATGGCGTACGATCAATAGTTTAATTAAGGAAGTTCCGAATACAATAAAAACTTACAAAATTTTGGACTCTAACGGGAGAACTCATATGTACTAACGACTCAAAAATAGCAAACATTTTTAATCAGTTTTTTTCTACTATTTCAGCTAAATTGAAGCAAGATAATATTGAAATTAACTCTTTAAGTGAGTCTGAGAAAGAATTACTGATGTTTTCAAATCATTTTGAAACAAAAAATTTCTTTTTTACGCCGGTTGTATCTTCTGAATTGTTTAAAATTATTAGCAGTTTAAAAAATTCTGAATCATGCGGTGAGGATGGTTTTAGTAATGGAATAATTAAAAAAATTTGCTTTAATATAATAGATCCACTCACATTTATTTTTAATTTTAGTATTGGTACCTCCACCTTTCCAATTAAACTTAAAAATGCTGTTATTATTCCATTGTTCAAAAGCGGGGAAACTTCAAACATGTGAAATTTTCGTCCTATTTCGTTGTTATCAGTTTTTTCAAAGATTTTTGAAAAATTAGTAAAAAATAGAATGATCATATTCTTGCAAGAGACACAATTTTTTAATAATGATCAATTTGGTGTCAGAGCATCCTTAAATACAGAAGACGCGATTCTCAAATTGTTGTCCAATATTTACAATGGCTTAAATAATAATAAAAAATGTGGAGCTCTGTTCATAGACATTACCAAGGCTTTTGATACTGTTGACCACAAAATTTTGGTTAATAAGTTATATTATGCTGGATTTAGAGGTAAGGAATTAGAATGGTTTAAATCGTACTTGGATTCCAGAATGCAACGGGTTAAAATTAATGATATTTATAGTAATTATTTGGAAGTTTTAAATGGTGTACCGCAGGGTTCGGTGCTAGGACCTATTTTATTTATCATTTATATTAACTCTTTGCTTAGTTTGGAATTCAAAGGGCAGCCAGTAGCGTTCGCAGACGATACTGTTCTTTCATATACTTCTATTTCTTTCCGAGAGGTACAAGACTGCATGGTAAATGATTTGTATACTCTGAGGAAATGGTTCAATTTGCAATCTATGATTCTGAGTCCTAAATCGAAATTTGTTCTGTTTAATATGAGTGACACTAAGTTAGATTCTAATTATGATCTTGTGATGTGTCATTCTGTAAATTGTGATAATTATTTATGTACTGATAAGTGCATTAAAATTGACAGAGTTGTAAGCTTTAAATATCTAGGTGTTACTCTAGATGATCGTTTGAAATTTGTAGGCCACATTAAAAGCTTAAAACAACACATGTATGCGAGTGTTAGAAAATTTCACATATTAAGGTCACTTTGCCCGAAATATATTATGAAGTCCTTATATTATTCTTTGATTCAGTCAAAAATCAATTATGGTATTGCTTGTTGGGGAGAAACCTACTTAATTAATTTAAAACCGTTAATAGTTGCCCAAAAATATATTCTCCGAACCATTTTCTTCAAGAACAGACGCTTCCCGTCTTTTACTTTGTTTTGTTTGGAAGACTATTCTTTAAGTTCTTTGGAAAGTGAACGTTCCCAACGTTTCCATCAGACTGATCTGTATATAGTATCGTTTCTTTTCTATAAAGAATTTCCAATACTGTCAATTGCATTCTATGAGCTAGGCATAGCTGATGAATAATCGGCAAATAGGAACCAAATTTTCGCATAACCGATGCGTAATCTGTTGAAATTCCGACAAAGTCTTCACTGCATAAGTTAAAAGTCGTTAGTTTAGTTTGAAAGACCTCCAAGCATTTTTCGGCTGGCATCTTTCCATAAGCTCTAGCTAGGCCAAGGTTCCAAAATTTCGTGTTTCCATGACCGTCAATATTGCGGCACACCGCACACGTTTTTACAAATATTGAAGAAAAATGAATTAAGTATGTTTTCTATTTTAAATTGTGAAAAATTAATTTTTATAGTTACATTTTTTTAGTTTCATTTTGAATTTTACTTAATGTGAAAAATTTTCTGTTGGAAAATATTTTTTTTTTTTAATTTCGGTAATACCGGTAGAACTTTAGTTTAATACCGGTAATACCGAAATGAGATTTTACTGCCATTACCGGTGTTACCGGTAGTACCGTTACCGGTATTGGAAGCCCTACTCGTGCATTTATTCTCATGTTTATTTATACTAATTTTTCTTTTTCTTTTATCATTTTTTCTCATCCAAAGTTTTTAAAGTTTTTATTTTTTTAGTTTTTGTCTCTCTAGGTATGTTTTCTTAATATCTTCTCTAGTCATACATATATGTACACATATTTTAATGGAATGAGGACGAAGGGCCGAATTTCAAAGGGCCGAATGTCGAAGGGCCGAATATCGAAGGGCCGAATGGGTCCAAGGGCCGAATGGGTCGAAGGGCCGAATGTCGAAGGACCGAATGGGTCGAAGGGCCGAATGGGTCAAAGGGCCGAATGGGTCGAAGGGCCGAATTTTTTTGTTTATTTTTTTTTTTTGTTTTTAGAAATATAATTTTTTTAATTTCTTGTTTTAAAGAATATTTTGTAAATTTTTTATCAAATATAAATAAATTTCTTATTAGTTTATACATATTTTTAGTGTTTAATCTTTGGATATTCTATCGGCAAAAATATTGCATTAATTTTGTTGTTTATATTTTGTGTTCTTTTTGTAATTATCAAGTGAAAAAATATTTGTACATAATAGGTATTTCACCAAAACCAAACAAGAATTTTGTCATAAAATGTCATACAAATCAGATCATTTTTTATTCGGTAGGGTGAAGGAAAATTCTTGATAAAGACGTCCACCTAAAAATAAAGATTATTTATTAAGAGCAAATTTAAATTATATAGAATCATATAATTAAACAAACATTTTTTTTTATATAACAAAAATACTTATCTTCATCTTGTAAAAGGCTAATTTCATTAAAACGTCATCAATTTTATTGGTAAACAAAAATTATATATTCTTTTGTTTATCAATTTAATGACAGTAGCATTTATTATAGCCTGCGTTTGTAAATTCTTTTAATATTTATACTATAAATTTGCAATAGATTATAGCGTTAACTTTTCGTGTCACATAATAGATTGCGCGCGACTTAGTGTATAGTGAATTAATTAATGCATTTTGAATTAGTTAAACTCGCGCCTAATTTCGTCTTCGTGGTTGCATTTTTGTTAAACACGGGCAACCCAAAATTCCGCGAATGATTCAGCGAAATATTGAAAAATCTTTCTCTTTTCCTGCGACTTTCGAGCGACGAACAACCAAAAAAGGCGAAAAATTTACATACAGCGATTATAAAGGAAAGGCGACTAATTATACGTGAGTTAGCGAAATTTATTCCTTTAAATACAAGATAAGGGCAAAAAATATTAAAACTAATTATAAATTAAAATTATAAATAAAATTTAAAATTGTAATTTGCGATTTTCATGTACATTTCTTTTATTTTGATTTGTGAACATACAAAATTAATTTGCGATATTTTCCATGGTCCTTCGAGCCGGATGTTGCTGGCATCCGTGATATTAAAAGTTATTTTTTTTTTAATTTGTTATACACGAACTTCTTTTTTTTATTAAAATCAAATTATAAGAATTCAAGTATATAATTTAAGTGAACAATTTAAAATCAAATATTCAGTTAATTAAATAAAGAAAGTTAAATATATAAAATTTAAACGTAATAAATAGTGATTGTGCAAGTGATTAGAACAATAAAGCGATATTTCAAGTGCTCCCTTATTTTGGTGTATACGGCTAAAAAACAAACAATCCAACATAAAAAGCATTATATTAGTGTATTAAGCGCATATTTGTGGTCACTTAATTTAATTAAATTATTCACTTGATAATTTAAAGCCCAATTTCGTAATGGCGGATGCTCGTGATGCGCGTTCATTACAGCGCAAAATAAACCGAATAACCCAAATTGAAACATTCGCAAAAGGTGACCTATCTCGCGAAACAATGCAGCTAATTAAAGTTAAATTAACGCTTTTGGATCAAGAGTGGGATGATTACAAGGAAGCTGAGAGAACCTACAAAGATAATGCAGAGATAATTGCGCTTCAGGATATTTTTGAAACAAAATATTTTGAGATAAAAGGCAAATTAAAGCAAGCAGAGTTAATGATTTCAAAAAAAGAACAACACGATGACTTCGATAACAGCTTTCAACAACTCGTAACAAATCAAACATCATTTTTAAACGAAATGGCAAATTTGAATAATAAAGGAGAAAGTGATGTCCGATTACCACGTGTGAATGTCCCGTTCTTTTCCGGGACTTATTCTGAATTTACTTCTTTCCGCGATTTGTTCGAGGCTTCTATCAACAGTAATCCTAAGATATCGGAAGTACACAAATTCCAATATCTTAAAGGACTGTTAAAAGGCGAAGCTGCCGCATTGGTGCGCCACATTTCCATTACAGAAGCAAATTACGATGAGGCGTGGGCAATAATCAAGAACCGATACGACAAAAAGAAGCAGGTGACAAAAATGCTGTTGAAACAATTCATGGACCAACCGTCAATAACCCAGGCTTCGGCAAAGTCTCTTCACCATATGCGTGATGTGTCTTACGAGGTGTTACGAGGGCTTAAGGTTTTGGGTAACAAGGCTGAATCACGAGATCCATGGTTGATCCACATTCTGGTTAACAAGCTTGATCAAACCACCAAACACGATTGGGCTCAACACAGCTTCGGAATCGAATTCCCAACCATCACAGAGTTTTTCAACTTAATAGAAAAACAGAGCGACACTTTGGAAAGTTGTGAGAGTACAAAGCGTAACACCTATCGGCAAGTAACGTCTCCCAACCTCAAAGTAATACATGCGGATACCCAACCAATAAGTTGTCTGAAATGCGGTCAAAATCATTATTTGCGCAATTGTGAAGATTTTCTATGTCTTTCGATAAACGATAGGAGAAATTTCGTAGCCGATAATAAACTGTGCTTCATATGCCTATTTAAAAATCATTTATCGCAAGCTTGTCGTTCGAAATTTAGATGTGGCATATGTCGGGCGAAACATCACACAACTTTACATCAAGACGTTCGAAAAACTCCCGAGAATGTTACACTATGCACCGAAACCGTTCAGACTTCTTCAGAGAAATCAGAGGCAAATACTGAATCGTTAAACGTCGCCCATGCACATGTTACATCCGCTAAGAGATTTGCTGCGTTATTGCCGACAGCTGTCATTAGAGTTTTAGACTCTTCAAATCAATTCCAACGATGCAGAGTATTATTAGATTCTGGAGCGCAGGCGTCTTTCATATCTGAATCGTGTGCTCAACGACTGGCGTTGCCTCGAAAGAATGCGAAAATTTTAATAAAAGGTCTTACACCTGGCACTGAAACGACCAGAGGTTCAATAACCATTAAAGCAGTGTCTTTATATTCGAATACGGAAGCGATAACCCTAGATGTTTTGATTCTTTCAAAACTCACAAACTCCTTACCTTCCTGCGAAATAAATACTTCCAATTTTATGAAAATTAAAGGGTTACAATTGGCAGATCCACACTTTAATAAACCTGGGATGGTGGATATTATTATTGGAGCAGATCATTTCTTCAAGATACTACGTGAAGGTCGACTGGAAAATTTAGAAGATGATTTAGCGGCACAAAATTCCATGTTTGGCTGGATAATAGCAGGTGAAGCCAAGAAAACACAAAATCCAACCACGAGTTTCAACTATCATGTTGGTATAGATGTAGATGAGACAATCCGAAAATTCTGGGAAATGGAGGAACTTCCCAGCTGTAATCCACTTTCCAAAGAAGAAGACGAATGCGAGGAACATTTCAAACAACATTTAGCACGACATAATTCTGGCAGATATATTGTGAAACTACCGCTCAAGGAATCGAATGCTACACTGGGAAACTCTATAAACATTGCGAAAAAACGATTCTTCAATTTAGAAAATAAATTAAAACGCGAACCTAAATTGAAATCGGAATACGTTAAGATTATGCGAGAATATATGACATTGGGACATTTATGCGAGATTCCTGAAGATACCTACTATTTGCCATACCACGCCGTCACAAAGGAGGAAAGTACCACTACAAAATTGCGCGTCGTGTTCGATGGTTCCTGCAAGACTAGCAACGGCAATTCCATAAATGACATAATTATGGTCGGTCCAACCATACAACCAACCCTCTGGACTATATTATTGAAATTCCGATACAATAGAATTGCGCTGACAGCTGACATAGAAAAAATGTACAGGCAAGTTATGGTATCTGAAGATGATCACAAATATCAGCAAATCCTTTGGCGAGAAAATGAGAGTGAGCCTTTGAAGTCCTACAAACTCACAACTGTAACATTTGGAATGGCTAGCTCAGCATTTTTAGCAACAAGATCTCTACAGCAAACTGAATTTGATTTCCAAGAAGAATATCCACTCATTGCTGCTGAAATTTTGTACAATTTTTATATAGATGATTACCTATCTGGCGCGGACACCGTCAAAGAAGCCCGACATCTAAAAGAAAAATTAGAGTATGTTTTGGAACAAAGAGGATTCAATTTGCGAAAATGGCAGTCAAATGTGCATGAGTTGAGGGACCAAACAAACGAAAATCATGAATCAATAGTTCCCTTTGAAGAAACGAGTTCATCTACCAAAATATTAGGCCTTCAATGGAATTCAAAAGATGATTCACTATCGTTCAAGGTAAACCTGCCAGAAGAAATAACACCGACAAAGCGCACGTTAATATCAAATGCATCGAAGATTTTTGATCCCCTAGGACTACTATCACCATCCATCATAATAGCCAAAATCCTGTATCAGCAATTATGGCTAAGGAAATTAGACTGGGACGAAGAGCTACCCAATGATGTAGCAATTTTGTGGAGACAATTAAAGGACGAACTTCCCCATTTGGAACAGCTTAAAATATCACGATACGTCAAAGGAAACGAGATGCAGATTCATGGGTTTTGTGATGCCAGCGAACGAGCATATGCAGCTGTGATCTATAGTCGATTTAAAAACGAGCAAGGAGAAATGCAAGCGGAACTAATAGCATCTAAAACCAAAGTGGCACCGATCAAACAAGTTTCGTTACCTCGATTGGAATTATGTGGGGCACATCTCTTATCCAAATTGATAGCCGAAGTTAAGAGAACTCTACCCAAAGACGTTCCTATATATGGTTGGACAGACTCGAATATTGTCTTGGCATGGTTATCCGCTCACCCAACCAAATGGAAAACTTTTGTAGCTAATCGCGTCTCCCAAATCCAACAATTGTTACCCAGGAATCATTGGAATCACATCAAATCCCAAAATAATCCAGCTGACTACGCTTCAAGGGGAATACTGCCATCAAAACTCTTGTCACTCAGTCAGTGGTGGCATGGACCATCCTGGTTAATTCAACAAGAACAATTATGGCCAATTGCGAAAAATGATGTGTATTATGGCGATACAATCTGCGAAATGAAGCAGAAACAATCAATATCACTTGTCCACACACAACTACATCAAACTATAGAAAACGAAATATACGAGACAGTATTGAGTAAGACGTTTTCATTCAATAAAGTTATAAGAATTTTAAGTTTCATTCGCAGATTTATTGAAAATACGAGAAAGAAGAAAGGAACACGTCAAAATAATGGAATCACTTTGATTGAAATGTCTACAGCCACAAAAGGACTCATCAAATGGGTACAGACTAAAGAGTACGCGAGAGAAATTGTGATGATCACCAAAAACCAGACGATACCCCAACACCATCCGCTATCATCACTTACACCGTTTTTAGATGCTGATGGTTTATTACGTGTCGGTGGCAGGCTAAAGAACTCTATAAATATGTATGACTACAAACACCCTATCATTCTGCCTAATTCCCATATCGTAAGCAGAATGATAATTTCCTCTTTCCATTTAAAATACCTCCATCCAGGTCCAACCCACACGTTCCATCTTATACGTCAAAACTATTGGATCGTAAAGGGGAGAGCAGCTGTGCGCAATATAGTTCGAAAATGTATCCAGTGTTTCCGAAATCGAGCAAAAACTACCAAACAGCTTATGGGCGACTTACCTTCGGTCCGGGTAACTCCAGCACGGCCGTTCGCTAACTGTGGAATAGATTATGCTGGACCCATCGTATTAGCTAGCAAGAAAGGTCGCGGGGCAAAACTGGTTAAAGGATACATTGCAATATTCATATGCATGGTCACCAAAGCGATACATATAGAAGCGGTCACGGAACTAACTACGGATGCATTCATCGCAGCATTAAAAAGATTCTCCGCCAGAAGAAACGTTCCAAGCAACATATACTCGGATAATAGCACGAATTTTGTTGGAGCCAACAGAAGACTGAAAGAGGTATATAAATTTAATAGTTCTAAAATTAATGATTCCGTTATTACAGAATTTTGCGCTCATAATGAGATAAATTGGCATCATATACCTCCTTCTGCTCCGCATTTCGGTGGATTGTGGGAATCCGCGGTGAAGTCAGTTAAAACCCACCTAAATCGAGTTACTGGCAGCTGTCATCTTACCTTCGAAGAAATGAGTACTTTGTTGTGTCAAATCGAGGGAATATTAAACTCACGACCACTTTGTGTTATATCGGAAGATGACGAATCGTTTGATGCATTAACCCCAGCCCATTTTTTGATGGGATCATCTTTATCATCCGTACCTGAGAATGATTTAGGAGACATCGCTACGTCCCGTTTATCTAGATGGCAACAAGTTGAGCAGAGAGCACAAAATTTCTGGAAGCGATTTCATCATGACTATCTCAATAATCTTCAACAAAGGCACAAATGGAAAACCAGCGTAGAAAATATTAAAATCGGCAATTTGGTATTAATCAAAGAAGACAACCTGCCTTCATGCAAGTGGTTGATGGGTAGAATCATGGAAAGCCATCCAGGTGCAGACGGATTAATTAGAGTCGTTACCGTAAAGACAGCGTCCAATATATTGAAACGACCAGTGTCCAAAATTTGTATATTTCCACTGGAGTAATTATTGTTGACGGTAATACAAGTATATTCGTCAACGGGCGGGAGTATGATAAAGACGTCCACCTAAAAATAAAGATTATTTATTAAGAGCAAATTTAAATTATATAGAATCATATAATTAAACAAACATTTTTTTTTTTTTTTTTTTTTTTTACAATTTTAAATTAGTTAAACTCGCGCCTAATTTCGTCTTCGTGGTTGCATTTTTGTTTGAACGAATAAAATAATTTCTCTGTGATTTAGTGATGTGAATATACTGCTAACAATTTACTACATAATTATAAAGACAAATTACAGTTTAAGGCAAAATTTCCAAAATGTCTACTTAAATTAAACAAAACTGTTTATTTTAAAGTATATTGTTGTCTTTTGTGTTATTTTATTTTGAATATTGTTTCAACCTGAAATGTATTTTTTACCTATTATGATATGAGTTATTTTGACAAACAACATTTCAACCTGGCACTGACATCTGGAAAATTAATATTGTTTTTCATAAATAAAATCAAGTTCAGTACATTTACAAAATATTCCTTAAAACAAGAAATTAAAAAAATTATATTTCTAAAAACAAAACAAAAAAATGAACAAAAAAATTCGGCCCTTCGACCCATTCGGCCCTTCGACCCATTCGGCCCTTCGACCCTTTCGGCCCTTCGACATTCGGCCCTTCGACCCATTCGGCCCTTCGACCCATTCGGCCCTTCGACCCTTTCGGCCCTTCGACATTCGGCCCTTCGACATTCGGCCCTTCGACCCATTCGGCCCTTCGACATTCGGCCCTTCGACATTCGGCCCTTTGAAATCATTCCATTTTAATAATATAATTAAATAAATAATTGATTGGTTGCACCTCACGCAAATAAATTTGATTATAAAATTTTTTATCTTGATGGGGCATTTAACACAACATTTCTATATGTTTCAAATGTTCCTAATTATTTATCTGTTGTCTTGATTATTTACTTTTAAGTTAATAGAATGTTTATTTAGGTAATTTATATTGTTAGTGTATTAATTTGTAAGGCAAGGTCATTAAATAAATTATAAAAAATTGTATTTAATTCAGATAAATAAATAAAAATAAATAAATAAAAAAAAAAAAAATTTTGACGGAAGGATTTAGTTTGACGGCCGGCAAAATATATAATTAGTTTTTTTAATAAAATTATCTATGATTGTAATAGTTATAATCAATTCATTTTTTTTTAAATAATTCTAAGGTTACAAGTTTTCTTTTTTTGCCAAAACTTGGATTTGACCTTAACTAGAAAATACTGAGGTAGTTTACACCACGAAATATTAGTTGCTGTCCAGTTGACCAACAGTTAGTACCCGCTAGAGTACCGCTTGATTTGTACCAAATGGGTCGTGTTCCAAAATCATATTACAAAAATTTGGTACAGACTGATGGTGCGGTAAACTGGGATATATGGTATTTGGGGTTTTGGTGATAAACTGGGATGATGAATTAGGTGATATGTACACAAATAAAATGTTGGTTAAACTTTACTGTGTACAATGGTATTTTCACAATACTATTTTTATTTAATTATTCCTGGTCAGATATGAACGCTTCGGTGGTTGGTTATAAAAAAAGAATATTGTTTTCTTTATTTTTACAAAGTTACTCTTTATATGTAGTAGCATTACATAACATTTTCTTAGTTTTTTTTGGTTAATGGCAGATGGCCAAAAATCTACACAACATTTTAAAGTTTTGTTGGAACTTAATATAAAATAACATTTGAAAAGTTTAATTGTATAAGTATACATTTAGGTATCATTGTAATTTAGCTGTCATATCATTGTTTAATCACTTCATTTGATGTTTTGATGGTAACGACTCGAATATTGTTGTCGGTTCCTAAATGTAGTTCTGATATTCTGCACATCAACCACTTCGAAGGGGGTAGATTATTATCCTTAATAAGAACAATATCTCCGACTTTAACGTTGTTTCTTCTTTTGTGCCATGGTTAAATACTCCAAATGCCATCTATTCCAGATTTACTGATTTATTTGTTGCAGCATTTTGGAATTTGTGTAGTGGGCCGACCGATTATAAATGACCTGGTGTTACATAATTTGCATTATCATTTAACAGTACGCAAATTGGTCTGGAGTTCAACATCGCCTCTATCTCAGCCAGTAATGTTGACATTTCTTCCATACTGAGTATATGTCCGTTCGTTACTCTCCTTAGGTGGTACTTCATGCTTTTGAGCGCGGCCTCCCATAATCCACAAAGTGTGGTGAGCTTGGTGGAATGAATTTGAATGTTATTTCTTCGGTCAATAATAAATTAGAACAAATATTAGAATTTTGGCGTAGAAATGTATATAGGTCATATAAGTGGTTGCGCGCTCCAACAGAATTTGTGCCGTTATCGCGTAGCTTATCAGAATGTTATTAATTTGTATACTCCTGCATACAAATTTACTAAATCTTATAGCTTTGAAATTTGCGGCTTCTGAACCCAATATTAACTTTTTAATTAAAATTAGGTAATTTTGAAATAACTTGTTCAGAAAATTCCCGATGTTTAATTATTTTATAGCCACCTGATACATCAATTAAACACCTGCGATTAAACAAACAAATATCATTATTGGAATAGTAATTATATTTCGAGGTAAAACATACAAATTTGAGTTAATTATTTCTGTTTACAATAATTGCAAATTAATACAAAATAAAGCCCCTAGGTTTTTAATCAGATTACAATCCAATTTAAGGCGAGATACTTACATGAAAATATGAATATTTATTTAAAATATGTGATCGCGATCTCGCACATGTTAAAATGTATAACAAAATTCGAGAGCACACACACACACACATAATTGCTTTTAAAACACTTAACACTTGTAATTAAATAGCAATTATTATCAAATGATATCATCTTACGAAACGCGAGCGATCACTCACTTATCATGATCTCATGTACTTTATATTTAATTTATATTACGATCACATACGACCAATCGATCATTTTATGTACGCGAATGATCATCATCCATTTAGTTGATTCATATTATATAAATTTTGTATTCACACCTCCAAATATTTTTTTTATGACTTATATATGTTTTATGTTAATTCCGTTTAAAAAACATTCAGTGTTGACAGCTTTAATCGATCATAAGAATTTTATGTGTGATCATTTTATTTATTTATATGCAAATTTTGTTTATGTTTGATTACGACATGCAAAACAACCCAAAAAAAAAAAAACAAATAAAATTCTTGAGAATTAATTTATGAACGTAATTGAAGTACAGTTAATTTAATTAAACAAAGTTTATGATTCAATTAGCATGTCAGTTCTAATTGTGATCAAGATCGCGATTTTATTTGATGAGTTATTTTTTTTTTTTGGGAGATCAAGGAATCAAAACAATTAACTTTAGTTTTATTGTTTCCCTTTTATTTATTATTAATTATTTGAGCACATGTCACTGCCTTGGAAGATGGATCTTGATGTGCTTAATTTTTTTTCTAACTATGTAGTTTTTTTAGATCATAAATTAATGTCTTTTCTCTTTTCTGTGTTTGAATGACAAGATGATTAGCGAACAAGATGAAGAAAAAAATTAAAAAAAAAAATTATTTGAGTGAAACAAGATTTATGTACTTGACAGAGATACACAATTATGAGTGTTCTAAAATTCAATTAAAACTTTCGGTTGCCGATTAAGCTCAAATGTTGATGGATTCCGTAAAAGTTTGTAATACCGACATTTCTTAATTTTCAATTTGACATACATTTCAATAATTTTGTGGGAATAATTTGAGGAATAAATCCAAAATTTGGCAAAATTGTGTACAACAATTTATAGGAAATTGATTAAAGATGGATTTATGGTAGCCTTCTTTCGCTCATTTATTTATAAATCCTTTTTATATTGTTTGAGTAAGAAATTTCATAATTTTATTGAATGAAGCGCTCTTTTGCATTTTTAAAGATGTCAGTTGAGAACAAGTAAAAATTCGTGAGCTATGTGTTAATTGCCTCAAACCTGGCCATCTGGTAGACAAGTGTCCAGTGCAAGAGTCATGTAAGGTTTGCCAACTAAATCACCACAATTTGTTGCATATGAGCGTTAGCACTTCCAACGTAGCTGCGACGTCAAACAACGATAAGGCTTCGCTACTGCCTTCAGCTATTCCAACGTCGTCCAAGTAGCTACACTAACATCCATTAGCCCCTACAGCTCTGGTACAAGTTTTAAACAAATTTAGTCACTCCGTTATGGGAATTTTATGAGCAATTCATTTGCATCAAGCGGCTTCCACTAGAACAAAAGAAGTGTCTGTCAAAATTGGAGGAATTGGCACTTCATCTATACAAACTTCCACCAGTGGATATGTTAAAGTACGATCGATGGTAACCCATTTTGTACTGATCTTGAAATACTAGTTCTACTTGTAATTACGAATATTGCTCCATCCGTGTCGATAAATACTACAATTGGAGCGGAAATGTTCTTCGATTTATTCAAAGTCGGTCAAATCAAATTAGGTGTACCTCACCAGATGCTAGACAACAAATTTCACTACTAACATCATCTATTACGACCATCGAAGAGGACATTGAAAGATTTTGGAAGCTCGACACACTTGCAGAAGGCTCCAAACTGACTACTGTGAAGGATCATCACTGTGATAAACATTTTGTCGAACAAGTCAGGCGAAATGAAACAGGTAGATTGCGATTTACTCAAAAACCTACCATCCTAGGCGACTCCTCCACAATGGCCATGCGACGTTTTTACAGTTTGGAAAAAGTTTTGTCGAGATCCTGCACTTCATGCTGTCTACAAATCATTTATCGACTAATATTTAGCACTCAAGCATATGGTTCAAGTACCAGATGATGAAATTCCAGCATCCAACTACTATCTTCCTCATCACTGTGTCATCAAACCAGATAGTTGAACGACAAAGTTGCGAGTTAAACGATATTTTGATGGTGTGACCTGTGGCCCAAAATGAATTAGTATCTGTTTTATGTCGTTTTAGATCACACATGTTAAAACCGTTAAACTGCAGCCAACGAATTAAGGGCGTCTATAATCAAGGTGCTTTCTACGTGCGAAATCGCACTACGAAAATGGTACGCCAATTCGCCAGATATTCTCGCCCATATTATATGAGAAATTGATGTAATTTGATAACGACGACTACATAAAGACATTGGGAGTTTTCTGGCAACCACAGAGGGATGTCTTACAATTTCATGTAAAACAATTCTCCAGTCAAGCCAAAGTGACGAAAAAGGTCGTTATCTCCGAAATTGCTCGATTGTTAGATCCTCTCGGATTAGTATCTCCAGTCGTGGTATTGGGAAAGGTGTTTATTCAGAAGCTGTGGCAACTTAAGTTGTATTGAGCCAAGAGCCTTCAATAAACTACCACACATGTTGACAGACATTTTGAGAAAATCTAGTTGCGCTGAATCAATTATCCATTCCAAGCTTCCTATTTAAAGATATTGCTCCAAATGGCGTAATAGAACTTCATGGTTTCGCTGCTGCACAATCTAACGGACGGTTCGTTGTGCATATTTTATGCTCTAAATCTAGAGTAGCATCACTACATATGTCAACGATACCACGCTTGGAACTAGCGGCGGCATTATTAACGGCACAATTGATATCACAACGGCACAGTGATATCATTTACTGGACGGATTCAACAATCGTCCTCCATTCGCTAAAATCATCACCCTCACATTTGAAAACATTTGTGGCAAACAGAGTTGCATAAATACAAGAACTGAATCCTCAACAATGGTATCATATTGAGTCGACACAAAACCCAGAAGATGTCGTTTCTCGAGGAAAAACGTCACCAGAATTGATACGATGCGATTTATGGTTCCGTGGACCGCTAATGTTACAGTCTTCAAAGTCTCCGTAGCTTACTTCAAGGACCCCATCTTTTTCTGATCATAGACACTGCGAATACAAAAGGGCCACGATTGTGTTAGTCGAAAGTTAGTAGCCCAAGTATTTCGAGATTGCATCCGATGTCGGAGAGTCAACCCTACTTCAATAGTGCAACAGATGGAATATTTATCGAAGGAGCGAGTTGAACCAGCGCCACTATTACACAGTGTGGTAATTGATTTTTGTGTTTCATTTTACATCACGTAAAGAATTCGTGGCAGAGTTAAAACGTATCTCTGCATCTTCGTTTGGTTTGCAACTAAGGCCGTCCATTTGGAACTCGCTGCAGATCTTTCTTCGGCTGCCTTTCTAGCGGCCACAAGAGGAGTATGTCGTAAGTGTTTTCTGACTGTACAAACTTCGTTGGAGCCAATTCTGAATTAAACTATTTGTACCACGTTCTTCAAGACTCCAACTTGCAGCGGGGCATCAAGAATATGTGTCAAGAGGATAAAATTCCATTGAAGAACTTTCGCACCACCACGATCTCTTCACTTTGGTGGCATGTATGAAGCGGCCGTAAAATCAGCGAAATTTCATCTGCGTCGTGTCATGGGCAATGAAGTCTTCACATACGAAGAATTAAACACGCTGTGTAAACAAGTGGAAGCCATTTTGAATTATCGGCCCTTAACAGCATTTACATCAGTTCCCCCGATGGTACAGTAATTCTTACTCCTGGACATTTTTTGATCGGCAGACCATTAACTGCCATACCAGAACCTAACATCACCAATGAATCCATTGGGTACAATAAACGATGGCGCCTCATTCAACAACTGAGCCAACATTTTTTGGCCAGGTGGTCCAAAGATTATCTACAAGAACTTCAGCATCGGCGGAAATGGACTACGCAACAGCCAAACATAAAAATTGGTGAAATTGTGCTGGTTAAGGATGAGAATATTCCTCCCATGAAGTGGCAGATGGGAAGAATTATCGCAATAAACCCTGCAACTGATGGCTTAGTCCGCCGTTCAAACCGAAACAGGGGTCTATATGCCCACTTCCACTGGAAATTGAACTCGACGAGAGTTCAAGGCTGCGAGAATGAACACGCGCAAAACAGCAGCATCATATTCAACTCCACCCTATATTATTTTATTAAAAATAATCTAGCATCTTTCAAAAGACAAAAAGCGACTTCCAACATATTTCGAAATATTTCGGAAAATTAAATTAGCAAACCAAGCTGAAAGCAAAATATTTCAAAGTATTTAGATAATATTTCAGAATTTGATAAAAATTTCAAATTTTATTGAAAATTTAAATATTTATTACTTGATTTATCAAGATCAAAATAATAATAATTTTTAGAATTTTCATCAGTCGTCAGTTTATGGAAGTTATAATTTTTGGTTTTTTTCTGAATCAAAAGGTAAAATATTTTGACCCAAATAATAATAAATTTAGCAAAATTTCTAATGATATTCAAATTTTCAGAAATTATAAGATTATTAAGCTTTCAAACGCTTAATAAATTTTATTTGAAATTTGGAAAAATTTAGTTTTAAAATCTAAAATTTTTCAAGACTTTAATAAATTGAGAACACCTCAAAGGGGAAACCTTCCTAAAATATTTCAAAATTAATTAATTTTTTAATACGAAATTTCCTGGAATTAACTTTATTCGACAAAAAATTTCAAAATTTATAAAGTTAAAATTTCCCAAATTCTGCTATCCTCAGAATAAAAACTTGAGGCTAAATAACCGGGATATTGCAATGAAATTTCTGAATTTGGCAAAATATTTGGGAATTTTGACTATTTAAAGGAATTTTACATTTGTATTGAATCAGAATTTTTTTAAATTTTCAAAATAATTTTAATGAATTCTGAAATATTTATTTGTTGAAATGTTTTAAAGTTTCTAAAAATATGTAAGATTTAATTATGCAGCTGAAAATGTACCCCAAATATTAAAATTTTGTGAAACACTTTGTTAAATTCCTATTAATTGTTTCCATCATAAGTTCAAAAATACTTTGATAGCAAATTAAAACAAATTACGCATTGCAAATTTTAACGGAATAAATATTACAGATTATTTTAACATTTGATAATATTTTCCTTAACTTAACAATTTGATGGAATCAGAAGTTGTAAAGAAGCTTTGCTACACCTTGTTAAAGTTAGCCAATTATGTAAATAATGCGAAGGGTATTGGATATCTCAGCCGAAAATTACCAGTGGATATATTTCCGCCGAAACGCATTTTAGATACAATTTCCTAATTTGGAATGGCTGCAGAATCATCAACATACCGGTAAAAGGAGATAGGATATTTTGGGAAACTTCTTTCGATTTGCGGTTCAACGAATGCATTCCATGCAAAAAAGGTTCGTACGAGATGAAGAATTTGCGTCGGAATATAAACAGTTCATGGCAGAGTACCTTCAGTTGGGCCATATGAAAGAAATCAACGTAAATCAAGATAAATTCAACGGCTATTATCTACCCCATAACGGTGTCGTCAAGAGATCGAGCCGCACAGCGAAATAAGAGTAATTTTTGATGGTTCCACCAAAAACCACTACAGGCAAATCTCTGAACGATTGTCTCGCAGTTGGAACTATAGTTCAATCCAGCTTATTTGAAATATTGTCCCAGTTCAGATCCGACATTGAAAAAATGTACCGAAAAGTTCGCGTGGCAGCAGATGATACAAAGTATCAACGAATTATATGGCGAGATTCACCAAACAAACATTTACAACCTACGAACTTCAAACCGTCACCTATGGACCTATGAGACAGCTAGTGCAACATACTTAAGTGCATCGGCACTAAACGAAGCAGCCGAGAAATTTAAATGCGAATACCCAATAGAAGTAAATCATATCAATGTACGTTGATGGCCTGATGACAGGAGCCGAATCAATTGAAGATGCTATCATCTTGAAAGATCAAATAAATTTTATATTGTCAAGTTCAGGATTCCAGTTAAGAAAATGGTTGGCTAATGAAGATGGAGTATTGATCAGTAACCTCATGAATAAAAATTAAGTTTTAGTAATAGAAGAATCAAATTCTGTCAAGGTATCAGGATTACATTCGAACCCAAAAACAGATTATTTCCAATTCAAGGTGCAGTTGAACCCATCATCACAAAAAGGGGAATCTTATCAGAGGCAAGTCGATTATTCGACCCGTTGGGGTGGCTTGCTCCGGAAACCATCGTAATCAAAATATTCTTCCAAACCTTATGGACAGAAAATCTAAAATGGGATGAACCATTATCGTCTAGTTTAGCATCTGAATAGCTGAAAATCCGAAGCAATTTACCCAACATTGAAAATATCAAAGTTAGCAGATCAACACAACCAATACCAACAAGATTATGTTACACGGTTTCTCCGATGCTTCGAAGTAAGCCTACTCGGCAGTCGTATATGGATATGGCCAAATAACTGCACAAGATGGTCGTTCGATCATCAAATTAATATCAGCGAAAACGAAGGTGGCGCCAGTAAAACAAGTGTTAATTCCAAGATTAGAGTTGACTGTTAGTAACAATCAAGCATGCCTTAAACATCGAAACCGCTTAAACTATGGCTTGTACAGACTCTACCATCGTCTAAGACTGGCTACCAGCACATCCAACCAAGTCTTTTGTTGAAAACAGAACGGGAGAAATACTTACCAACATGAATAGGCCTCAATGGAGACATGTAGACTCCCAAAATAATCCAGCAAATTGTGCCTTGAGGAGAATTGAACCGGAAAAGCTGCAAGATTTCGATTTATGGTGACATGGGCCCAAATGGCTAGTAAATTCGCAGAACTGGCCAAAATGTATAAAGGGTCAATCATTTACTTTAGAAGAAATGCGAAGTCAATCATTACCTACTCAAGCTTATCTACCCAACATAATAAATAAGTTAATTGAGCGTATATCCAGTTTTAGTAAAGTAGTTCGAGTGTAACTGTTTTTAGAAATTCTAAATTTCAAATTTCGGCCAAATTAAAGTAGAGTGTAGAACGCAAATTTTTCTATAAAACTCAGTATTCTGAATCTTATTTTGAATTTTAAAATTTCACCAAGTTAATTTAATTCAAAATCCACTTATTTTTATCAACCTTTTGAGTGCTCGTATGTAAATTTTTCTTTAAAATTCTAGAAATTTTCGAACTTTCTAAAAAGTCTAAAAAGTAATTACTATACAATTTTAATTACTTAAAATTTTGAAATACAAAATGCTTTCAGTGTTTTTTAGTTAGTTTCAAGTATTTTTACCAACGCAATTTTTCGATAAAATTCCTACAATTCTGAATATTCTGAATTTCTAAATCGTCATAGTTTATTTTAAATATGTACATAGTTCTGAACAATTGCTATTTTTACCAATATTTCGGGTGCAAATTAAAGAGGCTAATAACATAACCTAACTTTTTGTAGGCGTGGGTACTTAAAAGCGATTCTAAGGGAAAATGTTAACGTATTAATCATTGTCACTTAAAATTGGAATTTTCCAGGGGTTTCTCTTGTCAGAAAGTTTTTGCGAATTTTATTTTAATTTGTTTGCCAAATTTATAGGCTTCTAATAAGTTAGCAATCCCCTATATCTTCACAGAATTCTGAAAAAAAATTTGAAATGTCTGTAAAATTTTCTGAGTTCTAAAAAATTTCGAAAATTTCTTTTTTGTTTTGAAATTTCTGGCAAATAAAAGAGATTAGTTTTAAGTTTTCAGTTTTAGTTTTACCAAATTTTCGGGTGGACGCATATGCAAATTAATATAAAATAAAATTTTTACAATTTTGAAAAATTTCCGAAAATGTTGCATTTTATATTTTTGAAATTTTTCTATCAAATTCTTAAATTCTGAAAAGTTAAGATAATTATGATTCTAATTTTGAAATTTCTGCCAACGTACACTGTTCTATTAAACAATTCACTCATTTTTACCAACCGCTCGAGTGTATTTTCTTATTCTTTTAAGTTTGAATTTTTCACGATTTCCAAAATTTTAGCAATATTCTGAATTTCCAAATTTATGTCAAATAATTAAAGTCAGAGAACGCATATTTTCTGTAAAACTCAGAATTATAAAAAATGTTGGAAGATTCTGATTTTTAAATTTTTGCTAAATTAAATTTTTTTCTGGTTCTAATCCGTTCAAAACTAACCTTTCGAGTAGAAGGTAAATTTTTTTAGCATTAGTCCTTTCCGCGCAAGGATAACATGAAATTATGTAGATTCCTTTTGTTTTCATATTCAAAAATTTATTGGGGTCTTCCCTTTCGATGGTGCAATTTATTTTGTATTTTTCGGTATTTTTTGGGGAATTTTTCCGTTCGGGAATATGATGGTATCCCCCCTTACTTCTTAATCATGTGTACATATACATACATGTTTTATTTGCCTTTAAAATATTATAGTTTTTAAATCCGTTAAATTTTTTAAAATTTTCAAATTAAAGAATTTAGAATAATTAAATTTCTTAAGTTATTTAAATTAATTAATTTTTTTTAATTTTTTTGTAATTCTATAAATTTATTAATTTTTTTAAATTATTTAAATCCTTTAAACACTTTAAAAATGTTAAATTCTTTAAATTTAGTTAGTTGTTTTTTTAAATTCGTCCGTGAAGGTTATAAATAACTTAATAAATGTTATGAATTCGTTAAATTGTCTAAGTTCTTTAAATTCTTAAAATTTTTTAAACTCTTTATCAATTTCATTGAATTGTTTAAGTTATTTAAACCCATTAAATTATTCACATTCTTTTGATTTTCTAAATCTGTCAAGATCTATAAATTTTCAGAATTTATCAAATTTTTTTGGATTCCTTAATAATCTTAAACTGCTTCAAATTCTTGAAAATTATTTGGGTTTTTTACAGTATACATATATTAAATTAAGTATCCTTTCAATACATTAAATCTTTAAAACTATTAAATTCTTTAAATTCTTTATTTTAATTTATTTAATTTTTAAAATCTCGAGATCCCTTAACATTACAATTCTTCAAATTTGTTAATTTAACCCCTTCGGTAAAAAAAAATAAACTCGGTAAAATCTGTAAATTTTTACTAAATTCTTTAAATTTATCAAATTGTAATAATCATAAAATTCTATAATAAATATAAAACCAATTTGAAGGTTTTAATAAATTTTAAGGTTTGTTTAATATTTTTAAGTTCTTAAAATTAGAATTCTTTAAATTCAAAATTATTTCGAATTGAATCCTTTGGTTTTTTTAAATTTTTTGGAAAGTCTTTAAATATATTATTTTAAATATTTTATTTATATATTATTAAATACTTTTAAAGTTCTTAAACATACCTTTTAAAGAATTTTAAAATTTCAAAGAATCTAATAAATTTTTAAAATTCATTAAAGTTTTTGAATTCTTTCAATTGTTAAACCTTTAAAATTCTTTAAATTTTTCAAATTTTTTAATTTCTCTAACTCCTTCCTAACTACTTAAGAAGTCTTTAAATTTTCTAAATTCTTTTAATTTTTAAAATCCGCAAAATTTTTTAAAATCATCAAATTCTTTAAATTTAAGAATTTGAAACTGAAGTAATTCAATATATGTTCAGAATTTATTAAATTTTCTAAATTCTTGAAATTTTTCGAATTTTTTAAATTTTATAATTTTTTAAACTCTTAATATGTATTATCAATTTCATTGAATTATTTAAATTCTTGAAACACCTTAAATTTTTTAAATTCGCTTGATTCTTTAAATCCGCCAAGATCTTTAAACTCTAAAATTCTTTAAAACTAGTAAATCTTTAAAACTAGTAAATTCCGTAAATTTTTTGTTTTTAATTAGAAAAAAACCTCGATATAACGGACTAATTCGAACGAGGGCAATCCGTTATAGCCGATTGTCCTTTATATAAAAATATATAATTTTTTCTCTTACGGTCATTAGATGATAATCCGGATAACCTTCATCTTCTTCCAACCACTGTGACGCATCTTCCACGTCCACATTTTCACCATTATCCTATATTATTCTGCTGTAATAGGTGAATCCTAGTCCTTCTACATCTACATCGGTTTTTTCATCGTTAGGCAATTTTTTTTAACCATTCTCTAAAGTGCGCAGTTCTACTTAATTCCAGGCTGCCGCAAAATGAAAAATTGCTGATTTTAGGTTAGTTTTTTAAATTTTGTAAGGTAAACTGCCCTTTAGTATCTTCTTCATCTAATTCATCTGGTAATTCAATCATTACTTACTCTAGAAATTTTTTGCGGTACATACGATTATTCCTTGGTCGATTGTGTAAATATGGCTGGATAAATGAAGTTGTATTTTTGTAGTGACGTTGGATATAAACATAATAAGTATCTATATATATTCTAATTAAAAAAAAAAAACGTCCGGTTTATCCGAAGTCCGGTATATCGGGATCCATTATATCGAGGGTTTACTGTAATTTAATTCTTACTCAAAATCCCTTAAATTCATTACATTTTTGAAATTTTTTCAATCTTTCCAATTTTTTTAATTTAGAGGGTTAAATAATCTTTAAATTTTTCAAATTTTACTGAATTCTTTGAATTTATCAAACTTTTATAGTCTTAAAGTTCTTTAATAAACAAAATTTGAAGGTTTTAAAAAATTTAATAAATTTTAAGATTTGATTAATATTTTTAAATTCTTAAAATTAGAATTCTTTAAATTCAAAATCATTTCGAATTTAATACTCAGATTTTTTTTAATTTTTTTGTAAGCCTTTAAATATTTTATTTATATATTATTAAATTGTTTTTAAACAGAAGTTTTAAAGAATTTTAAGATTTGAAAGAATCTAATAAATTTTTAAAATGCATTAAAGTTTTTGAATTCTTTCAATTGTTGAACCTTTAAAATTCTTTAAATTTTTCAAATTTTTTAATTTCTCTAACTCTTTCTTAACTACTCAAGAAGTCTTTAAATTTTGTAAATTCTTTTAATTCTTAAAATTCGTAAAAAATTTTGTAATCATCAAATTCTTTAAATTTAAGAATTTGAAACTAAAATAATTTAATATATATTCAGAATTTATTAAATTTTCTAAATTCTTCGAATATTTTAAATTTTATAATTTTTTAAACTCTTAACATTAACAATTTCATTGAATTATTTAAATTCTTGAAACACCTTAAACTTTTAAAATTCGTTTGATTCTTTAAATCCACCAAGATATATAAACTCTAAAATTCTTTAAATTTTTCTGAAATTTCTGCTAAATTAAAGTGTTTTCTAGAAAGAATTCCACATATTTTTACCCCCGCAATTTTTCGATAAAATCCTAAGAATTTTGAAAAATATCCAAAAATTTCAATTTGTTTTGAATTATGATATTCTGCCAGATTAAAGGATTCTAAAGTGACTCATTCATTTTTACCAATTCTTCGAGTGCAACACAATATTTCTTTTTAATTGTGTATCGGTATAACAAAAGCCCTCAGGCGCGCTATGGTAATTGCAACTCATAGCGTTGAGATAACCGATCATCCTGTCTGCGATTCGTGAACCAGTCTTCTAAGCAAGTCAAATAATAAAATTTTCTAGGCTCGGGTACTAAAAAGCGCAATTCAAACACGTTGCCTGCTTAAATAACATTTCCTGGAGTTTTGAAGGTAATTGAGTCTGAAAAAGTAAAAAAAAAAATATCCGTCTGTGTGTCTGGGTGTCTGGACCCAATTGATACCCATGATTTCTTGACAACGGCTTGTCCGATATGGATTTTTTCGCCAATCTGTTACTATGGTCAAGGCAGAGAATTGGAAAGTTTTGAAACCTGTATCTCAAAATGTTCGGACGTATGCCACGTAACAATACTCCAAAATGTTCGGACGTGGACGTCGTAATAACACGAGGTTGTCGAACTAAGTTAGGTAACCACTTTTTTGAAATGTGCTTGGTTGAGAATGGAGTTGGTGGGTCGATTTACGGGTTAAGTTGGAGTTGAGTTAGGTTGAGCTAGCAGTTCAGTTTGGTTGATTTGTTGACCATGTTGATTTGGGAGTTGCTTTAGGCGCAGTGAGTTCGGGAGTTTGCTCGGGTTAACGGTCGAGTTGGCGTTGGATCAGAGTGAATAATTTATTCATTTTTAAGAATTTTTCGATTAGAACGCAACTTTCACTATGAAGTTCTATTAATTCTGAACATTTTTGCTAAATTCTGAATTTTTTTTTTTGAATTTTGAAATTTCTGCCAAATAACAGAGTTAGTTCTAAACTCACTTATTTTTAGCAACGTTTCTAATGAAGCGGATATTTTTCTATACAATTCTAGGGTTTATGAAAAATTTAGATAATTCTGAATCTAATTTTGAAAATTCTATCAAATTCAGACCGTACGACTTCAAGTGGAGTAGAACGCAAATTTTATACAATAGAAAAACTTCGGCTCCATTTGAAGTCGGAACGGTTTGTCTGAATTTGGTAGAAATTTCAAAATTACGTAAAAATTTCATAATTCACTAGTAAGGACAATCACTAGTACTCGGGGAAGCTGCCATCCCAGTTCAATACTTTCCAGCTGTAACAAATCAATTAAGTTTTCAAGTAAATAGATCTCAATTTTACAAGGGGTAAAATGTTTGAAAATTTCTTGTCTCTAGCTTATCGGTATATTTGGCTAAATGTAAGCTTTAAGGGCTTTTTACTTTACATAATTCCAAATTCTAATTAGTGCCAAAGCAGCTTTAAATTATAAAACGTGTGCGATTATTTTATATAAAATAAAATTAAATTCGCTTTTATATATAAAGCTTCTTAAAAGCTTTCGACTTATAAATTATTTAAGGCTATACAATTATTTACGGATAGGTTCGAATTACGTTCTAATGTGCTAATGTTCTCTTCTCAAAGCTTATATTTTTTTGTAAATTAGTAATAATTGCTCATTATTACCTGGAGATCCAGAATCATTAATATTTGATAAGCTTTTGCCGAAAAAGCTTTCAAAAATTACAAATAAAATTTTAGTGTTAAAACAGAATTTTATTTGGCACAATACTATTTGACCGAGTATTTAATATGTAAATTGTGTTCGCAAAATATGATGATCGGCAAGATTAAAGCTATTTAGACACACGGCGCTCAACAATTTATTCGTATTCCGCAAACAAATATTTGACCCAAATATCTTGTAAACAATACAACCGTTTGTCTACGTTTATGTCATGCAAAATTGGCAGCGACTTATTTTATTTCCCTCTATTACTTTTGATATTAATTTACAAGTATTTGATCGATCTATCAATGTCGATTGTTTATGTCAATATTATTAATAAAAATTAGTTTGTACATTTCTATTCTATGAGTACACAATAAAAGAGAATTAATTTGTTTAAACAACTTTCACAATCGATAAACAATATGAGCGATTAATTCATTTAACCCTAAACAGTCAGCAACATTTGTTTTTATTTTTTTATCTAACTTGACCTTCTTTATATTTGCGCTATGTAGGTGTGCGATCTAATAGTAGATTTACCTCATTATGAATATACCTGTAATTAAATTTTTAACGATATTTCCTATAATCGTAAATTTTTTTATTACAGCTAAAACATCATAAAATGTTAAATATAAAAATGTTGAATACTCATTAACTCTGGCGCACGTTAATGCACTCGCCGCCAGACATCTTAAATTCTTAATATACGATTCGTTCGTGTACAAGAATTCTTTTGTTTTTCGCTCATCTTATTGTATTAAATTATTGTTCTCCAATTTTTCACTCTAATAATTTTCAAATAAATCAAATGAGACAACAAGAAAAATTGTCGTCGACTGCGCTGGCATGTCGAGGGGTATAAGTGTACATCATAAGTATTTAAGAGTGCGGTGGGGGAGATGAAAATCGAAAAATCTAATTTACATTTACAACAAAAAAAATAAAAATAAATAAATGTTATTGTAATTTGAATAACAATTAGAAATAATTTACTATTTTGTATTGTTCGATTGTTTTGTTTAATTTTCTATTTTAAATATTATAATTAGAAAATGATTAGGAAAATTGATTATACGGAAAATACGCGCGCAGACAATCTAACGGGTACTATATCATAACATACCACATAAAATTGTTGTTATTCTTGGTGTTGTTGTGATTTTGGATTGATTGAGACAAAAATTAATTTTAATTAATGAGTTTAATTGATTGATCTGAGAAGGAATTTCGATTTTGTAAAATTTTTGAATTTTGATTTGATTTAATTGAGTAATAAATCTCGAGGGAAGATTTTCTATTTTTTTGTTCAGGGCAATTTAATCGAAAACATTGTTTGTGTCGTTTGCCGCAGAAGAAATCGAATTATGAAGATATGTATATAATATGCTGTTAACATCGCTTATTGGTCCAACATAAATTTACATCACTTTATGCTACAAGCCTTGCTTCGAAATTATTTTAATTATTATTTGCAGCGGAAACGGAATTTAGGTGCAGCCATTGTTTCGAATAAAATTTAATAACTACTAATTAGATCGGAAAAGCGATTTCGATGCAAATGCAAGTTTTGCATCAAATAAAATGGTGATACTATTAGTATCGAATACAATGGCAACCAGCACCATTTTTAATTAAGGTGCAATTATGTATATCAAATTAAGTTAATTTTTGAATTGTAAATACTTTAATTGAAAATAAAAATGCTGATATAATTAAAAAAGAAATTATATTTCTTTCTAATTAAGTACACATATTTGAAGTAGCTTCAACAATTGCTGGGTTAAGGGCCCTCTTAATAAGGGATTAGTGTGTTTAGGACAACCATGTTTAATACGAACTCACCCAATATATACCACCAAATATTATGAAAAAATTATTTTCAAATTGGCCTTTATGCAAAGTTGTCAAAGAACCTAAGCCATCTCGTGATCGTGAATTCAAAAAGTCCAAAAGGTATGGTGATTGCAGCGACAGATATAACGGTGTAGCCGAGCAGGTTGAGGGAGAAGTTGTGGATGTGAAGGAGGGTATACCTATGAGGTACCGTAATCGCGCTCAATCTTCGGTAGTCCCAATAAGGGAGCCAGTCATTGGTGTCACGTTTCGGTACTTAATGTAATGGCTACATAACCCGAGTTGTAGCATGTGCTCAAATTTGGCTTTAGCGGTTTTATACTTCTCGGCACCTAATCGGCTGGGTCAAGAAAAAGGTAACCGGCCTTCTGTGACAATTCGATGCGCGACTTTGTGTTTTACTGGATGGTCATAACGGGCCTGCTCTGTCAGAGCTGGGTATCGGCGGACAAGCTCGTTGTACTTTAATGTCCATTGCATTGACGGAATTCTTATTCTTATTAAAGTGCCATGTGGTTTAGCCACCTCGCACTGCGATTTGAAAGATATTTTGTGCTTGAACCCTGTTTACTTATCCGTCCAGTCAATATTCAGGCTCTTAATGAACCTGATAATATTGCCGGGCCGGTTCGCAATACATACTATCTAGGCTCATTGGTCTCCCTCCTAGATGTTTACTATAGTATGTACTCCTGCTAGAAAGACTAGCTATCTTAGATTAGGTTTTTTTTGTCAAGGGTTTATCCTTTAGCGCCGTACTTTAGCCTGATCAAATGGGCAAAAATGTGCAAAATGGCCTCAGTTACCAGTGGTTACCATGAGGAGGCAGCACGTGCACTTGCAAATTGTGACCAGGTTACCCCTTACACAATTGTACCCATCACGCAGCTGCCTAATACATGAGCAAGAACAGCCCACGTGATGCGCACCCTACTGGAAGGTTACACATCAATATGAAAGCTGCGGAGAGAACTATTTACGTTCAAACTGCAAATATCGAAGCAGTACTTGTAATTTCTGTGGACTCATCGGTGAACTACAGCGGATCTACCGATCTGATTCTTGTTCCAAAAGGCTGAAAGTTCAACTGGTATCGTCTACATCATCAGCTTGTGCTATTCAATCGCTCCGTGACATCTTTGTAACGCACGATATTCCAGAAGTAATCACAAGCGATAATAGAACTGAGTTCGAGAAATTCTGCAAGGCATTCACCAAACGTTTGTCACTCCTTTACACCGTTCGTCGAATGGACAAGCAGAATGAATGGTATGCTTAACCAAGGACTACTTGAAGAAAGAAGCGACCAGAGGCATTCGTCATCGTTTGGCAGTATTCTTGCATCACCACCATGCAACGCTGTCCTCTAGTACTAGTTAATCGGAACTTATTTCGATCGATTATATCCTGATGTAATTCCTGTTTCGAAACGAAGACCCAACGATACGCGAAATACTAGAACACTGTCTCCTAAGTCTGAAGTCTGCCTCGATGTAAAGTTCCAAGACAAGATCTAAATGATAATTGCTTAGCTATTTTGAGTTTAAAATTTGGAATGTGGATTTTGAAATTTAGAATTTGAGATTTATCATTTAGAATTTATTTTTTAATCGTCCAAGGTGAATAGTTTTTGGATTCGAATAGTTTAGAAAAATTTAACATTTGGAATTTTTAATTTGGGATTTGAAATTTGAAGTTTAGAGTTTGAAATTCAAAATTAAAATTGAAAATTTGGAATTTAAGATTTAACATTTAGAATATGAAATTTTGAACTTTGGAATTTTAAATTTGTAATTTTAAATTTGGGATTTGAAATTTAGAATTTGAAGTTTGGAGTTTGGAGTTTGAAATTCAAAATTAAAATTGAAAATTTGGAATTTAAGATTTAACATTTTGAATTTGGAATATGAAATGTTGAACTTTGGAATTTGGAATTTGAAATTAAGGATTTGAAATTTGGATTGTGGGATTTGAAAGTTGAAATTTGCAATTTAAAATTTTGAAATTTGGGATCTAAGATTTAACATATTGAATTTGAAATTTAAAATTCGAAAATTTGAAACTTCCAACTCCAAATTTGGAATTTGAAATCTATAATTTGAAATTTAAAATTAAAATCTAAAATTTGAAATTTAAAATTTGGAATTTAACATTTTGAATTTGAAATTTGGAATATACGTTTTTGAATTTGGGATTTGGATTTGAAATTTAGAATTTGAGATTGATCATTCAAAATTTATTTTTTAATCGTCCATGGTGAATAGTTTTTGGATTCGAATAGTTTAGCAAGATTTAACATTTGGAATTTGGAATTTTTAATTTAAAATTTGGAATTTTTAATTTAAAATTTGGAATTTTAAATTTGGGATTTGAAATTTGGGATTTGAAATTTGGAATTTAAAGTTTGGAATTTGAAATTCAAAATTAAAATTTGGAATATGAAATTTTGAACTTTGGAATTAGAAATTAGGAATTTAAAATTTGGAATTTGGAGTGTGGGAATTGAAATTTGGAATTAATTTAGAATTAGAAATTTTCAATTTAACATTTTGAATTTGGAATTTAATATTTGGGCTTTGAAATTTGAAGTTTGGAGTTTGAAATTCAAAATTAAAACTAAAAAATTTGGAATTTAAGATTTAACATTTTGATTGTGGAATATGAAATTTGGAACTTTGGAATTTGAAATTAAGAATTTAAAATTTGAAATTTGGATTGTGGGATTTGATAGTTGAAATTTGCAATTTAACATTTGGAATTTGAAATTTAGAATTTGGATTTTGAAATTTGGAATTGGAATTTGATATTTGGAGATTTAAGTTTGATTGAAATTTGAGATTTAAAATTTGGAATTTAATTTTTTAATCGTATAAAGTGACTAGTTTTTGGATTCAAATAGTTTAACAAGATTTAACATTTTGAATTTGGAATTTGTAATTTGAAGTTTTCCAATTTGAAATTTAAAATTAAAATTTGGAATTTAAGATTTAACATTTGGAATTTGAAATTTAAAATTACAATTTGGAATTTAAAATTTTGGGATTTGGGATGGGATCTAAGATTTAACATATATTGAATTTGAAATTTAAAATTTGGAATCCAAAAATTTAAAATTTTAAACTCCAAATTTGGAATTTGAAGTCTATAGTTTGAAGTTTAAAATTAAAATCTCAAATTTAAAATTTGGAATTTAACATTTTGAATTTGAAATTTCGTATATAAATTTTTGAATTTTAGATTTGGATTTGAAATTTGGAATTTAAGATTGAATATTTTGAATTTAAAATTTGGAATGTGGATTTTGAAATTTAGAATTTGAGATTTATCATTTAGAATTTATTTTTTTAATCCTACAAGGTAACATTTTAAATTTGGAAATTTTAATTTAAAATTTGGAATTTTAAATTTGGAATTTGAAATTTGGAATTTGAAGTTTGGAGTTTGAAATTCAAAATTAAAATTTGGAATTTAACATTTGGAATATGAAATTTTGAACTTTGGAATTTGAAATTAGGAATTTAAAATTTGGAATTTGGAGTGTGGGATTTGAAATTTGGGATTTGAAATTTGGATTAATTTAGGATTGGAAATTTGCAATTTAACTTTTTGAATTTGGAATTTGAAATTTAAAATTTGGGATTTTAAATTTGGAACTTGGGATTTGAAATTTGAAGTTTGGAGTATGAAATTCGATATTAAAATTTGGAATTTAAGATTTAATATTTTGAATTTGGAATATGAAATTTGGGATTTGAAATTAGGAGTCTAAAATTTGGAATTTGGCTTGTGGGATTTGAAATTTGGAATTAATTTGGAATTGGAAATTTGCAATTTAACATTTTGAATTTGAAATTTAAAATTTGGATTTTGAAATTTGGAATTGGAATTTGAGATTTAGAGTTTTAAGTTTGAAATTTGGAATTTGAGATTTAAAATTTAGAATTAATTTTTTAATCGTCCAAGGTGAATAATTTTTGGATTCAAATAGTTTAGCAAGATTTAAAATTTGGAATTTGAAGTTTGGAGTTTGAAATTCAAGATTAAAATTTGGAATTTAAGATTTAACATTTTGAATTTGGAATATGAAATGTTGAACTTTGGAATTTGGAATTTGAAATTAGGAATTTAAAATTTGAAATTTGGAATTTGGAGTGTTGGATTTGAAAGTTGAAATTTGGAATTTGAAATTTGCAATTTAACATTTTGAATTTGAAATTTAGAATTTGGATTTTGAAATTTGGAATTGGAATTTGAGATTTGGAGTTTTAAGTTTAAAATTTGGAGTTTGAGATTTAAAATTAAAATTTGGAATTTAAAATTTGGAATTTGGAATTTAAGATTTAGCATTTTGAATTTGGAATTTGAAATTTGGAATATGAAATTTTGAATTTTCGAATTTGAAATTTGGAATTGGATATTTGGAGTTTGATGTTTGAAATTTGAGATTTAAAATTTAGAATTAATTTTTTAATCGTCCAAGGTGAATAATTTTTGGATTCAAATAGTTTAGCAAGATTTAAAATTTGGAATTTGAAATTTGGAATTTGAAGTTTGGAGTTTGAAATTCAAGATTAAAATTTGGAATTTAAGATTTAACATTTTGAATTTGGAATATGAAATGTTGAACTTTGGAATTTGGAATTTGAAATTAGGAATTTAAAATTTGAAATTTGGAATTTGGAGTGTTGGATTTGAAAGTTGAAATTTGGAATTTGAAATTTGCAATTTAACATTTTGAATTTGAAATTTAGAATTTGGATTTTGAAATTTGGAATTGGAATTTGAGATTTGGAGTTTTAAGTTTAAAATTTGGAGTTTGAGATTTAAAATTTAGAATTTATTTTTTTAATGGTACAAGGTGAATAGTTTTTGGATTCAAATAGTTTAACAAGATTTAACATTTTGAATTTTGAATTTGAAATTTGGAATTTGAAGTTTGGCATTTGAAATTTAAAATTAAAATTTGGAATTTAAGATTTAGCATTTTGAATTTGGAATTTGAAATTTGGAATATGAAATTTTGAATTTTCGAATTTGAAATTTGGAATTGGATATTTGGAGTTTGACGTTTGAAATTTGAGATTTAAAATTTAGAATTAATTTTTTAATCGTCCAAGGTGAATAATTTTTGGATTCAAATAGTTTAGCAAGATTTAAAATTTGGAATTTGGAATTTGAAATTTGGAATTTGAAGTTTGGAGTTTGAAATTCAAGATTAAAATTTGAAATTTAATATTTAACATTTTGAATTTGGAATATGAAATGTTGAACTTTGGAATTTGGAATTTGAAATTAGGAATTTAAAATTTGAAATTTGGAATTTGGAGTGTTGGATTTGAAAGTTGAAATTTGGAATTTGAAATTTGCAATTTAACATTTTGAATTTGAAATTTAGAATTTGGATTTTGAAATTTGGAATTGGAATTTGAGATTTGGAGTTTTAAGTTTAAAATTTGGAGTTTGAGATTTGAAATTTAGAATTTATTTTTTTAATGGTACAAGGTGAATAGTTTTTGGATTCAAATAGTTTAACAAGATTTAACATTTTGAATTTGGAATTTGTAATTTGAAGTTTTTCAATTTGAAATTCCAAATTAAGATTTAACATTTGGAATTTGGAATTTAAAATTTTGGGATTTGGGATCTAAGATTTAACATATATTGAATTTGAAATTTAAAATTTGGAATCCAAAAATTTAAAATTTCAAACTCCAAATTTGGAATTTGAAGTCTATAGTTTGAAGTTTAAAATTAAAATCTCAAATTTAAAATTTGGAATTTAACATTTTGAATTTGAAATTTCGTATATAAATTTTTGAATTTTAGATTTGGATTTGAAATTTGGAATTTAAGATTGAATATTTTGAATTTAAAATTTGGAATGTGGATTTTGAAATTTAGAATTTGAGATTTATCATTTAGAATTTATTTTTTTAATCCTACAAGGTAACATTTTAAATTTGGAAATTTTAATTTAAAATTTGGAATTTTAAATTTGGGATTTGAAATTTGGAATTTGAAGTTTGGAGTTTGAAATTCAAAATTAAAATTTGGAATTTAACATTTGGAATATGAAATTTTGAACTTTGGAATTTGAAATTAGGAATTTAAAATTTGGAATTTGGAGTGTGGGATTTGAAATTTGGGATTTGAAATTTGGATTAATTTGGGATTGGAAATTTGCAATTTAACTTTTTGAATTTGGAATTTGAAATTTAAAATTTGGGATTTTAAATTTGGAACTTGGGATTTGAAGTTTGGAGTATGAAATTCGATATTAAAATTTGGAATTTAAGATTTAATATTTTGAATTTGGAATATGAAATTTGGGATTTGAAATTAGGAGTCTAAAATTTGGAATTTGGCTTGTGGGATTTGAAATTTGGAATTAATTTGGAATTGGAAATTTGCAATTTAACATTTTGAATTTGAAATTTAAAATTTGGATTTTGAAATTTGGAATTGGAATTTGAGATTTAGAGTTTTAAGTTTGAAATTTGGAATTTGAGATTTAAAATTTAGAATTAATTTTTTAATCGTCCAAGGTGAATAATTTTTGGATTCAAATAGTTTAGCAAGATTTAAAATTTGGAATTTGAAGTTTGGAGTTTGAAATTCAAGATTAAAATTTGGAATTTAAGATTTAACATTTTGAATTTGGAATATGAAATGTTGAACTTTGGAATTTGAAATTAGGAATTTAAAATTTGAAATTTGGAATTTGGAGTGTTGGATTTGAAAGTTGAAATTTGGAATTTGAAATTTGCAATTTAACATTTTGAATTTGAAATTTAGAATTTGGATTTTGAAATTTGGAATTGGAATTTGAGATTTGGAGTTTTAAGTTTAAAATTTGGAGTTTGAGATTTAAAATTAAAATTTGGAATTTAAAATTTGGAATTTGGGATTTAAGATTTAGCAATTTGAATTTGGAATTTGAAATTTGGAATATGAAATTTTGGATTTTCGAATTTGAAATTTGGAATTGGATATTTGGAGTTTGATGTTTGAAATTTGAGATTTAAAATTTAGAATTAATTTTTTAATCGTCCAAGGTGAATAATTTTTGGATTCAAATAGTTTAGCAAGATTTAAAATTTGGAATTTGGAATTTGAAATTTGGAATTTGAAGTTTGGAGTTTGAAATTCAAGATTAAAATTTGGAATTTAAGATTTAACATTTTGAATTTGGAATATGAAATGTTGAACTTTGGAATTTGGAATTTGAAATTAGGAATTTAAAATTTGAAATTTGGAATTTGGAGTGTTGGATTTGAAAGTTGAAATTTGGAATTTGAAATTTGCAATTTAACATTTTGAATTTGAAATTTAGAATTTGGATTTTGAAATTTGGAATTGGAATTTGAGATTTGGAGTTTTAAGTTTAAAATTTGGAGTTTGAGATTTAAAATTTAGAATTTATTTTTTTAATGGTACAAGGTAAATAGTTTTTGGATTCAAATAGTTTAACAAGATTTAACATTTTGAATTTTGAATTTGAAATTTGGAATTTGAAGTTTGGCATTTGAAATTTAAAATTAAAATTTGGAATTTAAAATTTGGAATTTAAGATTTAGCATTTTGAATTTGGAATTTGAAATTTGGAATATGAAATTTTGAATTTTCGAATTTCGGATTTGAAATTTGGAATTGGATATTTGGAGTTTGACGTTTGGAATTTTTGATTTAAAATTTAGAATTTATTTTTTGAATATTCCAAGATGAAGAGTTTTTGGATTTAAATAGTTTGTTCATAACATTGTTGGTTGGGGCAAGGTTAATAAAGTTTCAGATTTCTAAATCAAAATGATTCTGAATTTAAATGTAAGTATCTTCTTCTAGCAGGAATTTTGTTTAGCAGATTGTGCATTTAAAATTAAAATGAAGTTTATTAGCTAAATGATATATTTGTGCTAATTGTTTGTCACATATAGTACTAATAAGAACATACTAATGTGGATACTCAAATTATTTAATTTAATTTAGTATGGATAACTTAAAGTTGTTATTATTTAATGAGTTCCAGATCTAATTTAAATTATTTCGCAGTGGAATTTTAAGCAGAATAGCTATAAGCAATTATTTATTTTAATTTTGATTTTGGAGGTAATTTCTAGAGTCAATAGCTATAGATTTGGAAATGAAATTTTATGGGGTTTCAGACTTTTTAGTTACTGATTTTAGAATTTTAGTTTAAAATATTAAAAAAAAAAATAATATTTATTCATAATTTAGAATTAATATTTTTTATGCATCTTGAATTTCTGGTTATTTAGTTAGTGATTAATTTGCTGTCCTTTTAATTTAGATACCGAATTGAATTTAATTTATTAAGAGTATTAAGGGCTGATTTTAAATAAAGAATTAATGAAGTAAATTGGGTTTTTGGTTTCACTGAATTTAATTAATGAAATTAAATTAATTTTTGTTTCAATTAAGTTGAATTAAATTAAGCGAAATGAATATTTCGATGTAATCGAAGCATTAATGTCATAATGTTGGTGTTGATGTTGGGATTGGTATCGATGTTGATATTGGTATTAGTGCTAATGTTAATATTGGTATTAATGTTAATGTAAGTTATGGCATTATTATTGGTGTTGGTATTTATATTAAGATTAATTATTTAATAATAATAATGGTCCTTTCTGTTAAATTTATTGTAACGAGAAACTTGATGCAAAATTTGGTAACGCAGGTAACCAGTTTTTTATGCTTTTACCAACATTTTTCCAGTGCCCATATGAAGCTTAATTGATATATGAACCTGATAGTGTTTCTAAAATAGCAATGCATTTTCCCCCGATTAATTGGCACTGAAGAGTAAAATCTTTTGAAGATGTTCTTGAATTTTGCAACCCCTAGCGTATCTGAAGTGAAAAGCACTACTTCATTCCATAATATCAAGTGAGTTCCTTAAAACTTTAAATTATATTTGGCCAGTTAGCCACCAATTTCGTTATGGTTTTTTGTTAGTTAATTGGTTCAACATTATTTGTTGACATTTTTAAAAGATTCTCTTGGTTATTGCAACCCTTGAAAGTGAAAATTGCTCCTTTATTTTAATATTAAGTAATTTCAAGAAAACATTAAATTAAATTTTGCCAGGTAGCTATCAATCTTGTTATGATTTCCTATTAATCAATGAGTTCCAGTTTCATATGGGGAATCTGTCAATATTCGATTTTCGAAAAATTATTGAAAACTGTGTATAAAATAAGCCTTCAAAGTATATCTGTCTCGAGATTCATTAATTTGATTTGTCAATAGCTGTCGGGAGGAGATAAGGAATCTTAGGAAATTTAGTAACCAAATTTCGTAGAATTTTTTTTTTTGAACATTTACAATTTTTTTAGATATTTGCAAAATATATTTTCTGGTCTACAGAAGCTGCCACTTTCGTTTGGCCGAGTATCACTAAAACTCGTTGAATCCTCGCAATTAAAAAAAATTGTATGTATGTATATGAAGCTTCAGTTCGATTGGTTAAACAATCTGGATTGTAGGGAATACAAATGTAGACATATATACAGGCCGAAAGACAGACATCGCTTCGAAACCCAATTTTTCAATACGTTGGAGGCCCCATAACGGATAAACCCAACCAATTTCAAGGTCAACAATTGTCACGATTACTAAACTTTATTTTATTAACGTAAAAGTAAAAGTTGAAATTTGATATGGGAAATCTATGAAAATTCGATTTCCCAAAAATCATTAGAAACTTTATATAAAATTAGCCTTTAGACTGTTATGTCTGGAGATGGATTGGATTGATATGATTTGTTTGTAGGTATCGCTGGAAAAACTTTGAAAACTAAAACTAGAAACCAAAATATTTCTCGTTTATTCATTATCGAGCATTCCATTAAATGAGCTCCATTTCCGACCAAATGCTACTTTAAAATACAAGTGGGACCATCGAAAACTGTTTGTTGGTGTACAATGCCAGTGTAGGTGGTATTTACATAACATTTTTATTTTATTTCATTCATTCTATACTTCATATAAAATATGTACGTACGAGTATATGGATTTATACACCAAACATGGAAAAATGGTGGTTAAAAGTGCAATTGTGAAAATTTTATTTTTATGGTTTGGCGTTTCAATTTCACTATACACGTCTAAATAAAAATGGAATAAAATGTTTGCTCGTAGATTTCTACGCACAACCAAATGAAGATACAAACATGTAACGCACAACAACAACAACAACACCAAACAAAATGTTAATTAACTAATATTTATGCGGTTGACATTTAAAAGCGACAAAATCAACAAAACCGCAGCAACAACAAAAATATTAAATGACCTACAGTTATGTTGCCAAAAAATTTCAAAAATTCACACAAATTACATAAATTAGCACCACCACACGCTGTTTCATCAAAAAATAGAAGCGCGAGTAATCGCGAACCAAAAATCTTTTGTTGTTTCTTATACTGTTTTCTTATCTCAAACGAGACATTTTGGCAGACAATAAACACCATACCGGTTTCTTGTTTATTTGTTGTTGTTGTTTTGATTACTTTCCAAGATAATTATCATACACAGATATGCTCTGTATGCGAAAAGTTGTTTACAGCCAGTTTTATACGCGACAGCAGCATCGTCTATATATACAGACACAAGCATACAAATTAACACGGTCTCTAGAATTTAATTTCTCTTTAGCCATTTTTATGATTTTTTTTTTGTCATCTAGCGTTACCAGTTAAACCGGCAGCAAAGGTAATATTTTTTAATTTAATGGTGCCGTTTAATTATGATTTGCGCATTGAAAGTGACATTTTGATCTTAAACCCAAAATGAGATCATATCTTCAGAGAGAATGGTGTTTACCAATAAATTTGATATGTTTATGTAATCATGGCAAAATTGGTGGTCACAAGTGAAAGGATGTGATAAGATTGTGTTATCAAATGATGCAATCATCTACGGTTTCCATGAATACAATTTAATTATCATTGCTATTAAGGTCTTAGAAGATTGCATCATTGTACACGCGGTGTATGACTACATATGTAATGCACACGTTATATTTGCATTACAGAATAATTGCAATCGCGTATTATGGATTTTCTTTTAAGCGATTTTGTAAATAGAGGCAAGGTAATTTGTGTGCTGCATTATATTGTACATTTGTATGTATATTGTGATGAAGTAAAATAAAAAATTTAAATTAAAATGTTAATTGCTGGCGGCTATAACTCAAAAATGACAAACAAATAAGCAGTTTATACGATGTATTCCACCTACAATCGATCGAAAGTGCATATAATGTATTTGTGATTGCGATGCATGTGCATATGGGCATTGAATTTGTATATGACCAAATTAAGTAAATTACATGGCAGTTGTATTCATTTCCATCATTTATTTATGATGCTCACTTTTTCTTTGAACGTTGAATGTTGGCGCGGCTCGATCAAAGGGAATAAAAACGTTAACCAGTTCGACATAAATTCTAGGTAAACTTCTTTCAAATCAAATGTGATAAGCAGTTTCGAAAAAGTTGTACTTAAAAACCCTTATGTACCCCGGGAAGGGGAGGGGGGTATAAAAAATTGATAGTTTACAGGATTAGGCATATTTTGTTCGAGTTATCCTAATTAGCCGGTGTTTGAAATTACTTAATTTTTGGGGAGTATGAAAATTAAGGGCTTACATTTTATTTAAATGAGCTTTTGTCTATGAAAATTTTACGACACGAGTTCTTCTTCCTTGCCAATTTTGTGGAAATACTCGAGATTTTGCAGAGCTTTCAGTTTTTACAGTTAGAAAATTTGTATTACAAATAAACACATGTATGACCTTTTTCTCGAATGTCATCAGCCATGTTTCGTATTCATCGAGTTTACAATCTTAGACTCCTCTGAAATCCAGATGCTTTCATAAAGTTCGTAACTATTCTATGAGGTAAATTTGTTAGCCTCTTTCTATGTTTGATAATCTATTCGCAGCTAACTCTCAAATATTTTTAATTTGACTGAAATTAAATTATATTTGTAATTAAAATTTTAATTTTTTTTTTTTCTATTCGAAAGTAATTCATGAATTTCTTAGAACGATGACCTTTTCAAGGAACTTTAATTTCTTAACTTGCTCTCTAAATTTTTGAAATTCTGAAAAGAAAACTAGAATTTATAAATTTCTTGATATATTAAAGAAAATTATAAAATTTTAAATCTTGGGATCTTAAAGTAAAATAAATTGTTAAAATTCATGAAATGATATGATAAACGTAAAATTATTGAAATATTTGGGTAATCTTTAAAAATTTAAAAATTCAAAAAGTTTCTTAAATTTTCTTGGAAATTTTCAAATTGTTAAATTTCTTAGAACTGTTTAAAAAAAACTTTAATTCCTTAAATTTCCTGAATTTGATTAAATTCAAGAAATATTCGCTCCAGAATTTTATGCAATTCTGAAAAGGAATTCAAAATTCGTAGATCTTAGAATAAAATTTTATAAATTCTTAAATTTCTTGTAGTTTATATTCATAAAATTATTTAAATGTTCGGATATTTTTAAAAACTTTAAAAATTCAGAAAGTGTCTGAAATTTCTTAAAGCGTTTAATTTTAAAAACAGTTAAAATTCTTGTTACATTAATATAAATTCTTGATTCTCTTGAAAATTTTGGAATTCTGAAATTTCTTAGAATTTTAAACTGTTTAAAAATGCTTAGTTCGTTCAATTTGTACAAAGCAAGATATAATGGAAGACCTTAAACATCAGGGCTTGAAAATATAGGATGCGGTAAATATCCTAAAAAAGGAAAAAACCGTAACTGATCATGGGGCCAACATTAATAAAAGGGGGCTTCCATTGTTTATGCTTACTTAGCAAAGAAAATGTGCAAACAAATTTTCAATGTTAAGGCAGTCCTTAACATAAGAGAATAGAATATAATAGAAGCGGTAAGAAAATCCACATGCATGATACCTCAGTGTAAGAAATGCCAGGGATATAATCATACGCAGAAATATTGCAAACGAGAGCCTAGATGTGTGAAATGCTAGAGATAACATCTCGCCCAAGCTTGTAATTCCAACATTCCAAACTTCGTAAACTATAACGGCGAGCATCCCGCTAACTACAGAGGATGTGAAGTAGCCAGTTAACTTCAAAATCTGATAAATAAAAACGACAGGGCCCGCTAAATCGTGGGATACCCAGTAAAAGGACAATGTCCAAAACCCAGTGGTAGAACCACCACAAACAAGTGCAACAGCAGGCAGAAAAACATACTCACAGATTGTGCATCAGCGGGAAACAGTAAGTAACAAGAAAGACGGCCAAAGTCATCAAGAAAGAAGCCTGGCTTTTTTAAATAAGCGGTTAAATAAGCAAGAAACAGTGAATGAAATCACTTCTATTATGTACTAATCTATGAAGATGACTAACACATGCAGAAATGAAGGAAGAAAAACATCAAATATTACGAAGGAGTAAAAATTGAAAAAGAAATTAAGGAAGTAGCCACTAATGTTCGATTAAATAATTAAAAAGCAACAACATATCTTCAATACATTGCCCTCGGTATAATCTGAATAAAGAAAACTATGTTACGTTACTCAAATCGTTTGGTTTTAAGTTTATAACCTAACAACCCATAAGGGTTAAGAGCTATTTGTAGTTGGTCGGGCTTTAAACAGCGAGTTCTTGTTTGGAGGTAAACCAACATATTGGCCATAGGATACAAATAAGATACCAGATTTGATAGATTTTTTTGTAACAAAAGGGATATTTGTAAAATACGTATTACTCGAAAACAGTGAAGGAATTCCGTCAGACCATACGCCTGTCGTTATGACACTCAGTGATACCATTATCAAACAAGAAAATTTGCCTAGGTTAACAAATAACAAAACAAACTGGGATCTCTTCCGGAACCGAGTCGAAGACAATACTGAATTACAAGTACCAGTTAAAACTCCGACATAACTTGATGTTCAATTGGAGCTGCTGAACAATAGTATTCTAGTAGTAGCGTGGCAGAGCACTCCTCCTACTGACAGTAAGTACTCCTTCAAAACCAAATCACATCTTCGAAGAACGACCCCCTTAGAATTAGGGCACATAAATTAATGAAGTAACCAACCTGGAGCTAACCGATGGGTTATGCTCCTCAAATAGATGAATTTGTATTCAATTGTAATATTTGTTAAATAATAAAAAAAATTGTTAAATTTGATTAAATTCGTGAAATATTTAATCTAGTCCTGAGATTATTGAAAATTTCAGAATTTGAAAGTTTCTTAAAAGATTTAAAATCCTAGGAAAAATGTTTAATTTCTTTAAATCCTAAAATTATTTAATTTAAAATTATCAAAATTTATAAATTTCTTGAAATTTAAAAAAAAAACTAAAATTTTTTAATCGTGGGATCTTAAATTAATTAAACGTTAAAATTCATGAAATTTATATCGCAAAATTATTGAAATATACCGGTATTTTTAAAAAATTCGTGACATTTCTTAAAATTTTAAAACAGTTAAAATTGTTGGTATGTTAATATGAATTCGTGTAATTCTTAACTCTCATGAAAATTTTGAAATTTATTAGGACTCTTTGAAAATGCACAATTTGTTAAATTTGATTAAATTCTTGAAATATTTAAGCTAGCTACTGAAATTAGAATATCGATTATTTAAATAATTCCATGCACCTAAATATTCGAGTATTCTTAAAAATTCAAAAAGTTCACATTCCAAATTTTAAATTTCAAAGTTTCTGAAATTTCTTAAAATGTTTAGTTTTGAAAAATAATTCATTTGAAAATTTTGGAATTCTGAAATTTCTTAGAATCTTGAACTCTCCAAAAATACTTAATTCCTACAATTTGATTAAATTCGTAAAAAATTTAATCTAGTTCCTGAAATTATTGAAATTTTGAAAAGAATTTCAAAATTTCTTTAAAGTTTTTAAATCCTAGAAAAAAAAATTTGAATTATTGAATCCTAAAACTATTTAAATTGAAATTACCCAAATTTATAAATTTCTCGAAATTTAAAAAAATTCTAAAATTCTTAAACCTTGGAATTTTAAAATTATTTAAATAATAAAATTATGAAATGTATATGGTAAATTATTGAAGAAAGTTTCTTAAATTTCTTAGAACTTGTGAACGGTTAAAAAAACTTCTCCGTAATTCGATCAAATTCGTAAAATACTTTGTTTTGCTCCTGGATTTTTTGAAAATCTGAAAAGGAATTCCAAATTGTTAAATCCTAGAATAGAATCGTAAAATTAGATAAATTCTTAAATACGGTTCTTAAAAAATTTTAAAATTCATAAAATTTCGGAAATTTCTTAAAATGTTTAATTTTGAAAATTGTGAAATTTCTTAGCACCTTGAACTCGTTAAAAATGCTTAATTTCATAAATTTATTAAATTTGATTATTAAATTCGTGTTATATGTATTCTAGCTCCTGAAATTTGGAAAATAATTTAATTTTATAAATTTTTTAAAAGTTTTAAAAATGCTATGAAAAAAGGTTTACATTTTTGGAATCCTAAAATTATTTAAATAAAAATGATCAAAATTTATAAATTTATTATAAGCTTAAAAAATGTTAAAATTCTTAAATCTTGGGATCTTAAAATTAATTAAATGTTAAAATATATGAAATGTATTTCGTAAAATTATGCAAAAAAATTCTTAAATTTCCTTAAAATTTAAATTTTATAGAAATTGAACTACAATTGGATTACAATTTTTCGAAATCCTGAAAAGGAATTCCAAATTTTTAGTAATCCTAGAATAAATCTTGAAATTATTTAGAAATTTATATGTTTAAAATTATTTAAATATTTGGGTATTCTTAAAAAATTGTAAAATTCAGAAAGTTTCTGAAATTTATTAAAACGCTTATTTTTGTTAATTGTTCAACTCTAACCAGTTAAAATGTTTGGTACATTACATTAAACTTCTTGGTGACGTTGCTAAAAGATATGTCGAGCAATGCATCAGGATGTCCCAAGCTGTCATAAGGAAGGTATGAAACATGTACCAAGAGGCTGGCAGTCTCAGCAGACAACTTGGCAAGGGTCGCTTAAGATTCACCAGTCCCCACAAAGTTATTATAGTTGGGTCACGACCCAAAAATGAGTTGTATGATATTTTATTTGAGGAAATCAAATGTTCATTACATTATACTGTACTCGTGTAAATATTGGCTTCTACATCTGCTAACTTATTCTATTAAAAAAGTCAAGTACAAATCTATACTAAGATTCACTTTAATTGTTTTGGCCAGTGGGTATTTGCCTAAAAAAAAAATGTTAATGATAAGTAACAAACTGATTAGATTAATAAACATTAGCCGCTGGGTTGTAGAAGTCATATGTTTAAGGATTTCAGAATTGCGGCATTTATATTATCCAATAATACAGAGAATAGAGACCCGACGTGAAATGGTACAAGACTTTGATCATCATGATTGTTGGTTGCTTAAATGCCGAATTCAATCAGATGTTCTAGAGCAGGGGCGTCCAAGCTAAATGAGTATTTTTGGCAAATTTTCAAAATAACTAGAACATTAAAACTGCGATTAGAATAAAAAGCCAACTGGACAATGCAGTAATTATTTATGAATCCAGAGCCAAAGAAATTATCACTCCGAAATAAATGGGAAGATCACCGCAATAGTTGTTACATAGCGAAGCATGCGGCCCGCGGGCCGCATGCCTCAAAATGGAATAAAAATTGCGGTGGTCTTTACACTCATCCCAGAGTAATAAATTCTATGGCTATGGATACATAAATAGTTATCGCGTTGTCCAGTTGGCTTTTTTTTCTAATCGCAGTTTTATTGCTCTAGTTATTTTGAAAATTTGCCAAAAATACTCATTTGGCTTGGACGCCCCTGTTCTAGAGCGAAGATTTACAATAAGTATATTTTTGTGAAAACAACATTAACCGAACGAAGGTTTATTTCGATTTATGGTATATGGGCTAGGCTAGACTAAATATTTAATCACGTTCCCGATTTTTTTTGAAATACTAAAAATTTAAAATATGTGAGTTTCTTAAATTTTTAAAAATCTTAAAATTATCTAAATTTGGCAGTTCTTTAAAATTGTAAAATTCTGAAAGTTGCTTAAATTTTTTAGAATTTTTAGCTTCAACATTTTGATATTAGGAAATACATAGCTAAAATTGTTTGTGTCTAAAAATCATCTGAATTCATATAATTCTGAAATCTCTTGAAAATTTTGAAATTCTCAAAATTCTTAGAACCTTGAGGTTTTTAATGAAAAGTTAATCCGTTCAGTTTCTTGAATTTGATTAAGTTCGTAAAAATGTAATTGAGGTCTTACAATTATTGAAATTCTAAAAAAAAAATGTAAACTTACGAATTTAAAAATCCTAAAATTCTTCAGTTTTGTGGTTTAAAATGAAGAAAATTCTTAAATTTATATTCGTAAAATTATTGAAATATTTTACTATTCTCTAAAAATTTTAAAATTCAGAATTTTTTTTTAATTTCTTAAAATATTTAGTCGAAAACTCTTCAATAGTGATGATTTAAAATGATCTCAATTCGTGTAATTTTTTATCTCTTGAAAATTTTGAAATTTCTTTAAACCTCTAAAAAAATCCTTAAATTTCTTGAATTTGATTAAATTTGTGGAATATTTAATCTAGTTCCTGAAATTATTGAAATTCTGACAAAACAATTCAAATTTTTTAAAAATTCTGGAAAGCAAAAAGTCAAAATCCTTGGAATCTTAAGAAATTTCTTGAAATTCGCATTTATACAATTACGAATTCAATATAATTTTTAAATCAGTTGAAATAAAATTTCTTGTAACTTGGAAATATTAAAAGAACTTAAATTTCTTGAAGTTACGAAAATTTTTAAAATTTGTAATTTTGCGAAGTAAAGTGGTGACCAGCGAAAAATTATAAACTTAAAAATTAAAAATTAACAAAACTTAAAAATGCCATAGATATCATTTCTGTATTCTCGCCCAGTGAAAAATTAACGTCAATTAAGAAACTTAACGAAGCTTCGTTAAATTTGATCTGTCACTTAAGAAAAATTAGGAACCCGCGATTTTGCGTCCAAACTTAAGAAATAAACGTCAAATCCAAACAAATGTTGATGCGAAAGATGCAAACTTTTTTCATTTCATGGCTTTTATTTTTCATTTTTTATTTATTCATTTCAGTTTTATTTTTCTAGGTTTAACTGACTGAAATTAATTTATTTGTTGATTTGACAACATTTTTCTAATGTACTTTTTCCTAAAAGGGTAAACCATGTGATCATTTTTTGCTCGCAAATTATGTAGCCCCATTTTGTATTGCACATAAACAATAACAATTTGTAATTTAATATGTTTTATTTTGTCTGTGTGTAGGTTCCTTTATTAAGTTTATAATTTTTCGCTGGTTCGAATGTCAAAAAAAATTAAGAAAAATTAGTGTCGTTAAAATTCCTTAATTTAAAATTTTTCACTGGTTGAGCCTTAATTCGTTTTAAATGTTTAAAGCTTTTGAAAATTCCTCAAAAGCACAAATTTAGTCTTTTCAATACAAGTTAAACATCTAATTTCGAGTTAACTCATTTAGCTGTATGAAAGCTTGATAAAATTACATTTACTATCAAAGCATAGCTAGGATTTCAATTGTTTACATTGTTTTACCCTCTTCTTTATTTTTACACTTGTGGTTTTGTTGAGATTTTTTCTAGAGTAATCTGAATTGATCAAAGTCCTTCGTTTTGGACTCCACAATTACAATTACACACCTAACAAATTAAGGACGGAATTTACAATATTGGATTACCTTGGAGTTCAGGCGGTTTCGGATAATTCGAAACTAGTCTCTCTACAGGAACAATAGTATTAAAATAATTGTAAGGCCACTTTATAACAAAGTTATGTTAACAAATTAAATAGCCTGCCGCCTCTACATTACAAACTACAGAACGTTAGATTTTGTTAGTTACAATCACCTGTTTCTATGTTTGGTAAGAGTACTAAAATATTTAATACACAAAAACGTCCCAGAATTTTTAATAATTTAAGATTGCTAAAAGTAATATTCGCTTATTTATTTAATTATAAAAATTCTTACGAGCAACAATTAAAAAAACAAGAAAATCCTTCGTAAATTCGTTAAATTCTGCTGAAATATTTAAAATGTTTGAAATTCTTGAACATCTTGAAACTTGAAATTACACAATTTAATTCTAAAATTTCTTAAATTTTTTGAAAATTTATCGATATTGTTTGGTATTGTTACTTTCTTCAATAATATTATTTTATAAAGTTCTGAAATATTTTGAAATTTGTAAACCCTTAGAATGTTGTTTAAAAAACAAAGTTTATGAATTTGATCAAGCTCATTAAATGCTTAATCTTGCCCCTGAAACTTTTAAAATTCTGAAAAGAAATTGAAAATTTATAAATTTTCTAAATTTTAATAAAAATCCTAAAAAGTATTGGGATTGATTTTAATATGTTCTGAAGATTGTAAGAGAATTTAATCCAGTTTCGAACTGATGAGCTTATGGTTATGAAAAAATCAATCTTCTCATCAGGCCGCGGCGACTGGACTGATTGTACCACAGTTTTACATTCTATATACACAGAACGTATTGTGTAGGTTGTATTAGCGAATTTTTACTTATACACCCAAATTCTCTACAATTTTTTTTCTTCACGACATTCACAACGCCCTATTTCTGTGTAAGCTAATTTTACTTTAATTTTGAATGTTAATTAATTAATTCTTGTAATTTCTAATTACAAGAATTAATTAATTAATACTCAAAATTAAAGTAAAATTAATTAAATTCTTGAACTTTTCAAAATTTTTATTCGTATAATTATTGAAATATTTGGTGAATGCTTCAAATTTGAAAATATCAGAATGTTTCTTAAATTTGTTATTTTCTGGAAAATTCCTAAAATTCTAACCCTGTTAACAATTTTTTAAAAACCTGGTTAATTCCTCAAATTTCCTGAATTTAATCAAATTCATGAAATATTTCATCTCGCTCCTGAAATTTTTGAAATTCTGATAAGAAATTCAAAATTTCTAAAATTCTTTAAATAGAATCTTAAAATTATTTAAGGGGGGTATTCTGGTTTAAAGGCATACATTTTGGGCGTTTTGCCGAGCTCGATAAAAAAAAATATTTTTACTAAGAGAATATAATATATGAAACAAATTTGAAAAAAAAAAAAAATTAAATAAGGTATATAAGGTGGTAAATTTGGTGGCAAAAAAAACAGGGTGTGATGGTTGACATGATCCAAAAACGAGTTTAAAGTTTTGAGCAAATTTTACCAGCAGTCGCAGAGGTCTAAATCTAAAATTGCTAACTCCGTAAAATATTTGAATTTTAAAATTTTCTTTAGAGGATATGTTCTTATAGGTCTAAACTTTAAGAACATGCAAAAAAAATTAATTTATTCAAAATTCTAGACAGAATACTCCCTTAAATTCCTAAATTTCTTGTAATTAAATTTCTCAAACTATTGAAATATTGAATTTGATTATTCTTAATATTTTGAAATTTCAAAAAGTTTCTTAAATTTGTTTGAAAAATTTGAAACTCTGAAATTCGTGAATTCGAAAAAAGATTCAAAATTTATAAATTTTCTAGAAATTTTTAAAAATTCTAGAAAATAAAATATTAATTTTTGCAGTACTAAAATTACTTAAGGGAGAACACCACTGTGACATTTTCAAAAAATCGATTTTTTTTTTTGCCTTTAAAAAATCCTTTAGACCTTCAAAAATATGATACAAATTCGTTTATAGTTAAAAAAAATTTTTTTTAGAAGGTTTTCAAGCATTTTCCTGAGAGCTCTAATTGAGAAGTTATTGATACCAAAAACTTTAAACGCGTTTTTCTCGAAACCGTGTTTTGGAAATCTGCACGCAGCAGAACTCAATCAATTTTTGTTCAATCGTCTTGAAAATTTAACTGTAGCTTCTTAAATAGATTTAAAATCGAAGTACATGAGTTTTTTTTGATTCATTAAAAATTAAAAAAGATATACAACTTTTTATACGAAAATTATAGTCGAAAAATGAAACTTTTTCTTCAAACTTGTCTCAATTTTTTATTTTTTCGAATTTTTTAATTTCCTCATGTACTTCGATGCTAAAACTAATATATGTCATGAAAATATTTTATTTTTTGTTCCAGGAACAAATTTAAGACACTTCTACTGCGTGCAGCGGAGCGACTCTAGGCAAAATCACTTCTACTAAAGCTACTCTAGCGCCGCCATTTTGTATTTTTTTTTACATAAAATTTTTTTTTTTGTTTACTTAAATATATGCCAAATATAGCCTAAAAGTTTTTTTTTCTCTAAACCCAACCCATTTCTCAAAAAAAAAAATACCAAACTAAGCACTTGAAAATGGTAGGTCGTGTTCTCCCTTAAATTGAAATTATCAAAATTTAATAATACCTTATAACTTTAAAAAATTCTTAAATCTTAGAATCTTAAAATTAATTAAATTCTTAATTCACTTCTTGGCTAATCTTTAAAATTTTAAAATATCAGAGTTTTTTATTAATTTTTTAAAATTGTTTTCATGAAAAATTTTATATTTTTAAATTTCTTAGAACCTTGCCTGACTACCAACCTTGGTTCCTTACATTTTTTGAATATAATTAAATTTGTAAATTTTTTAATATGGCTCTATTAAATTATTGAAATTCCGAAAAGAAATTCAAAATTTATGAATGCCTTAAATTTAAATACAAAGAAAGTTAGAATAGAATCTTAAAATTATTTAGATACATTTGTTAAAATTTTTCAGAAATTTTTAAAATCTTGAACTCTTTATAAAATCGCAATTAAATCGCAAAATTTGTGAAATATTTAACGTAGTTCCTGAAAATATCTAAATTCTAAAAAGAAATTCTAAATTTAAAAAGTTTTTAAAGTTTTTAAAAATTCTAGAAAAAAAATGTTTAAATTCCTGTAATCTTAGAATTATTTAACTTTCTTGAAATTTATGTTTCTAAAATTACCAATGTAATGTAATTCTTAAATCTTCTGAAATTCTCAAATTACTACGAACTAAATAGTATTTAGCTGTTAACAAATATTACATTTTTTGAATTTCCGAGAATTCTTAAAATGTATATTCTTGCAGCTGTTCTAAAATTTGGAAATTCGTGATATTCCAAAAATCGTTTGTTTGTTTCTACTATCTTTGCAATCTTTTCTACCTTTCGCATTAATCAAACCAAAATCTTATGGCTAAATCCCGTTTTACGTAGATCACCTGCCTTTTAAGCTTTTCAAATCTTCTCAAAACCATAAGTTTTATATTTTAGGTAAAAATTAAAACATTTAATTTTGATTTAATTCATTTTGCGTTCTGAAAACTGCATAAAATTAAATTTGCTAAGCACAGCATAAGAATAGCAATTTGAGAAAATCAGTAATACATTATTACTTATGTCGCTTGCCTCACACCACTTGTTCTACGAAATTTCTTGAATAAAGTTAACGTTTCAAGGACTAGATTTAGTTATTAAAAGTTGTCTAATTAAATAGCTTTTTTGGTTCAAACAAGGAAAAAGTTTTAATCTAAATTCTTGAGAATCATTTTATCATTTTATAAAAAAAAAATTTCATTTTGTTATAGTTTAGTATATATTGGGCTAGATACTCGATACTCAGATAAGCAGTTATTTTTTGCGAATTTGCTAGAAATGTTATACACAATAATTTAACAATCCAATTTGTTTTTGAATTTCAGAAAATGGGCTACTTTAACGCACTTTAACGTTTGTGCTGAATACAAAAATATATTTTAGATACTTTGCGAAAATAATCGAGTAGTTTACGCAAGCAAATTTTCAATTAGCAAATCCGCCATATTTCCAGAGTTGCGAATTGCTAAAGTATCGAGTATCTGGCCCATTAAGAATCATATACAATTAGTTTCAAAGCCTAATTCGATTTATTTTACGACTATACAAATTTTTAGAGCTTAAAACTTTAAACGCGTTTTTTTCGAAATGACAAATTTTGAATCTGGCGTTGCGAGGATCTCCAGATCTACTAGGCTAAATGACTTAAATTTGGAGAGAATGTTCAGGAACTTGATTCTTTGGAAGTGCCTATGCTGTTTTTTTAATATTTAAAACGAGACTCTTTTTTAAAATATGCGCCATTCGTTGTAAAATGTATCTATCGAAAAATCCCTAGGTACTTCCACAGTTTATGAGTAATAAAATAATATACTACTTTTTTTTGCTCCAGGATGCACCAGTTCTGACATCAGCGCAACGTCGATTTTTTTTTCTTTTTTAATTTACTCATTTTTAACGATGGTCACAAATAAAAAATTCATTGTTTACCAGAAAAACAAATTCATGAAATCGACCTAGAATTTCGGGCTTCAGGGTGGCTCCCCCTCCCCCCTCCCCCCCCCCCCTCCCCCCCCCCTTCCCTCCCCCCCCCCTTAAAGGACAGTTTGTGAAATGTTTTGCTCATTCAATTTGCTTAGCACTCACTAAAATTGAAGTCTTATGTATGTCGTTTGATAAAAGCGACAAAATGTATATTTTGCTTCTAGAAATTATGAATTTCATCTAAAAAACAAACTGGGGTTTAGAAGAGCTCTGAACATTTTTTCGATCCGCATTTATCTTCTCACTAAATTTTTCATGTTCAACATTTCAAGCCAAAATTTAAATACAAAAAATTTACTACTTTATCACTTACACTTTAAATTAATAAAAAAGTATGAAAAATTGAGTGAAATAATCGAACAGCAAAGTGAGTGAAAAAACCGAATGAAAATAATTTCACATTGTGTGACAAACAAAATTGAGTAAAAGGTGATCGACTCTTTGATTAATGTTAAAGAAAGTAAAAGGTTTAAAAGTATTAAAACTTAAAGCTTTCAAACATCTAAAAGTCAACAAGCTTTATAAAGTTTCGAATAAGTTTGGAAATCTCACTAAATATTTTACTTTGTTCGATATTTTAGCAGCACTCAACTTTGACTCATCCGTTTCACTAAATTTTCAGGTGAATAAAAGGCTCGGCTAAAGTTAACATTTATAAACTTTTGTAAAGCGCAATTTGTTATTTTAACTAAATTTGATAATTTTTAATAAAATGATTTCTTCACACCTCAATAGCGACTGGTCTAAAGTGGATTAAACTTCTGGACTACTGCGCTTTATTTAGAGTGAAGTCTCTTGCCAACAAAATTGAAAAACTTTTTGAGGAACTTGAATTTATAAAAGATTTCTAATTAAAAATTATTTTTTTAAATAAGAGGTTTTGAAGAAACCGGAAAAAATTGACTTTAGTTTATTTTTATTCAAAATGCATCATAAAACAAAAAAAACTTACAAATTAGATTGACTGTTTAAAACTAAAGAAAAATTAAGAATGAGGATTCGCCTTGTGCTTTGACGTTTATGGGTCCATTTTCAAAGGCTGTAAAGCGTTTTAAAACCATACTTCAAATTTTGAAGAATTTTCAAATTTCAGAAACGTCACGAGATTATAAATTTTAAGAATTTTTGCAAATTTAAAAATTTAAATTTTGTTTTTTAACAGTTTAGTTCCTAGAATTTTTTGTGTTTTACGAGATTTAAGAGTTACATTAAATTTGCAACTTTATGAATAAAATTTTCAAGAAATTTAAATAATATTAAGATTCCAAGAATTTGAGAATTCTACGATTGTTTACAAATTTAAATAAATTTATAAATTTGATTATTTTTCCATTTCAAAAATTTCCGGAACGAGATTAAATATTTAAGAAATTACAGTTTTTTAAAAAGTTCAAGGGACTATAATATTTCAAAATTTTGTAGAGAGTTGAAAATTACACGAATTTGTATTTTTTTCAAGATACTTTCAACACTTGTTGAATTCAATACTTGTTTAAGAATCTAATATTTTTCAGAAATTTAAGAAACTTTCTGAACTTTTAAAATTTTATAGATATCCAAGTACATATTTCAATAGTTTTAAAAATATAAATTTCAAGAAATTTAATAATTTTTGAACTTTCCATTCTACGATTTTAAAATTTTTGATCTTAGTTTCAGAATTTCAAAAAATTCAAAAGCGGGATGCATATTGCATGAGTTAAGTGAAATTCAAAAAATTTAAGGAATTAAATATTTTTAAATAAATTCAAGGTTTTAAGGAAGTTAAGAATTTAAAAATTTCAAGAATAAGATCAATTAACATTATTCTTTTAATGGCGTGATTCTCGAGCTGAACATTCAGGTAAAACAGTGCGTGTATAAAACAAAACGGAAACCTCGTGCAAAAATTGTGAAAAACGTGCGAAGTCAGTGAAGTGAAACCGAGTGTGTGGAGTATCAAGCTCGTTTCGTCCTCAAAACATGGACTAAGAAATACTGGCTTTGCGAAAGCAGAAATCATGCGTGAAAGAAAAGATAACGAAAATCGCTAATTTCGCAAAAGCAGTGAGTGAGGAAACCTCAATACCAGAAATCCAGTCAAGGTTGGATAGATGTCATATGTTATTAAAAGAATTCTATAACTTCGACATGAAAATCGTCATGCTCAAACCAGACGAGGGATTTAACTTTTGAAGATGATTACCATGTGACCGTCGCAATGCTTACCACGTAGGTTCGTAAAAAGTCAATTGCAGAGCCAGCAGTACTACAACCGGCAGATCAAACATTGAATTTAAATACATCACAATTTAAGTCCGGTGCTGAAGCCGAATCAAAACTGCCAAAAATAAATATTCCAAAATTTACTGGCAATTGTACTGAGTGGCCTTCATTCTTTGACCTGTACTACAAAACCATCCACGAATCCAAAAGGTTAAGTCAGACTCAAAAGTTTCAATAGCTCAAGGGTCTGCTTGATGGAGAAGCTGCGGCGTTCTTCGGCACATACTAGTATAACGCAGAATAATTATCAAATTACGTAGGCTAAGTTACAGGAACGATAGAATCCCAAACGTCACATCGTTACTGCATTTATTAAGCAGTTTGTAAGTCAACCTAGCATTCAACACTCTAGTGCCGGCATGTTAAGGAGGATGATGATTACATCGGATGAGGTAGTTCGCGGGTTGGAAGCGCTGATGATCCAACTTTCACCCACTTATCGATGCATTTGAAACAGCAACGAGCAATTCAAAGCGCAGTGGGCCAAGGTACGAAGCTCAAATTTATATCGCAACCCAAAGTGAACCAACATCATCTACCTCGTGACCAGAAGGTTATCTCAATAAATGTGCGTACTGTACAAGTTCGAAGCACTCGCTGTTACAGTGCAACGAGTTTGCCACATTGGACGTCCAGTGTTATTCACGACAATATTCGTTGTTATAACTGCTTGAGCATAACGCACACAGTATCAAAATGTCCGAATCGAGCAAGATGTCATTGTTACATTTCACTCAAACTGCAAATGCTGCAACGTGTGCAACTGCGACCGAATAAATGTCCTCAAAGCCGCAGGCAACTCCAAGCCTCACAGCGGTTTGTGATTATGCAGAACAGAGTTTAGCCGTTCTGCCGACCGTCTCATTACATGTAGAAAACTCTTTGGATGGCTTCTCAACGTGTCGCGTACTTCTGGACTCTGGGTCCCAATTAAGTTTAATTATCAACTCATGTATGCAACGATTAATTTTAACAATCGAACACTCGAATATTCTGGTTGGTGCTTAACAAACAAAAGGCATTGTAAAACTGAAAGTCAAAACGGATACTCAGGACACATTGAGCATGGCTGCCTTCGTCCTACCACGCATAACCTGTGGACTACCCGCTCGCTCAGCCAATTGATTTAAACATGAAGGAAATTGAATCGGTAACGCTGGCTGATCCCACGTTTAACAAGCAAGCTGATGTTGACATATTGATTGGTTCGGATGGTCTCTTTGAAATTCTTAAGAAATTCACAGTTGTTCTTAAAGAACACCGTTTTTGGCTGGGTGGTTGTTAGGGGGAATAACACTGGAGCAAGTGATGACTGCTTAGCATTACCTATCACCTACCACTGTAAATCAAATACAATAGATGCAACGTTGAAGAAATTCTGGGAAGTGGAGTCAGTTGGCAATGACAAAGCAATTCTGTCTCCGGAAGAAATCTTATATAAACACACGACTCGAGATATAAGTGGTCGCACTCGAACAACGTTTCTCTCAGAACAGCTAGAATTTATGGACTCATATACTAAGTTTAAGAAAGAGTATATCTGTCTTGGCCACATGTTAGAGGTTGCAGCAACACATCAAGTTGCATCATTATCCTATTATTTGCCACATCATGGAGTGCTTAAGTCGACCGATGCGGGAAATAAATTACGAGTTGTATTTGATGGTTCTGGCCAACAATTTGTAAGGAAAATCGCTTAACATTTGCTTAGCAGTCGAGCCAACTATCCAAGTTGGTTTATTTAATATTTTATTGGCGAAAGAGTCCGTCCAGCAGCTTGAGACACTATCATCTCCGAACGGTAACATATAGGCTGTCTTCAGCACCATTCAGATGATGTAATCAATGTTCTCTCACAATATGGCTTCTAGTTCAAAAAATGAAAGTCCAATTACAAATCATTATTAAGAGACATTTCGGGGGAGCATTGGGACAGTTGCGATAAACCATTTTCGGTTGAACCCCATAAGTCTTTCGATATAGTTAAAGTGTTAGGTATATGCTGGAATCCTGCAACCGTTATAATAACGTTCAACGTCCACCTTCCTCAGCATTCTGTTCACACAAAACGAACTGCGTTATCCGATGCGAGCCGATTATTTGATTGTTGGTTGGTTGGCCCCAGTGAGTGGATGAGGAATCTAGACTGGGATGATCTACTGCCCGACAATCTACAAACCGAGTGGTTAACTTTGCGAGAAGATCTGTTAGAGGCAAACTCTTTTACCATTCCTAGATATATTTGCACAACTGGTACATCAGTCGTTGAAATGCATGGGTTTAGTAGGGTAGCGCCCACTAAACGATTGTCGATCCCAAAGCTGGAATTATCAGGAGCTTTATTACTATCACAACTCATGAAAATCGTCTTGGCGGAAACGCGGTTGACAGTGAATCAAATTCATGCATGAACTGACTCAAAGGATGTTCTGGATTGGCTTAGTGATCATCCAAGTAAATGGCCCACATTTATTGGGAATCGAACTGCAGAGATTTTAAACATCCTACCGCGTTCGTTTTGGAAACATGTACCACCGGAATTCAATCCAGCAGACTGTGGATCTCGAGGACTTTCACCTAAGTCTTTAAGCTCTCACTTAATTTGGTGGCACGGTTCACATTGGCAATGCGATCGTATTACATATCTCACAACCAACTTCCATATTTTTACACAACGAGTGGATGGACGAACTGATTAGAAAATATTCATCATTTCAAATATTACAACTCGTTGTATGTTATATCAAAAGGTTCATCAACAATGCCCGAAACCCAAAAATGTAAAGGATAAGTGCTCCAGTTTCTGACTCAGATGAATTCCTCAAAAGCCTATAACTCATCTATCGATAATACGAACAACAACTATTCTTCGGAAAAGAAATTGAAGCCCTTCGTAATGGCAAAGAAATATTCAAACCAAGTTCACTAGCACTAAATCTTTTTTTGGATAAGGACAGCGTTCTGCGAGTAGGAGGCAGAGTAGAACACAGTTTAGGTTTATATACGAAATAAAACATCCAATAATTGTCCACGCTAGTTCGAGTATTACTCAGTCAATTTTATTTTCCAACACAAACACGCTGGACCTTCGTTACTAATAAATATCACTCGGCAGACATTTTGGATACCATCACTGGGGAATAAAGCGAAAAATCTCGTTCGAAATTGCGTAGTCTGTCAATGAAATAAAGCAACACTTCTTACTCAAATTATGGCAGACTTACCTCGGTCACGAGTTGTAGCAAGCAGACCATTTACAAATTGTGGTGTGGACTACGCCGGTCCTTTCAATTTTCATCTCAGTAAGGGCAGGGGATAAAAAAAACCAAGGTTATACATATGTGTTTGTTTGTATGTTTGACGGTAAAAGCGGTGTACATTGAGTTTACGAATGATATGACCAGTGAGTGTTTTTTGGTTGCACTCAAAAGATTTGTAGCCCGCAAAGGAGTCGCAACTAACATCTTCAGCGATAACGGTCGTAATTTTGTAGGAGCCGAACCAAAGCTAAAGAAAAACATCAAAACAGTCATTCGCAGAATTTCACAGAAATATTTTGCTGCAGCAGCCTACATCAAATGGAGTTTTAACCCACTTCAAGCTCCGCATTTTGGTGGCCTCTGGGAATCGGCAGTCAAATCGACGAAGTTCCAATTTTTACTCTGGAAGAAATTGTTACCTTATTGGCAGAGATCGAGGGCATATTAAATAGCCGTCCACTTTGCACCACAACTAACCCGAATATCGAGATGCTAACACCATCACACTTTTCGCTTGGCCACAGTAATTTGAAAATTCATGAGAACGTCTTAACCGAAGCAAAATATTCGTATCTAAGTAGATGGAAAATGGTGCAAAAAATGACTCAACATTTTTGGGAACGATGTCATTCTGAGTACGTCACCACACTGCAGATGAGAATCAGTACGCGTCAAGGATATAGTCATTGTACATGAAAAACATATTCTATCGTGTAGCTGGCCGTTGGGAAGAGTATTAGAGGGGTATCATGCAATTCACAGAAATGAAGATCAAAATACAGTCATTCATGAGGGTCAACATTTCGCGAAATCGACAACATCAAACAATCACTGTAATTAATTAAATACATTTTGTGGTTATGTCTCTCATGTTAGACTCAAACGAGGAGTTGAGACAGTACACTTTAACGAGTATGGCTTGAATGACACCATTTACACATGGGATCTTCACTGCAAAAAATTGTCTGAAAATAAGTGCGACCCCATTAAAACTTAAATACCGAATAATATTGTATGAGTCAAAAATTAACGATAATAAAAATCGTTAATTGGGCAACTAGACCGGCACATACCAATTTGAATGATCCAAATTTATAACTGCATAATTTATAGTTGGCTGGATTCCAAATAAAATAAAACGTTTTGTGTCTGAATTGAAATCATCCGGAAATGAGACATAACACCAAAGTCAACAAATATGAACTCTGTGGCGAAACTATAGTTAGAGCTGCATAAACAATATTCGAAAATTGGGTCATTCAATATACTCGTATTTTTATATCGCAGGCGATAAATAATCTTATAAATTGCCATAAATTTCTATTGTTCGATTGATTTTCTATTTCCACTACAACTTATCAACAATGTGAATGAAGTGCTAATAAATCTTACTGTGGTATAACAAGTATATACCAAAGAATTTCCGACAATTTTCAAACTTTTTTTTTATTTTTTTTTTTATATTTTATGTGCGACAACAAGTGTTTCCATTTTATACAATTTCCACATTAACCTCCTATTCCCTCTCCATCTTAATGATTTCTCCCTGATTTCTTAAACTTCGTGTTAAGTTAAATTTTTTATTTCAAATAAATAACTTTGTTGTATGTTTTAGTTTGTGGTAAAGAAACCGCTGTTGTTCGCAACATACAAATTTGCATTAGTTGCATTTACATACCATATATTGATCAATTTATTACAAAGTGTCAGCGTTAACTGTACCACAAGAATAAATAAATTGACGTCACCACCTATATGTAATTTATTGCAAAATATCACAAACCGAATTTTATGTACACCCCCGCCACACATCTTATAAATTGTTTTTTATTTAAATTAATTAATTTAAGAATGAATAAAAACTGTTTTTTTTTTTATTCTATTCATGTAATCAAAAACTATTGAACGTAACTAAATAATAGTTCAAGGAAACCATAAAAACAATCCTCTATCATATACTCGTAGTATTGTATAAAATCGAGAGTCTTGAAAGATCATTGAATCAATTTTTTTTATTACTTGATTTAAATAGTTGATCTCATTTTCGTGTTAGACAATAGTCGTTTTTTTTGGTTTTGCAAATATTATCAAGATTTTATATCGAGATAACTAACTAATACTCAGATTATGAAGGCGGTTTATTTGCTGTAGTAAATCGATGTATCGATGTAAAACTAAATTGGCATATCGTTTAATTAAAATACAAAAAAAAATGCTAATAGCTACCTAGAATTTAACCATCATAACATTATCAATATTGGGGAGGACATTTGAATTCCAAGCGTAGGTGCGAAAAAGTATGCTACAAAGCAGAGAAGGCCCATGTTTCAAAATTAACAAATTTGTATGCTAATTTGAGTGATATTTTGTGACTTGCTCATGTAACACGAAATCTCATATAAAAAAAATTAAAATATTTTTGAGTGAAATTAAATGTTGAGTGTTTATTTTTTCACTCAAATTTAATTTCACTCAAAAATATATTTAAGTATTGCGTTAGCGCAACGAATTTCTTAAATATATTTTTGAGTAGAAAATAAAATTGAGTGAAATTTCTTTTTTCTAATATATACTCGAAATTTAATTTCACTCAAAAATAATGTTAAATTTATTTTTTTAAAGAGTTTAGGTATGTTAATTATTCTGTACACAAATCAGAGTTTCGCTCAACTCATCAACCACACTAAAAACTCAATAAAGCAGTCATAATGAATGTTATTATAAGGCCTAATCCTATGCAGATAGATAAATTTAACCTTCACTCAAACAAAACATATTTGTTGACGTTTCGACCAAAATTCACAAACAAACTATTATACATACATTAGGGAATAAAAGTATTATTGTTAGAAATGTATTGATGGATATTGTGTAAGATTTTGCAAACAATGACTGTGATCATCAGTATTAATTTGATGTGCCACTTTTTAACTCAAATATAAGTATGACTATTTAAAGAAATATATTTTTTCAGTCAGTGTTAGACAATCGTTGTTTTTTTTTTGCAAATATTATCAAGATTTTATAGGGGCTATCTAATACTCAGATTATGAAGGCGGTTTGCATTTATATTTGCTACTACAATATATCGATTTATCCAAATTTAGATATAAAAACGATCGTAAAATCTTAATTTACATATCGATTAAATCTGAAATAAAAAATTTAATAGTTTCATCCACAACATAACATAATTATCACTCAGAATCGGGTTTCAATAAACACAAATTCAAAAATAATTGTAAGGCACTAAAATTGAGACATTAGTTAGTCACCGATGATTTATGATTCTTGAAAAAAGTTAGAAATTAATTCTAAAGGGTCATCCAGTGACTTCAGGAAGTAATATTTTTAGAAAAACGTCTGTTGCAAGCAGAGAAGACCAATTTCTCAAAACTATCGAGCTAAAGTATAATTTGAGTCATATTATTTTGTGTGAGTTACTCATCTAACACAAAATATCAGATTCAAATAATGTTTTAACTAATTACAAATATTTTCGTGTAATTTTAAATTTTGAGTGATTTTTTTCTCACTCAAAATTTAATTCCACTCAAAAATATTTTTATATAATGCGTATAATTTGCTTAGTATATTTTGTGTTTTCAGTGCTAATTTTAATTAATAGGCTTGAACTTCAATTAAAATGAATGGAATGCCGTGACGTGCGACTTTTCAACTCAATATCACTCTTTAAAAAAACGAATATTTTCAATCACAAAATGAAGAGGAAAAGGTTGATCTCATTTTGTATTAGATAATAAATGTTTTTTGCAAATTTTATCAAAATTTTATGGGGGCTAGGCTAATACTCAGATTATGAAGGCGGTTTGCGTTTATGTTTACTAGTATAACGATTTATTCAAATTTAGATGTAAACACGATCGTAAAATCTAAATTAACATATCGATTAAATAAAAAATAAAAAAATTTAATTATCACTCAGATTCGAGTTTCAATCAACACATGAAAATATGGAAAAATAATTGGAAGGCACTAAAATTAAGACATAAATCGCAAACTCGATTAATCATCCTATCGCCAGCGATGATTTATGAGTCATGACAATAGATAGGAGCTTAGTCTATCTCGTAACTTGAGGAGGCTACAGTAATACTACTATACAAAGAGGCTTGTTAAGTTTGCATAATTATCGAGTTAAAATATAATTTTGAGCCATATTTTGTGTGAGTTGTTCATCTAGCACATAATATCACTCAAGTAATATTTTAGCTCGTTATTAAAAATATTTTCGTGAAAATTAAATTTTGAGTGATTTATTTTTATCACTCAAAATATAATTCTACTCAAAATTATTTTTATAAAATGCGTATAATTTGCTGGGTATATGTTGTGTTAAGATGCTTAAGATATTTTAACTTGATTGGTTGCTAAAAATGATTTTGTTTGAGCCAAGTACACTCAAACGCGGAACCTTTTCTTTGGTTTTCAATCAAAATTCGGAATGTAGATTGAATAAAAAAATAGTATTAGCAATTTATTTGTGAAAATTATTTTAGATTGGCAAACGAACGCATTAAAAATACAGACGTTTTGCTTCAGTGTTAATTTTAATTAATAGGCTCGAAAATATAAGTATCACTCTTAAAAAAACGAATATTTTAATCACAAAATGAAGAAGTAAGAGAGAAGAAGATAATCTCATTTGTGTTAGAAATAATTGTTGTTTCGCAAATATTATCAAGATTTTATAGGGGCTAACAGATTGTGAAGGTGGTTTGAATTTATGTTTCCTAGTACCTCGATATATCCAATTTTAGATGCAAAAACGTTCGTAAAAAATAAAACATTTTAATAGCGTTAGCGAAATTTTTCCTCGAATAACCACAATTATCACTCAGATTTGATTTTCACTCAATGCATGAAATTATTAAAAAATAATTGTAAAGCACTGAAATTAAGAGCTTGGATCTCATCTAACACCACTAATCATCCTACCATCAACGATGATTTATGGTTCATGAAAACAACGGCGATTCGAGAAGGCATGTTGCGAAGCAGAGAAGGCCAAATTTTCAAAATTATCGAATTAAAATATAATTTGAGCCATATTTTGTGTGAGTTACTCATGTAACATAAAATATCACTCAAATAATATTTTAACACACGATTAGAAATATTTTTGAGTAAAATTAAATTTTGAGTGATTTATTATTTGTTCACTCAAAATTTAACTCAAAAAAAAATTAAATGTTTCTTAGTATTTTGTGTTAAAATGCTTTTTTTTCTCGTTATTAAAAATGATTGAGTTTGAGTCTTTTTTTAAGTCATAGCGAATATTATTAACTCCTTAATGAGGTAGATAAAGTGAAGTTGTACTCAAGCGGATCTTAGTCATCGAGCAAAATTTGCAATGTCGGTTTAATAACAAAAAAATTGTTAGTAAATGTTGGTAGAAAGTATTTCTAATAGGATCGAGCTTCTATCAAAATGAATGGCGCGATTTGATGTGCCACTTTTTAACTCAAATATAAATATCACTCAAAAATATACATTTTCAGCTGTAAGAGCAGAAATGAGAAGTTAGCCTCATTTTGTATTAGGCAACAGTTGTTTTTCCCCAAACATTAATGAGATTTTTAGAAGCTAACTACTCAGATTTTAAAACCTTTAAATCAAAATTACGTAGATTTTAACGAGATTTTTCATCACTGTAATTAACAGTGACTCGGATTTGATTTTCACTCAACACAATGATTTTATAAAGAGTAGTTGTAAGGTACAGAATGTAAGAAATTTAACACATTTATACTTCAAAATTTCTATCACAAAATATCACTCGAATAATATTTTAACAAGTTTAGTAAAAATACGTTTGAGTGATTTCTTTTTTTCCACGCAAAATTTAATTCAATTCAAAAATTGTTTTTAAATAATGGATTGAGGTTTAATTTGCTTGGTATTTTCTTGACTAAAATGTCTAAAATTTCGCTTACTCGATGACCCACAAAGTATCGGTACCTGGGATGAAGGAACCAAATCTTGCTCAATACAATTTTGTAATCATACCAAACGCTTGGCTTGAACACTTTTAGTAAATCTGGCACCAATAAACGCTGCCTCTTGAGTAGATAACAGCTTAAGGTAAACCACTTGAAATTTGGCACTCATTAATGCTAGGAGGGGGTCGAACATAGTTATAGTAACAATATGCAAAATCTTCCTCTTTGTGAGGAACCCTCCGGTAAATAATAAAGCCGACCTTTTTATTTGGATAATTTGTAGTAAAATGCCACCACAATCCTTCCAATCACCTTACTTGACCACAATCCCTCCAAGCCTGAATGAAGCTGAATATAGGAGACTTCACAGGGTAAATGGATACCTACAGTACGTAGTGGTTTTCTTAGTGGTTAGATTCTTACGCCACAGAAATCTTTGCACACGTGGTAATCGGATGACTTGACCTGTACCTGATGAAACATTTCACTTAAGTACGCACAGATTTCGATCTTTTTTTAATTAACGTAGCTCGGTTAAATATGCAGGAAATATGGAAAGATACCATGGTACTTTTCGAGGCTCATTCAACTCTTTCTTCGTTAGTTTTCATGCGTACCTTTTTTACGTAATTGCCAATCACATTTTTCAACGTTTTCGCAGGCTCCGGATCTTTGCCCGTTTTATTCTCAATATTCTTGTGAATCGTCATTTTGACAACGGGAAGGAGACTGTTCAGGTATTATACTCTATCATATTTCCACAAAGGTCCAGTCTCACAATGATGAACAACTGGCACTAGGTCCAACAATAGGATTATTATTAACAGCTTCTGACGTTGATGAACTGCTTAGATTTTTAGTATTGCTGATTGGTGATTGGTGATATGGAAAGGCATTCGGTTGATTTGGCAATGTGACTTCAAAATTGTGTTGTTGAAATTATTTTTTGAGTAAGATACCTACGACGAAGCTACTTTTTATTTCTCTTGCGGACTCCGGCTTCGGTCTCGGCCAGAAACATTTTGCGTCCCAGTTTCTTTATGATTTGGCCTTCAATCCATTTGGCACCTCTTGAAAAGTTTTTTGCCAATACGAACTGATTCGATTGAAATTGGTTTTCATGTTCTTTACTGAGTTGATGTTGTGCGCTCGGTAGGAGAACGGACAGTAAATTTTGAGGTTGTCTCCCATGAAGTCGTTCAGCTGGTGATTTTTGCGATATTGGATCAGGGGTTGATTGATACGTTGATAAAAAAATCAGCAAAGCCAATTGGCTGTTTTTCTCCTCTGTCATTATTTTGGAAAATGACATTTTAAATGTTCTGACATAACGCTTGGCTTGACCGTTCAAATCTGGATGAAACGGTGCGGTCGTCAACTCAGCTTGCAAAATTTTTCGAACTCGTTAGATACGAGCTGTTGTCCATTGTCCCATATAATGGTTTCAGGCAAACCTTCTAGTGAAAATATTTTTTGTAGAGCCAAAATGGTTGTTGTTGATGTGATATTAGGCATTTCCACGGAAGAATCAAGACAAATTAGTCACATTTTGTTGAAAAATTGTCCAGCCTGTATGTATTCTTTCCCAGGGATTTTCAGCGGCCGGCCAACTGGAAAAATTCTTCTTCGGATCACTGAAGGCAACTTGACATGTTTGACGATTTTTCACTAGTTGTTCGATTTTTTATCGATGTTGGGTAACCAACAGTATCGTCGAGCAGGTTGTTTCATTCGTGCTACTCCCCAGTGTCCATCGTGCAACATATGTAATACGGTTTGTTGGAGCGTATATGGTATGACAACTCTCGTGTAATCTGTGTGAAGTAAAATTATTTTGCTCTGTAACGAAAATGAAAATTTACGATCAAAATATGGTCAAAAATCAGTGTTTTCCTCTTTTGGGAGCGTTTCAGGCCAAACGTTTTGAATAAAATAGGAAATTTTCGATAAAATTTGATCTTCTGCTGATGTAAATTTTTCGAATAATTTCCTGTATGATTTCCTGATTAATTTGATAAATGTTGAGTAATTTTGATTCGTAATCATCAAAATTTTTATCAGGCCCCATAGACAATCGTGAAAGTGCGTCCGCGTTGGCGTGTTGTGTGGTATTTTTATATTTGATGATATAAGTATATCCTTAAAGGAAAGCCCATCTCTGGAGGCGATGTAAGGTCATGACGGGTAACCTTTTGTTCGGATTAAAAAGTTCAAAACTTCGACCCGATAAATATTGGTGAAATTTGCTCACTCCAGAGACAATTGACAATGCTTCCTTCTCAATTTGGCTATGCAATTGGTTTCTCTAAACCATTTGGATATCGATGAGAATTAACAGCACCAATTCCCATTGCTGAAGCATGTCAGTAGCTAAAATTATAGGATACTTCTCATTGTAGTGAACTAAGCGCGTTGCGCTGATGATAGAGTTTTTTAACGTTTGAAACGATTCTTCCTGACGTTGACCTCATATAAATTTAAAGTTTTTGTGATGAAGTTCGTTTAACGGTGCGGCAATCAAATAGCACATTTCGGCACCCCTGCAATGACTTCCTCCATGAATCGTTGAAATATTCCGGGTGCGCTGGCTACGCTGAAAGGTAAGCTTTTGTATTCGAATAGGCCAAAAGATGTATGTATTACCATTAATTTCTTCGACTCGTCTGATAACTCGATTTGCAGATATGCGTCGGTCAAATTAACTTTTGTAAAAAATCTGCCGCCTTGCAATTTATGAAAAAGTTCTTCGATTCGCGGAATCGGATAACGCTCGATCTCAATTTGCGGGTTTAAGGTAACTTGAAAATCACCGCATATGTGGATTTTGCCGTTCGGTTTCGGAACCACGACAATTGGTGTAGCCCATCGACCAGCCCTGTCCCTGACCTGCCTGTCGATTTCCTCTCGAACTTGTTTGGCGTACGCAAAAGGTAGGTTTTACGGTTTGAAAAGTTTTGGTTGTGCATCCGACTTTCGGCTTTGAAGGATTTGCAGAGACCTAAAGTCGATGAAAATAAATTCATATGTTCGACACACAATTTGTTAACTTGATCAATGAGTTGTTTATGATTTGAAGAATCTAAAACAGAATTAGTAGTTGAACTTTTAGAACTCAAATATTTTTTTGGATACGAAATGTCAAAATTTAATGCTTCAAACCAGTCTAGTCCCATAACGTTTGTCGCTTAATTGCTATCAACAACCAGAAGACTTCCGTCAAATGAATGATTGTTTAGCGAAATGATGACATCAACAGCGCCTTTCAGTTTGATACAAGTTCCACCGTATGCTGTTAAAGTTTTATTTGTTGGATTGTACTGGGGAAATCCCAACTTCTTATATCCGTCCAGTCCAACCAACGAGCACGAAGCTGATTGATAAGAAGATCCATGATTATTGTGTTAATTAGGCTTCATCAACATTTTATTAAATTGACATCGAGCAGCAAGCACATGCTTTTTTGGCAAAAGATGCTCACTCAAGTTTTTAGTCAATTCTTTAAACGGTTTACTCACCAGATTTTACGTAAACAATTTTTGTAATAATTCTATTGTTTCATTGCCTACCCACGCTAAAAGACATGCTCGTTTTTGGTTATCTTCCGTTACATTGTTACCTTCAAAATGTTGTTTGAGTTTTAGAAGATAGTTTGACCATGTGACTTTGTCGTTCTCGAATGAATGGAATACTGGAACCGGTTGTGTGATATTAATATTTTCCACTTCGGTGTAACGGTTTTAAAAAATTGTTGCTAATCCGTTAAAACTTTTTTCAAGAACGCCTGATTTTGTTGTAGCAGTACTTTTAACACAGCTTCCAACTCTGACTTATCCATTTTTATTTTTTAGTTAAACAACTGTAGAAGGAAATGGATATTATTTCCTTTAGCCTCGTCGCCAAAATGTAAGAATCAATCATTTCGTCGGTAGTATCAGTTCTTCGACGCCCAGAACGAGGACCATTTCCCAGGCTTGTACGACCACGTTAAAATTATTAAGCCCTGAATTTTGAAGTAGCAGCATCAGCTACCATTTCATTATAAATACCCATAGGCTTCAAATCTTTTTACAAAGAATTTAATTACAGCATGATGTTTCATTTTTTCCGTTTTAAAAAATACAACAACACGTCTACTTTAATCAGCTGTCTGAACAAAACTATTTGACAGATCGACTTGAAATTTCCTTTGCGTTCAAATGAACAGTGAATGCATTTAACTTACACATAAACCACATAAACCGTTTTTATACGGCAGATACGTTTCCTTCGTGTAGAAAAAAAATTTGTGTAAAAAGAACCGTGTAAAAACAGATTTCATTGTACATACTTATTTATAACGGAATTAATTTTCTCTTCTGTTATTTTCTGTGCAATTGTGGTCATTTGGTCAAAAGAAAGAAAATTGTGATAAGGTACGTTTAAAACAGGTTTAGCTGTAGTTATAGATATGTTTCGACTAGTAGAATATAGGTGGCGCTTCACGAATATTTTGGTTCACCTACTTAATACTTATATAAACAAGTATCTTTCCTCTCCATAACGAAATGGCTTTTGGGATATTTCTTACAAGGTTTTGGTTGGTTGTTCTTAAGTTTTTATTATTTCTTATTTCAGTACTGAGATGAAGATCATAAGTCATTCAGTGTTAATTTTAACTGACATTACAGAGTTTTTTTAATGTAGTGTTACTTTTCCAATAGATTTTATGTCCTTTGGAGCAAGAGTAACATGACATTAAAAGCAGAAGTTGTTAATTTTAATTAATATGGGCTCAAATGGACTGTTCTGGTTTGTCAATTCTGAACTCAAATCTTAATATAACACCACTCTTTAAAAAAATTAATTGTTCAGTCACAAAGTGAGTGATTTTAATTTTTATTTATTTAAGAACCTTGGTAGATTCCTCTACACCACTCTTTTCATGATGATATTGCTACAGTAAGGATATTATGCACTCAAATTGGAAATTAACTCAATTCGTCAAAGTTTGCTAAAATGTGTATAAATGTTGCCAACACTTTGTCAAATTATTTTATATTGGACTGTTCTAAAAGTAGGCTAATTTTCAAGTAGCGGCTCCTGCACCCGAATTCCGGTTCAATGATAAATGAAAATGAGAAATGACTTGATTTTGTATTTCGCCTACTCTAAATAAAAATGCGACCGACTAGTTGAAATAAAAAATCAAGTCATTTCTCATTATCATTTGTCATCGAACCGGAATTCGGGCCCAGGCCTGCCTATAATAACAAATTTCACGTGAATTCAGCTGGTCTACGATATGTGTATATTGACATTTTCTAAAACTTTTTTAAAAAAATTTTGCCACTTTACCACACAATTTATCACAATAAAAATACTTTTTAAAATTTCAAAAAAAAAATTTAAAATTTTTGTAAACACTTTTCTTTCTTTATTTGTGATAAATTATAAATTTTATTTAAAAAATATTAACACTACTAGTTTCAAGCAGTACTGCTCATCATCAGGTATATTTTTAAAACTCTTGTGTGATAAAATTAAATTTAAATTTTTTAAAAATATACCTGATGATGAGCAGTACTGCTCGAAACTAGTAGTGTTAATATTTTTTAAATAAAATTTATAATTTATCACAAATAAAGAAAGAAAAGTGTTTACAAAAATTTTAAAAATTTTTTTTGAAATTTTAAAAAGTATGGTCTACGATACCTGTATCAACTCTATGGAAGACCTCGAAAGAGTTACAATGACCTTACCGAGGCAAAAACTGATGCTTAGCATTAAATTTCACCCCCAGTTCATATTAAAGGAACAAGGGTCGTTCCTTCGAGCAATACACACTTTGCAAAGCAAGAGACAAGAGGTTCGTAAATTTTTAATAAGGCTAAAAATGTGGCTTGTCGGCCCCAGTAGGTACTTGCCTTGGAAGACAGGAATCTTTGAGAACCACAACAAGGAAGGAGGCTCTAGAATGTTTAGTGAAAGGTCACGTCCCAGAATGTAAAGTACTGAGAGACCAGAAGAAAATCGGTATAAGTAATTTGCATCCGAATCTGGTTCTGACGGAATTTACAAGTTCTCAAAAAAACCGGCACAAAGCCGGGAGTTCAACTTAGTTAGCCCCTTTAAATCTCCGGGGAGGTGGGGGGGGGGGGGCGGGAATTGCATATCTCTCATTTTTACCGCAAGTCCTGTAAACTTTGTTGCCTTAACTGATTAGCTTTTCAGAGCCAAATTTTTGTGTAAATTAGCTTTAGTTTGCATGAACTAAAATAAATTGCAATGTTAGCAATTGAAAATATTAATTTCATAAAGAAAACTAGCTATACGTGAACTATAAAGTGCAGAAAAACAAAAAATGATTAAACGTTGTAAGGTGTTAATGACTTAGATTGTAGGTCATTAACATATTACACATTGCAATGTCCGAGACAGATTTATTTTCAAAAACAACAAAAACTCTACGAACTACACTACCAGGTAGTTCGCTTCAAATAATGCAATTAAATCAAAATTCATTAGAAAACTCATCTATATAACAAAATCATTCTCTGATGTCGCCCAAACATATTATTCCGCTAACTCCGCAACTACTTCCACAATCGGGACAACCTGAAGAGTCCCGCTGTCCATATCTACATCTGAAGATAACGAAGGATGGGCCACGGCGAACAAAAGGGGTTGAGGCACGAGTCCACTAACACCTAACACCAAATGCAAACAAATGAAATTGAATGATTACTGGTTAGCGCAACCTGCAGCTGTAGTGCCTTTATCTACAAGATTTCATAGTTTGCCCGAGAAAATCGAAGAACCACATCAACCCAAAATAATAATGGCGCCATCAATATTTGTGAGAGGGGTAGAAACAATCAGTCCTTTAACTGTCTTGTTAAAGGAACTGGATGAAGACAACTTCGATTTAAAAATAATTGGAATTAATCAGGTTAAATCCAGTTAAAAGATGCCGAGCTGTACCCGTTGGTGATCAGAGCCCTAAAGGAGCGAAACACCGAATTCCATTCGTTCCAACAAAAAGTGGACAAAACCTACCAAGTAATCATACGAAACTTGCTTCCATCAATTAACTTCGAAGATTTGAAAAGTGAGTTAGTTAATCTGGGCCACGATATTGTTAATATCTGCAACTTGAGGCAAAGTGGTACGAAAAAGCCACTTCCACTCTTTAAAGCTAAGCTTCGAATGAGTGAATCAAATAGAGATATACATTCGATAAGTAGACTGATGCATTCAGTCGTTCAAGTTGTAAAGCCACATGTCAAGCGTGAAGTAGTTTAATGCACTACTTGTCAAAAATACGGACATACCAAATCGTATTGCGTAGGGTACAGAGATGAAATGCGTGCTCTGTAATGGTAGCCATTCAGCCAACTAAAGAGGTTGCAGTGTGTATAAAGAAGTTCAAACTCGCAGATTTCCACCTCTCAGAGAAAAAATAGTGGAGAAGCCACTGCCCGCTATAAAACCGAATCCATCTTACCAGTTAGTTACTGGGACAACATATGTGCAGAAACTCAAAAATTCAATTCAAGGTAAAACTTCGGAATTAAATCGTATCAGAGAACAACTGCCCGAGCAATCTTCTACACAACGGTTGGAAATTATGATGGAAAAATTAATGATCAAAATGGACACTATACTTTATCTTCTAACGACCATTGTCTCAACTCATTTAATGTCCAGAACCCTTAACAACGCAAATCATCCTCATGGAACAGCTCTGGTAGCACTGCAGTTATAATCAAAAACATAATTAAATACCATGAAGCAGAACAATATAAGAAACAGCATTTATAAGCAACTACTGTAGTAATAGAAGATTGGCTAGGTCCTATAGCCATTTCGGCCATATACTGCCTACCAAAACATGCAATAAAAATGGAACAATTTGATCATTTGTATAATGCTTTGGGTCATCGCTTCATAGCAGGGGGCAGTGGCGTAACTAGGCACCCGCAGCCGCGGGGGGGCCCACGGCTAAAGGGACTAAACGAGAGCTACCAGGCGTTCGAATATTAGTTGAAAGACGAGATCAGATAGATGGTAGCTCAGATTAAGCTTTGAGTAGAACACCCTAAAAAGAAAACATCGTTCCTGTTGCTATTAAATATTTTCTTAAGAGAAGTCCAACAATTTCTTCTCTGTTGCTGGAGATGAATGTATGAGTAATTACACGTAATCTGACTCCATAGAAATTAAAATGGCTTTGGGTTCTGACGGATATTTAAATTTAGAATAAAATTTGCTAAACTCGTTTGAAATCAAAGATTTGACATCAAACGATAAGGATTTTAGTGTTTGCTGGGTTGATTTATTTGTAAAATACACTTTGCACTCCAAATTTACCTCTTTTACACTTCAAATTCAACCTTTTGTAACGTTTGACCTTGGGTCACCTCACACCACATGGCACACTGTTAATTGCGGGTAGCTTTCAGTGGCTAGGGTGGGTTTACAAAAAAAAAACACATGGTGTAGGAGGTCATTGTACAATTAATATATCAAACAAAAATAGTGTGACTTTAAACTGCATTAATACCCCAGGCTTTCATATCCACCCCACTATCACGTTCGATTATTTACACAGCCATTACGGTTGCTGGCGAAAAAACAAAAAAAAAATGTGCTCTTTGAAAAAAAAACTATCCTAGTTAAATACCCCGTGAATAAAATAAAAAAATATTGAAAGAAAAATCCATCACACAAAAAAAACTAAATCTAATATAAAGTTATTTAGAGAAAACTCAAAAAGGAAAAAATGATAATAAAATAAATTAAATACATCACCAAGAAAATAAAAAAAATGGTTGATCTCTGATGACTCGGCTTTCTCGTTCCTTGCTCAATCTGATTTCCAATTATAATTCTGCATTTATTTAAATGTATACATACTGATATCCAAACGGCACCCAGTAATACATTTATATTGATAATATTATCACTGCTTGTCTAATGTACGGTGTTATAAACCATGCGTTGAGAGTACATATAATGGCCAAGATGGCACCGTTCACAATTTAATTTTTGTATGTTACTATTGTGATTTCAATTATTATTTTTCTTAAAAAACTGCTTACATTTATTATTATCGTCATTTGATATTATAGCTTTGTTTTAATTTTCACTGAATTTGCTTGCTTTGATTGAGTGTAAGTTTATTTAGTTTGCAAAGCTTAAAGCACAGCTCACCGGAATAAGGAGAGAATATAGCGAATAAGGAAGCACAATAAAATATTTAGTTTTACTTTTTAGTTCTTCATACATTTATTTATATATTAAATTAAAAAAACTGATTATAATTAGTTATAATTAAAGCAAATATGTAGTACGATATTCTTTATATTTCCCGCACTATACGTTTCATTGATACATAATTCCATTTATCATTTTGGTAATTATGTTTAATATTAGGACATTTACACATAAATCTCATTCAATTGTTTATTATTCTTAAACTTTTATGAATGAATACAAAACAATAATTTTTATGAACGACTACATAATTCACTTATCATTCCATTTCTAGAGATTTTTTTTTTAAACAGAACATTTTTATTTTTACAAAACTTTTTATTTTTTTTTTATTTTTAAACGGAACTTTATTTTAGTAACTTAAAGTTCTAAGTTTTTTTTTTTTTCTTATTAAAACTAAACAATATTATTGTATATATTATTTTTCTAACACTTGGATTTTTGTTCCTTAATATTTCTTTAATTTCATTTCTATTTTTTTTTTATTTTAAATCGAACTTTTCAATTTATATCATAATTTTCACGTTTTCACTCTAAGCACGTCATTACTCAAACAAATTATCATTTTTTCTATCTCCCGAGCACATTTCTTCCTCCGCTTATATATCGAACCATCAGATACCGTTTTAAGCTATACTCATATTTCTTTTCATTTAGTAATCCCCTCTCAAGAACTTGTTCCAAAATTTATACAAAACGCGAAGCAAATATACATATAATTTTTTTATTCTATTTTAAACCGGGTAGTACAACCCAACTTGAAATTCGTTACACTTTTACAAATCTAGTTTTGATTCGATATGACCTAGAAAAGGTTAAATTGATTTGCAAAATATTGAATGTGATTGATATAGTTTCTCGTTTGCCGAATCTTTTTTATTACCGGTAAACGGTAAATAAAAACTTAATTTACCGGTTAACCCGGTAAACCTGGTTTAATTTGAAAAAATATTTTAAATCAGGAAATTGAAAATTTTCCTGTTTCATATGCCCTGTCTCGGATTTCATCTTTTGATCATTTTTTAAAATTTCTAGAGATTATTGGAGCATAGCATGGAAATGGGATGCGTGATTGGTGCGAGACTTAGCCTTAACTTGCTTCATAAGTTCCAAGTATTTTTCCATTTATGAAAATTATCGTTTCAACTTGGGTAACCCATACCTATCAAGTTCCATAGGTTTAGAATTTTTGTTTCACTTTTTATAGGAGATCTTATAATAAAATTGAATTCAAACTTGGAACTCAGTTCCAAAAAAATCAAAATATATTTGAAGTAGTGATACTTAGGTTAGTGTAGCATTTTGCTTAGTAGTATTAGTAATGGCGTCGATTCAATGTAAATCTTCTATTTTATAACATTTTTATTAACTCGCTTTCTTGTCTGTCTATTTGTCTGTTCGGTACAAATTTAATCGATTTTAAACTAACTTCCCGATGAGCCAGAGACTTGAAACTTTAAACATAGCTCAGAACTGGATGACAATGCAATATTCAATAGTTTGCGTTATATTTCGACTCCAGGTGGTGCTGTAAATTAAGTTTTTCGAGATCGTTACAATAAACCGACGTCATATAGTATGCTGATTTTTTATGCATACAAAATTATAGTATGGAAAAATTTAAAGTGTATTTCAATGAAGACCTAATAAAAATTCAGAAGAAAACAATTCGATCAATAACTTGGCGCCTGCAAGTTATATTAATTATTTGGCGACAGGTTCGATAGGTTGCTGAACAACAGTTGGTTCTAAGTTTGTTATCCTCCAAGAAACCGAATACATAATCATAAAATCAAAAACTAGACAGCTTACAGCATCGCAGAGATGTTGCAGAACTCTGCGTCTTCTACAGATGCTTACATGGTAAATGTTCTGCAGAACTATCGGAGAAAATACCACCATTCGTTACAACAACAAGAGTAACAAGAGGAACAACCAATGCACATAGGTTTACGGTGAAGCTCCCGAAACCTCGAACTGAAGAAATCAAGCGCGAATTTATATACCGAACATCAAAAAAGTGGAATTCGCTAATACATTTCAAATTTCCGAAGGAATATAAAATGAATAAATTTAAGGTAGCTATTAATCTTTACTTGCAGGATCGCGCATTGGGTGCAGAAGCTCTGACAGTTACAAGGAGCTAGGACCGTTAATAAGTCCGCTCTGCACCCAATTAAAAAAATTGATAAAAAAAAAAAAAAAAAAAATATTGAAGTATCCGAATACATGAATACAAAATAACCGAGTACTAGAAAATACATCAGCACCCTTGTTGGCAACACTAAAAAAGTAGAAAATAAATTAAATAAAAAAAACTTTTTAATATATGTGTAACGTTTTTAAAATGGACTAAAAAGAAGAAAATAATTTTTCCTTGCCTCACAGTACAGAAAATTCTGAGAATTTACGATTGTAAGTTTTCAGCAACTATGAGAATATTTGGAAAATTTAAAACGAGAAACGTGGAGCGCATCTAATGGTATAATACGGTTCTGATGGCTACATAATACATACTAAAGAAAGCTAACTACGGTATTAAAATAATTATAGTTAACATCACTTGTCAGGGAGCATAATTAAATTGTTAATGAACCATGTATCAAAACTTCGTTAGATGCGCGCCACGTTTTTCGTTTTAAATTTTCCAAATATTCTCATAGTTGCTGAAAACTTACAATCGTAAATTCTCAGAATTTTCTGTACTGTGAGGCAAGGAAAAATTATTTTCTTCTTTTTAGTCCATTTTAAAAACGTTACACATATATTAAAAAGTTTTTTTTATTTAATTTTTTCTTTTCTTCTATTCTGCTATTATTTCTAAGAAAACTCGATGGATTTAAAAAAAAAATCGACACTAATTTATGGACTGTTCGAAAATCGAATCTAGTTTCCATAGAAATAATAGCAGAATAGAAGAAAAGAAAAATAGAAGATTTACATTGAATCGACACCATTATTAAATTTTTTTTTTTTTTTTTTTTCGCTGGCGCTACATCCCATAGAGGGATTTGGCCGCTTCATTTTGAAGTTTCGTAATCATTTTTGTTAACGAATAATGAGTGATTAATTCATTGATCCTACCCTTAACCAGCCGTGATTTTTTCATCACCCGCCGGGAATCGAACCCGGAACCTCCGGAGCGTAAAGCAAGTATGCTAACCACTGTGCCACCGGGGCGGCATTATTAAATTACTTGACAAATAATTCTATATTTACACAAATTTTCGGAATTTCTAGATTTTTACTTGCTTACCGAAACTCTTTATTAATATTTAGATTTTTCGGTATTATTGAAATTTTTCGAGATCAATCGAGGTAATATAGAGATTAATCGAATTATTCTGGGGTTGGGGTGATTGTTCCGCGATTTGTTGTAGATTTTTAAAGTTTTTCGACATTTTTAGGTTCTTCGAGATTTTCAAAAATTTTCCAATTTATTCGAATTTTGTATGGCAATGTTCTGCGCTTAGCTTTGAGTTGTGGGAACTTACAGAGTTACACATATAAATCTAAATCATGATATTTAGTTGATTTCTCGATATTTCTCTAATTTCCTAGGTTATTCGAAATTATTCAAGAATGTCCTGGCTATTTACATTTTACAAGGCGGTGATTAGCGCGTATAGGATTTCCTCTGGTTTTACATACTTATGGCTAATTTGATATTTGAGAACCTTCTAGAATATTCAAGATATTTTTAAAATTCAACATTTTTGATATTTTTCAAATTATACTCGAAATTTGTAAAGCTTTATCGATATATATATGGTGAAAAATACGTGAAATCACAAATTTACTATATGGAGCCATAAGTCATGTTTGAATTTTATGATTTTTATGTTTTGAATGTGTAGCCTTGGTTAAAAAAAAAATTTTAAAATGTTTTTTTTTTTGTTGTTGTTGTTGTTAAAGATACAGGGTGGCAAATTTTGAGAAAAATGATATTCATGATGTTGAATTTATGGCAATAAAAAGAAAACTAATTATCCGATAATAATGATTTTGAGCTCATTTGAAAGGTAAGTTAATAGTGATTAATAAAAAAATATAAAAATAGTATGTTGTTTAATTTTTTCTGTTTTAAATTTCCCGCCAAAATGTTCTTTTTCAATTTTCTCAAAAACCTATTTTTTTTTTTTTTTTTTTTTTTTTTAATGAATTTGACAATTCATATTTTACAACATATTAAAAAATTGGAACACCGTTATTTTTTGTATTCTTGCAAAATACATTTTAGTATGACAATCTACAAATTTATTATATTTAAACGTATTTTACACGAAAACAAAAAATAACGGTGTTCCAATTTTTTAATATGTTGTAAAATATGAATTGTCAAATTCATTAAAAAAAAAAAAAAAAAAAAAAAAAAATAAGTTTTTGAGAAAATTGAAAAAACTGTTTCGGTGGCCATTTTGAAAAATAACAAATGAAAGATGGTACCATTTTTATAATTATTTTATAATCCCTATTCATTTATCTTTAAAATGAGCCCAATCCTATATTTTTCGAATAATTAGTTTTCTTTCTATAGCAATAAATACAATACCAAGTCTGTTGAATTTTTAAATATTTGACACACTATGACTTCAAAACCAATTTGATTTGACAAATTTTTCACTATGGAGAAAAATACGTGAAATTGCATATCTTTATATGTGACCGGAAGTTATGTTTGAATTTTATAATTTTTATGTTTTGGATGTGAAGCACTGAGTAAAACGAACAATTTATGAAATGTGATTTTTGTCGTTGTTGTTTTTTTAAGATACAGGGTGTCAAATATTTAAAAATTCAATGGACTTGGTATTGTATTTATTGCTATAGAAATAAAACTAATTATTCGAAAATTATAGGATTGGGCTCATTTTAAAGATAAATGAATAAGGATTATAAAATAATTATAAAAATGGTACCATCTTTCATTTGCTATTTTTCAAAATGGCCGCCGAAACAGTTTTTTTCAATTTTCTCAAAAACTTATTTTTTTTTTTTTTTTTTTTTTTTTTTAATGAATTTGACAATTCATATTTTACAACATATTAAAAAATTGGAACACCGTTATTTTTTGTTTTCGTGTAAAATACGTTTAAATATAATAAATTTGTAGATTGTCATACTAAAATGTATTTTGCAAGAATACAAAAAATAACGGTGTTCCAATTTTTTAATATGTTGTAAAATATGAATTGTCAAATTCATTAAAAAAAAAAAAAAAAAAAAAAAAAATAGGTTTTTGAGAAAATTGAAAAAGAACATTTTGGCGGGAAATTTAAAACAGAAAAAATTAAACAACATACTATTTTTATATTTTTTTATTAATCACTATTAACTTACCTTTCAAATGAGCTCAAAATCATTATTATCGGATAATTAGTTTTCTTTTTATTGCCATAAATTCAACATCATGAATATCATTTTTCTCAAAATTTGCCACCCTGTATCTTTAACAACAACAACAACAAAAAAAAAAACATTTTAAAATTTTTTTTTTAACCAAGGCTACACATTCAAAACATAAAAATCATAAAATTCAAACATGACTTATGGCTCCATATAGTAAATTTGTGATTTCACGTATTTTTCACCATATATATAGAAATCTTAATAGCATTGAGTTGATTGCAAGACATTTCGATTTGTTTGAGACCATTGAACTGATGAATCATGTGCCGTATCGGACCCTCGAAATTAGACACTTTCAATTAATGCTAGGCTGGACAATAGGAAAAAATAAGTTTTTAACTAAAACTTTACTTGTTTATACAAGAATATTTTTAGGGGCCCAAGAAAAATTTTGCGGGGGGGGGGGGGGGCCCGAAATTTGTAGCTACGCCACTGGGAGGGGGGTGATTATAATGCAAAACATCAACAATGGGAATCAAAATTGGTGACAACGAGAGGACCAGAATTATTAAAATCAATTCAAAAAAGTAATCTTCATCATGTATCAACCAGTGAACCTACTTATTGGCCAAGTGATAGGAGAAAGATCCCAGATATCATAAATTTCTGCGTCACCAAAGGAATATCATGTAATTATATTAAAGCGATGCCATGCTTGAACCTGTCATCGGACCACTCGCCTGTCTTAATCACTTGGGAATAAAGATAGTGAATACATAGAAACAACCAATGTTAAGCAACAATAAAACCGACTGGAACTGCTTCAGATATAAATTAACAGAGAATTTAAACACAAATATCAAGTTAAAGGCGGAAAGTTATATAGATGAAGCAGCGGAACATCTCAATAATTGTATTTAGTCGGCAGCTTGGAAGTCCACACCACCACAAAATGAGAAAGGAAAAAAAGGAGAATGTTCGAATGTTGTCAAGAAAATGATTAAGGAGAACAGAAAGATAAGATAGCAATGGCAACGATATCGACTAGCGGGAGATAAACGGAAACTAAACAAAGCCTTCAAAAAGTTAAAAGAACTGCTTCTCACTGAAAAAAACCACTGTGGATGACAACTAAGAAGCTGAAACTACCACAACAGCATATTCCACCGATACGTAAAAATGACGGTCACTGGGCGAGAAATAACGAAGAAAAGGCTGAAGTATTTGCAGACTATTTTAAAAGGATGTTTCAATCATATCCGTCAGAAAGTACAACATTCAAAACTACATGGAAGCACCATTGGAAATGAATCATACTTTGACAAAGTTTTCTATATTAGAAAGAAGTAAGAACAGTGATACAGAGAGAGATAAACCCTAAAAAGGCACCAGGATATGATCTTATCATAGGAAACATTTTGCAAAAGTTGCCAGATAAGGGTATTCGATTTATAACCTACTTATTCAACGCTATACTTAGGACAGGATATTTACCATGGAAGGTTTCACAAGTAATATTAGTACCAAAACCAGGCTAGCCTCCAGAAGAAGTTACGTCTTACAAACCTATAAGCTTGCTACCAATTATGTCTAAATTATTTGAAAAATTACTACTTAAGCGTTTAAAGCCTATATTGTTGGAGAAGAAGCTGATCCCGGATCATCAGTTTAGGTTTAGGCCACAACACTCAACAATAGAACAAGTGCACAGAATAGTTCAAGTAATTGAAGAAGCCCTGGAAGAAAAAAGATATTGTTCTGCTTTATTCATGGACGTAGCACAAGCTTTTGACACAAATATTAACATCATATCTACTGACCAGATATTTTATAATAGAACATCAAGATGCGTATAAAAATGTCCGCACAATTAAATATGGACAGCGTGCTTGGGCCGGTTTTGAGCTACAGAAGTTTTGCAGGAAAATATTGAAGTATTCAAGCTTGGATGAAAAAATGGCAAATTAAAGTTAATGATGCTAAGTCTAATCATGTAACCTTTACTATGCGAAGAGGTACATGTCCACCAATACAAATGAATAACCAGAATATACCTCAAAATGACGAAGTAAAATACACATTTAGGTATACACCTCGATAAACGGCTAACATGGCGTAAACATATATGGACAAAAAGAAAGCAATTGGGAATGAAACTGACAAAAATGTATTGGCTGACAGGCAGAAAATCAAGTTTGTCGATTGAAAAAAAACTACTGCTCTACAAAATGGTAATAAAACCTATCTGAACATATGGTATACTGTGGCTGTGGGGAACGGCCAGCAACTCGAACTTGGATATTCTTCAGCCGTTCCAGTCTAAATTTCTAAGAATCATAGTGGATGCTCCATGGTTCGTATCAAACGATATAATTCACAGAGATCTACAGGTCCCAACAATACGGGAAGAAATGATCTGACTACCACAACGAGGGAAGGATTAAAACGCCACAAAATTTTTAATTTGCCAAATAGGTCTAAGATATTGAAGAGTGAGAGTATTTAAGTGAGATTTTATCAATGGGTAAAAATACTCCGATCATGACAATGTAAAAATACAAAAAATTTACTGTATGTCTCATAATGAGATAGATTGTAAAATAAAGCAAAACAAAATGCTGGAAGGAGCTTATCTTAAAACCAGGGATTTCTGGGGGATATTAGATCTTACAGACCAATTAGCCTCACATATTTATATTGAAAAGCATGAAGAAGATGTTGACACTGAAAACTGAATATTAGGCTTGATGCGATGACAAGCCAAAAAACTCTTAAGTTACAACAATAAAAAAAAGCGTTTATTTGTAAAATTCCCCACCTGATATGCAACAGGACCTGGCTCTTTTCATTACCACCTAGAAAAAGATGGGATGGTCCAATATGGATCGTTGTAGATTCTGTAACCGGGCGAAGCAGACCTCAGAAGTTTTAAATTTAACAAAACACAATTCAGTTGCCTAACGCCACGAAATCTTCAAGGCCTTATAGCTCATCCTATGTAAAAAAATCCATCAAAGTCGATTTCGAGTGTCCGACCTTCGACAACACACAATTCTAAAAGTAGCAATTGCAATAAAATCCGGATATGTAAGCATTACGAGACCTGAAAATGTCTTACATTGGCAAGTGTTGTCGCAATTTCGGAAAAATTGTTTAACCCCGTATAATATTTACGTGTTCGACCGCCCAGTGTGTGTTCCGATTTCCAGATTTGTGTATGATTTTACCAAGCAACTGACTCTCTAACCAAGATTTTTATTTGTAAAATTTGTGAATTCCAATAAAGCATTTTCTGTACTTCGGCATTTTATTAAAACTAAACTGCTTGTTATGTAAAAAGTTTGTACTCTTCATAAAATTAAAGATTCTCAAATGGGGCAGTTTTCAATAATTTTAGCAAAACCGGGAGCAGAGAAAATGGCCCGAAGGAAACCTAAGATTCACAATATATGAAAAACTCGGCTGCAAAGAATAATTTACGGGTAAAGAATAATTTACTCGCTTCGACATTTTGCAGAAATTGCACAGCTCACGCCCGGTTGTTTCGGGCATGAGAGTGTATGGCTTGAATTCGAGTAATGCCAACGATACAATCAGCTTTATGTAGCATCTGAAGGTATTCTGACTACCTTTCCTATATCCATTATTGACTTTAAGACTTTATCGCACTGGACCATGTTCTGGAGGTGAGAGGTTCTTCAATGACGTTAATGCCCGACACTAGCCGTAGCGCACGGCTTAGTTGTTTGGGAAGGGGGGGGGGGGGGGGGGTAGCAGGTAATCGCTTTTATTTGTCACGAACCACTCATCTGGCATGTCTAGTCTGCCTCAGTAAAGTGTCTGAAGAATTTGAGGCCAGAATAACTTTTTTACACATACATATTAAGGTTAATGGGTCTTAATCGGCCTGTGACCAGTGAGCCAATTTAAATTCTCAAATATTCCTTGTAGCACGAACTTTGATGAAGCGTGTACAACAGGGCTCCTGAAGTACCTGTTCTATCCACAATTGATTTTCTAATCCTCGAGAGTAGATATTTTATTGCCCACCACTAAAATAAAAAACAATTCTGGTGACTGGTGCTCTGGAAAATTTAAATTCATATCCAACAAAGTGGCAATTAAAACAACGAATCACTACTGCATTAGCAACCGGATTAATGCTCTCGTGTTAAGATCCGAGGTTGCAAACTTCTGCGGCAAGAGAAACAGAATAGTTAACGTGAAGTTTATGACAAATGACAAAATATGTGAGTAAAAGTGTAACGCTATACAAAAAACCTTACAACAGTTTCAACCCATAGTTAAACTAACTGAGGGTTTGAGTGCCATTGACAAGCAACCGTACAGATAGTTACGCAGATCTGGGTATGCCATCATATTGTATGTACCTTTAGGGATGTTTTGGGTCATATGAAATATTTGCGCGATCTGTCAAACGGTTTTTATGAATTTTTCAAACTGCTCTACAAAATAAAATGTGATGGTGTGCGTTAGACGGCAATTAACAGGCAATCGCAGAGATGGCTACGCGTATCTGAGTATGCGATCGTATTGTATGTACCTTTAGGATGTTTTGGGTAATACGAAATATTTGCGCGACCCGTCAAACGGTTTTTATGAATTTTTCAAACTGCTCTACTACAAAATGTGATGGGCTGCGTTGGACGGCAATTAACAGGCAATCGCAGAGATGGCTACGCGTATCTGAGTATGCCATCGTATTGTATGCACCTTTAGGGATGTTTTGGGTCATATAAAATATTTGCGCGACCCGTCGAACGTTTTTTACGAATTTTGCAAACCGCTCTACTACAAAATGTGATGGTGTGCGTTAGACGGCATTAACAGGCAATCGCAGAGATGGCTACGCGTATCTGAGTGTTCCATCGTACTGTATGTACCTTTAGGGATGTTTTTGGTCATATGAAATATTTGCGCGACCTGTCAAACGGTTTTTTGAATTTTTCAAACTGCTCTACAAAAAAAAAAATGTGATAGTGCGCGTTTGCGGGCAATTAACAGGCAATCACAGAAATGGCTACGCGTATCTGAGTATGCCATCGTGTTAATTGCCGTCAAACGCGCACTATCACATTTTTTTTGTAGAGTAGTTTGAAAAATTCATAAAAACCGTTTGACGGGTCGCGCAAATATTTCGTATGACCCAAAACATCCCTAACGGTACATACAATACGATGGCATACCCAGATACGCGTAGCTATTTCTACGGTTGCCTATAAATGGCCATCAAACGTTCACTTTCACCTTTTTTTTTGAGTAGAGCAATTTTGAAAATTTCATTCGTTGAAAGCGGCGTGAAAATATTTTTTTTTATGCAAATTATCTCTACAGGCACATGCACTGGGATGGCATACACTGGTCTGCGTTACCATTTATCAAAATGGTTTTAGTTTTTGTAATTTGTTTTATTCGGCTTTTGTTAGGTTTTACATTTACTATCACTAACGCGTTTTTATATTTTGTCAAAATTTTTTGTCATAAACTTCACACTAGTAACAGAATATTCCTTACACAGATTAAATCCCCGCACCGTTTTAACAGGTTTAACTAAACACTAACCTCAAAAATATTCTGTTATTATTCGTTTTGGTGATATTTCATTGAGCTTTTTTAAATCTTGTACAAATTATGAAACTTGGAAGTGCGTCTAAACATTTATTTAAAGGATTTACACTGCCATCAAGCTTATTTTCGACAAAGCTTTTAGCCTATAACTAATAAATAATTAACGAATATATTTTTTTTATATGGAGCTTAAACTTATAAATTCTTATTGATTTTTTTATTATGTTAAAAGCTCATTGAAGATTTTTATAAGAGAATTATGTTTAATAAATTTTTTTTTTTTGTTTCAGGTAACTGTCTGCAAGCGAGCAACACTCGGATTAAACAAATAGGTATTTTATAAATTTTAAATACGAGTTTCAGTATTGTTTATTAAAATACTGTAAAAGCTCGACTTGATTTGTTCAATTAACTGGAAAGCTTCCAAAAAGCTCTAAAATAATGTAAGTTCTATAGGAAATAAAAATATATTGATCAATTTTTTAAGTGCTTTTTCAAAAAATTGTTTTTAATTTGAAAATTTCAAATTACATAGGTCAAACATAGTGGTCAAATTGTTAATTTGATTTATTTATACAAGCCCCTGACTACGATCAAGTTATTTAGTTAGAAGAATTCCTCTGCTAATTATATATTAAATCAGCCACGTGCACAACGTCAATTCTTGTTAACAATCTTATATTTATACATAATACTAGGTCAACGTTTGATCAATTTTAATTTTCAATTCAAGTCATGTTTATATAGGCAAGTTAACACTAAATAAACCAAAAGTGAACTAAATATTCTGAAGTAAATAAACACTCGATGCCAAAAGTGTTAAACGAATTAATTTAGTCTAAATCAAACTCAAACCCGTTTTATTCGCATATAAACAACTCAAGAATTTCAATTTTTTTTCATTTTTCGCATTTCTGTTTTATTTAAAATATTTATCTGTGTGTAATAAAATGTACGAATTATTTAATTGAGAAATAAAAGAAAAATCGAAGCACACGCTTTATACATTTCAAACAATTATAAAATTCGCATGACCTCGCATATCGCAAAGTATTCGAAATTAAATATTTTCCTGTTTTATTATTCGGGATGATGGATGATAACAAAATTAACAACCTCATTATAAAAATCTACATTTGGAAAATAATCATAATAACAATAACAACAATAACAATAAAAAAACAAAATAAAGAAAAGTCATAAAATGAAAATGAAAATCTTAAGACTTTGTATCTTATATTTTGTGTTCTACTTATTCGCGCGTTCCAATGAATTTTGACATTCACAAAAAATCCAACCGATAATCGTACAACAGTCAAAACATTTCCGACCTTTTTTTTTTTTTCATGTTTGAAAAGTCACAGACAAGAACTACCAATTTTGTAATTAATTTATTTTTATGACTAAAAATGAACAAAATTAATTTTTTTATTGTGGAAATGCTGGCAATAAAATTGCCACTCCAAACCACCCACTTTATAATGATTTTGTTTTTTTTTTCATTTTGTTTCTCTTTGGAAAATTTTAAGAAAATTAAAATAAAGTTGTTAGAAATTACAAAAAAAAAAGTAAAACTTCTTATTCGTCATCTAGATGCTTGTTGTACTACCCCTCAACCTCTTCAATATTTTTTTTTTTTAATTAAATTTAATTATTTCTTTATAATCGTTCTCATATTATTGTAATTACTTTTACCTGCACTTCATAATATGATTTTCTTTTAAAATTTTATTTTTACCATTCACAAGAATTTTGAAGAGTTTTTTTAACCCTTTGTGCGCGTATAATTCAAACCTGAATAAATAACTCAATTTAACTGTATATACCTGGATGATGTGTACTAACTTGATTTTTGTTCTGCGAAATTAATTATTTTTGTAAGCTTTTGAAATTAATATAGAAATGAAACTTTTCTAGCGCTTGTTTTATTCAGATTAAGTTTAAAAAAATTTTATTGTTATTTTACGATGGAATTAAATTCGATTTTAAACTTTTAAGCTTAAAAAGTTTTTTTAAATACATTACGTTTTTGGAGAGCTTTTACAAAATTTTAGTTTACTCAACGATAATCAAATTTATTTATTGTGTGTGTTTTACTAGCTTTTTATAAGTAAGCTTTTCGAAAAATGAATGCATGCTGTAAAAAATGCTTGCATTCTAATTTAAGAGAGCTTTCATTATTAAATTAATTTTAGCAAATGTTTTTGTGTTAAATTAATTAATGTTGCAGTTAATTTGAAATATAAATCGATTTTTCTCTTTCATAGAGTTTTTGGATAATGAGCTTTTTACTAAATTGTTCACTTATTTAACATTTGTAATAAAAGTTACATAAAAATTCTGTGGAATAGATAATTTTTGAAGCTTTTAGAGAGACTTATTTTAGAAAGCTTAGACTTACGGTTATGAAGATACAAATATTTTACACAATTTTGATCGTAAGAACACCAATTTTTTTTTTTTTTCAAAATTTTCAGGGCGAGTAAAAGCTTTAGGGATACGTTTCACCGTTCCGTAAAATGAAAAGTCTTTTTGGGCTACTAACTTCAGGTAATTTTCTACAGATAATAAATTTAAGTTTTTGAATTTGAATTTTGTCTTGAAATTGAAAGCTTTTGTTTTCGATATTAGTAGTGAATTAATCCAAATCGTTATTTCAAGTCGTTAAACAACTTGCGAAGGTTTTAATATTAAGGTTTTCAGCCCTCTTGTTGAATTATACTTTGAATGGCTTCTGTGGACATCTCATTTAAAATTAAATTTATCCAGGAAGCTTAAAAAATAAATCAATTTCATAATTTTTATTAATTATTTATTAGTTCTATTAAATTTAACAGGGATTTTATCGTTAACATTAATTTGAAAATGCTTTTTGTTTTGCTATTTTTATACAAACGGCATTTATATTTTTTTAACGCTTTTGGATAAAAACAATAAAAATAAAATAATTGTATGTCTGTTTAAAGCTTTTGGGGAGCTTTGTTATATAGATAGTTTGAAAATAGTTTTACTAAATTAGTTAAAAGTTAACAAATATTATTAATAATATGATCACTGAAAGCTGTCGGCAAATTTGTTGTTTTATTGTAAGTGTTGCGGATTATGCGGGTTCGTTCGTTAAGGTATAGCGGTTTTAAATTTTGATGAATGTGATCACGATCAGATACTATAGTACGTTTTCTAATTATAGATTGTGTACCAAATTTAGCCAGAGATACAGTCTCTTGGTACAGTCTACATACACCTCCAAAATTTTTCATAATCATATCGTATATGTACGTACATTACATCCAAACCGGAAAGTCGGTTGTCCTGAAACGTCCTCAACGTACCTTGTTATCGTTCTACCTATCCAGAACAGGTACTGGCTTACTGATGACATGTATAGTAATTTATTTACACAAGTTCTACCAACATGCTGTCTCGACCTGTATCCTTGGGCAGCTGTAATCAACTTCAATAATTTATTACATCCGAACCGGGATGTCGATTGTCCTGAAACGTCCTCAACGTCCTTTATTATCATTCTACCTATCCAGAACAGGTAGTGGCTTACTAATGACGTGTATAGTTTTTTATTTATACACGTTCTTAGAACAGGCTGTCTCGACCTATCCGGAACCTCAACTTCACGCTTCTTTGTAAAATACTTCTAGGAGGCCTAATTTTCCTCCTATTCCATGGCAGAAACTCGAAAATCGAAGTTTGAATTTTTTATGCAATTTTTGCTTTTCCAATCGATTTCTAAGGCCATTCTATGGATATGTACGAAGTTTCAACTAAATCGAACATGTAATGTCGATTTTAGCATTTTTCATGGTGTATCCTTGGGCAACTGTAATCAACTTCAATAATTTATTACATCCGAACCGGGAAGTCGATTGTCCTGAAGCGTCCTCAACGTACTTTGTTATCATTCTACCTATCCAAAACAGGTAGTGGCTTACTGATGACGTGTATAGTTTTTTATTTATACACGTTCTTAGAACATGCTGTCTCGACCTATCCGGAACCTCAACTTCACGCTTCTTTGTAAAATACTTCTAGGAGGCCTAATTTTCCTCCTATTCCATGGCAGAAACTCGAAAATCGAAGTTTGAATTTTTTATGCAATTTTTGCTTTTCCAATCGATTTCTAAGGCCATTCTATGGATATGTACGAAGTTTCAACTAAATCGAACATGTAATTTCGATTTTAGCATTTTTCATGGTGTATCCTTGGGCAACTGTAATCAACTTCAATAATTTATTACATCCGAACCGGGAAGTCGATTGTCCTGAAACGTCCTCAACGTACTTTGTTATCGTTCTGCCTATCCAGAACAGGTAGTGGCTTACTGATGACGTGTATAGTTTTTTATTTATACACGTTCTTAGAACATGCTGTCTCGACCTATCCGGAACCTCAACTTCACGCTTCTTTGTTAAATACTTCTAGGAGGCCTAATTTACCTCCTATTCCATGGCAGAAACTCGAAAATCGACGTTTGAATTTTTTATGCAATTTTTGCTTTTCCAATCGATTTCTAAGGCCATTCTATGGATATGTACGAAGTTTCAACTAAATCGAACATGTAATGTCGATTTTAGCATTTTTCATGGTGTATCCTTGGGCAACTGTAATCAACTTCAATAATTTATTACATCCGAACCGGGATGTCGATTGTCCTGAAACGTCCTCAACGTCCTTTATTATCATTCTACCTATCCAGAACAGGTAGTGGCTTACTAATGACGTGTATAGTTTTTTATTTATACACGTTCTTAGAACAGGCTGTCTCGACCTATCCGGAACCTCAACTTCACGCTTCTTTGTAAAATACTTCTAGGAGGCCTAATTTTCCTCCTATTCCATGGCAGAAACTCGAAAATCGAAGTTTGAATTTTTTATGCAATTTTTGCTTTTTCAATCGATTTCTAATGCCATTCTATGGATATGTACGAAGTTTCAACTAAATCGATAGTGGTAGGACCTATGTCCTCTAAATTTGATGGAGCAATATCAAATTTATCGTAAAGCGTTTGTACTCTATTTAAAATTGCTTCTAAATCACCTTTGGTAAGTTTCGTGAGATCACCTAGCGAAAAGCTTGATTTTTGTACCTGGTTAAATAACCTTTGTATGCGCTTACCGACCTTTTACACGACTCGATTTTATCTTGAACACTCATTTTTATTTAATTGAACTATGAATATATAGCTGAAACCATAAAATGAATAATAAAATTTCAGTGTTGACTCACCTGTACAATATAATATTTTTGTGAAAATAGATTAATCTTAATTAATTAATTTATAAAATGTTGATTGAAGCGGTGAATATAATACTTTGATGTCAGCAACACTTTTTGTATAAATTGCACCAATAGCGTTGTGCGATGATTAGATAGACTTTATTGTCAGCAATACTTTGTTGTATTAGTTGCGCCAATTGATGACTGGAGCATCACGGGTTTCACCTAGTGGATAATTTTTAAACTGAGCTAGCTAATAATTTGACATTCGAAATTGTTGTAAATAATTCAATTTTGAACGGATTGTCACTTGTCAGTAGCATCATTTTAACTTTTTTCCTCGAGAGGCTACTTGGTATTAGTACAAATATTTTTAGATTAAGAGGAGTGCTTTCCTAAACGTTTTATTTCTGTTGATAATTTTAGTACAATAATACCATTCATTTACACAGACATTAAGCTTATAAAATAATGGTGCCTTTAAAAGCTTAAGTCTGTGGAAGAATAAATATTCAGATGTTTGAAACCAGATACAAATGTTCAGATGTTTGAAACAAGAGTGAAGACGATTTGCAAAAATTTAAAAGAGAAATTTAATTATGGGGCTTAAAGTTCTCGCAGAGCTTTTTAAATTATATTTTAAATCTTAATTAAGTGATTTAATCACATGAACCTCTCAATATTGAGCTTTTGTTTAAAGCACTTAAAGTTTCAATATAAAGCTTATTTGAGTTATGTGAAGTTTTAATACATTTTTAATGCGTGCTTCATTGACCTAAAAATGTAAGCGAGCTTCATTTAATTAATTTTCTTATATTTGAACCCTCCTTGTTGAATTATACTTTGAATGGCTTCTATCAATGTTGACATCTCATTTAAAATTAAATTTATCTAGTAAGCTTTACTAGCTTTTTATAACATTAGTTAGTTAAATGAAGTCTTGGTAAATACGAAATGTTGCATTTTATCCTTAAAATGAATTATTTAAAATTATTTCAAAAATAAATCAATTTCATAATTTTTATTAATTATTGGTTTATTAAATTTAACAGTGCTTTTATGGTTAAACTTAATTTGAAAATGCTTTTTGTTTTGCTATTTTTATTCAAACGTCATTTATATTTTTTAAACGCTTTGGATAAAAAAATAAAGATAAAATAATTATATGTTTGTTCAAAGATTTTGGAAAGCTTTGTTGTATAGATAATTTAAAATTATTTTTACTAAATTAGTTAAAAGTTAACAAATACTATTAATAATTTGATCACTGAAAATTGTCGGCAAATTTGTTGTTTTATTGTAAGCTTATAAAATAATGGTGCCTTTAAAAACTTTAGCCTGTGAAAGAATAAATATTAGTCCAGATGTTTGAAACAAGGGCGAAGACGATTTGAAAAAATTTAAAAGAGAAATTTAGTTATGGTGCTTAAAGTTCTAGAAGAGCTTTTTAACTTGTATGTTAAATCTTAATTAAATGATTTAATCACTCTCAATATTGAGCTTTTTGAGTTACATGAAATGTTAATACATTTTTAATGTGTGGTTCATTGATCTAAAAGTGTAAGCGAGCTTTTTTTGAGCTTCATTTAACTAATTATCTTATATTTGCTAAAGTTTAATGAGTTTCTACCAACGATTAAAAATGAGCTTTTAATCACTTTTTGGAAATTAAAAAAAAAAATTAGTTTGTCTACCTATAATCTTGCCAATTCGTTTTGTAATGTTTTCCTTGCGATTAACACTTTTCAGAAATAAGAATTTCTTTTTTTAACTTTTATACAACTTTTAGAATGTTTTTTTTGCTCGGAGGGATTATAATTCAAAAATTCAAGCCACGGACGTTATTCAACTTTGTTATTGAGTCTCGTTAACTGGTAAAGAAAAAAAAATCTCAACTATGTTGCTACCATAAAAAAATTTAAGCGAAAACTTTATCTGCTACAAGTATATAACAAACAATGTCATGTAGTTTATGTTGTTTAATTTATTTTTGAAACCATCTTAGTTTTTAAAATGGACCGTATTAAATAAAGCTTTTTGACAATTTCATGGAATGACGTATGGTATATTTGAGCTGGGTGACACTTTTGAAAATAGATTACACGTTAATTCGTGAACTTTTCCATTTAAGATTGTTGTAGTTAATTTTAAATCTGTTACAATCCTAACAGTTATCAGTTCTTAACATTTTTAATAAAACGCCTAAGACGTTGTAGCTTTTAATTAATTTTAAATTTAAATACTGTTTGATTTGAATGCTTTTTAAAGTATTTAATTAATATTCAGTAATAATTCAATCAATAGTTAACTAACTTAATTTAAGCTCCCTAAACATTAAGAATTTCTTTAAATAAATATATTGAACGTTAACCACAAACATCTTCAGAGTTATTAAGTCTTTTAAATCTTTTAATTTCTTACAAATGATTTGAAAAGTTATAAAATAAGTCGTTCCGTATAAAATATCGTGATTTGTATTTAATGTACAACGTTTTTAGTATTGTGTCATGAAAGCTTTTTATAATTATTTTTATGTTACACTAAGCAAAACAAAAAAAAATGTTATTTAATTTAATATTTTCAAGAAGGACATTTTTAATTATGGTTCAACTTTAACAGAGCTTTTAATTACATGCCATTTTAATGATTTTTTTTCTATTCCCTCCTATAAAAAAATAAATTTTCTGCGAATTTTTAGATTATGTAAAAAAATTTCACATTTCGTTGTTTATGCTCATAATAATGAAATATTATATACGTATGTATGTATTTGGAAAGCTTTAGAAAGATGTTAAATTTTATGTTTCGACAAAATAATTTATTTTCAAAGCTTTATTTTAAAATGAACAAATCTTTGCTTTGGTTTTTCTTACATATCCCAATTTATATGTATTGAGCTTTCGTTTTTTCATAATTTTAGTGAATTTTTGACGTCATGAAAGCATACAATTTTCTAAGCTTTTGGAAATTTGTGTGCTGTGGCCTCATTTTAATAATTTGAGTGTTGTGTGCATGAAAAAGTAACAAAGTGTTTCTAAACGAAATCATTTTAAAGGCGAAAACTATCGGTTTATTGAGAGATATTCAAGCTTTATGGGATAGAGAGAGCTTTATTTTTAAATTTCATTGAAGAAGGATTTTTGTTATTTTTTAGATATATGTATAACTAAATTTATATAATTGAGCTTTATGAGCTTTTCTTACATTTTTACTCGAAAACAGTATCTTACATTTTTAAAATCTTAGAATATCAATCTCAATATATTGGCAATAAATATGGTAAGTTGAGACATAGCGACTTATTTAATTTCAAAAAAATATTTTTTTAAATTGTAAGAGAGCTTTGAATTTTAAATACCCTTTTTAATTAAGGCAATGTAAGAATAAATATTAACTATCAAAATTTGAAATACCGAACGTATTTGAACGTATAAATATGGAATATAATTAAAGCACATTGATTTTATAAAACCAGAATATTATAAAAAACCAAGCTTTTATAAAAAATGAAGAAAAACCAAACTTTTCATATAAAACATGGGAAACAACTTTTTTCTAGTTTTATTATATATGAGCTTTTTTCATTGGAAAATTTGTAGCTAAAAATAACATTTTTTCTAGAGGGCCTAGTGGAAAGTTGTACCACTAAAAAAGTTATTAAGAAGGCTCTCAAATAATAGGAGAGATTTGCTGGGTTCTGAGTCTTTATTTAATTTTACTAATTAATTTAAAAGCTTTTTTGAGTTAATTGATATGATAGTGAAGTTGAATCGTGCTAGGCTTGAATAAAAGATTTTTTTCAAGAGAAATTTGGAATTTGTAAGTCTAAATAATTTGCTTTTATGCTTTTAAAGCCTAGCCCGCCTATAATTAAATAAAGGACTTTGAACTATTGACATTTTTTCAGAAACTTTGTAAATAGGTAACGGGGTATTTTGTAAAATTACTTGAAAAGTTGTTTCAAATATTTGATGAAGTGTTTAAAAAGCTTTTCTGATAAACACATTTTAAATACAATTAAATTTAATAAAAGAGCTTTTATCATTTTGTTTTTGACATTTGAAAAAAAATGTGTTCCAGATTTTTATATATTAAGCTTTTAATATTATCACTTCTTAAAATAAATTTTTTTTTAGTAATTTAAAAGTATTATGCATCTGTTAGCTAAACTTTTATGCTCCAGGGGTGTTTTACACTCAAAAACTGAAAAGCCATATAATAAACCAACTTTTATTTTGATTCATTAGCATATTAGCAAAGAAAAATTCTCAGCTATATAGCTGCTACCCAAAAAAACTTTTACGCGAAAACTTTATTTGCTCCACATTTTAGTTTATAACCATGTCGTGTACTTTAGGTTGTTTATCGATTTATTTACGAAAGAAAAAATTAAATTGCTTGAATGTTAAAATGGACCGTAAATAAAGCTGTTTGATAGTTTCATGGAATGGCGAGAGGAGCTGTTTATTTTAAACCGAATTATGGTGGTCCCTGAAGAGCTTTTAACTACAAAATATAAGACAACAGTTTTGGACTATTTAAGAATAAATAATTTATCAACTTATCAAAGAGCTTTCAGTTAAATGGGAATATAAGTTTATAAATTTTTACATAATTAGAGAAAAAATTATTTAATTTTTATTGGTTTGGATTTTAATTCTGTAGTTAAGCTTTTCAGAATTTAGATTGTGAGCTTTTTCATTGCGTGTTGTCAATTAAACGAAAACTTTTACCAGTTCTTATTTTTTGGATATTTTATAATTTTTATTCTGTTTAAAAGCTTTTAAAATGTTTCAGTATTTCAATGAACCCGTGAGTAGGTTAACTTTCTTTAAGCTTCTTAAGAATTTTTATAATTATTTGCGAAAGCTTCGAACAATATTTGCTACATTTCAATAAATAGTTTCATTTTTTATTTGTGTAAGTTCAGAGCTTTCATTTATTTTTTGGTAAAATATTTTCAGCTTAATTTTCAAATGAGCTTTTTTCATGTTATTTACTAGGCTATCTAGAGAAAGTATTTATAAGCGTGTCTTTGGTTTATTATAGTAATACGGTTTTTATTTACTTATAATTTTACCAAAGCTTACAAGAATTGAAAATTTAAATATGAGCTTTTTAAGGGCAATATTTACGTCTAATGATTTATTATTATTCAAATACTGGATATGGCATTTATTTAAATTTTAGGGGTCGTATTTACAAATTCATTCAGGAAGTTATTTTTTGAGGAGTTATTACTTAAGATAAATTTATCTTTTCTCATTTGTTGAAACCCTTCTGTTAATGTAGTTGCCTCTCCTAGATTATTATTATATATTTGTTTACTAAGCTTTATTAATTTTTCTTACTTAAAAAAAAATCATAGCATTTTTTGCAGAGCTTTTAATTACAAAATATAAAACAACAGTTTTGAAATGCTACACCTTACTTCGAGGACTATTTGAGAATAAATAATTTACCATTGGATCAAAGAGCTTTTCGATTGCATGGTTACAATAAAACCAGAACAGTTACCAGTTCTTACTTTTCAATATTTTAAAATTTTGATTCGATTTGAAAGCTTTTAAAATTGTTCGATAGGTTAACTTTCTTTAAGCTATTTAAGTATTTATATAATTATTTGATATTGTTAGTTGTGGGCTAAATTTTAATCATGTTTACTTCAAAATTATGAGCTTTTCGGCCTTATGAGCCGTTAAAAAGCTCGAAATATAGATTGAAAATTCGAGCTTTTAGAAAATGCCAAAAATAAATTATTTATTTTCCAAAATTTGAAATTGAAATTTCAGAGATAATTTATATTTAAGCTCTGTAACGATCCTATGTGAGAGCGAGAGGCCACCAATACCTGAATTAGTATTGGCTGCATGAGTTGCCCCAGATCATTAACAGAAAATTAATTATTTAATGACTGAAATAGCGTGACTAAAGCTCAGCGGAATGGCGGGGTGGAGTATGAAGTCCAAGTAAATCTTGCGTTGCCGCCGGAAGGATACAGGAAAAGGATAACGAAAAAAAAAATGAAGGAAGGAATTAACACGCAACAACTGTACTCACCAACTCTTAGCTACTTACCCGGATCACATCCTCACTCTATCTCACTTTACTTCATTTTTTTCTTCGTTAACCTTTTCCTGTATCCTTCCGGCGTCAACGCAAGATTTACTTGGACTTCATACTCCACCCCCCCCATTCCGCTGAGCTTTAGTCACGCTATTTCAGTCCGCCGATGAAGTCTCCGAGTAAATAATTAATTTTCTGTTAATGATCTGGGGCAACTCATGCAGCCAATACTAATTCACGTATTGGTGGCCTCTCGCTCTCACATAGGATCGTTACAGTGGCGCCCAAACACATAAGGCTTTCCCTTTTCTTATCCTTTTCATTAATTTTTATATTTTTATTTTTCAATTTCAAATTTTTTCGAATTTTTTTTCTAAGCTTAAAATTTTACATTGAACTCTCGTATGTATGCAGCTGCATCTAGGTTGATAGTCTGTAGATTTCAGTTAAGACATCATACGAAATTTTTTTCAACCAAATTCTAATTTATTTATTTCAGTATACTTAAGCTAAGATAATTTCATAGAGTCACAATCATCTTACTTCCACTTCTCGGAGTGTTGATTATAGTGTTTGCATTGTGGTTTCATTGATTATATTAGGCATTTAAGTTTATATTTTTTCAATGGAGTCCACTTAATGTCGAGGTCTAATATTACCATCATTAATGATGTTGATGTATTTTACATCTAATTCGAGACCGTGACCGTTTATCATTAATCCTATCCTTTCCTTTCGGCACACGCAACAGTACTCTTCCCGAAATACTCTTATTTGGTTTTTTCCTACTAAACTATCAAGATCACATCCTCTTCTGATGCAAGTATAACACTTTCTCTTACGGTTAAACAAACACATAAAATAAATTTAAGGATAAAAGTTTGGAAAGCACAATATTTCATCTTTTCGAATTTTCTTTTCTCTCGTATTTAAGATTAATCAAATATTTTGCTTTCTACCTTTGGCCAGATTTACTTATAAATTCTAAATTTAAATTTATTTTTGCCAGAAGATTATTTCATATCATGTCCAAATATTTTGAATTCTAGCAACTTATGTTATTTGGCTCATTATTCACCTAAAATATCGTTATTGAATTTTCGCAAGCATTTCGTTGTCAATGATTCTCAATCTTCAGTTAGAAAGAATTAACCAAAAATGAATCCTGAGCATCTGGCGCACGACGAGTTCGAATTGGAATGTGAGGTTCGTAATATTAATAACGATAACCCACTTAACAATCTAACCGAACTGTTGAAGCGTTTAGAGGATGAAAAGGCGCATCCAGTGTTAATTCCGAACCGACCTACGCGATTAGCAAGGAAAAATCCACGAGGTGAGATTACCAAAATTTCGCTAAAATTCAGGCAAATCTATGGCGAAATTCAAAACGCAGTTGAACTAAAGAAGACAAAGCCACACATAAAATTAAATATACTTCATTCTAGATTGTTACACATTAGCGGTCGTTTATACCGAATTAAGTTCTCTACAGCGGCAGGAATTGCGGTAGCCGAGCTCAACAATAAGTGTGACCAGCTAATTGAGTTTGTTAATTCATTGGATGAGGAAGAAACTGATTTAAATGATTCCGCTAATAAACTAGAATCTCTTCAGCTGGTACAAGATGAACATTCCCAAAGTCGTGAGTCGAATAAACCATCAGATGAGGAGTCATCGGATGATTCCCAAGATTCTCGCAGATCCCAGATACATAGAGTAAAGTCAAAAGAGACATCTGGAAACGAATCCGGATCATGTTCGTCGTCCTCTAGATCTGGGTCTCGTCGCACGAAAACCGCTGATTTTAATCGAATATCCAAATCTGAGAACCAAACTAGTTCATCTAAATTGGGAAATACACAAGTTTCAGCTAAGATCAACATTCCAGCTTCCGCTTCCAATTTGCCTACGAGTGAAATTAATAAACCGCCGGAGCCTTTTCCAGCATTGAATTCTACTACACAACGATCTTCGAGAGTGAACCAACCATCAACTAATCCACCAGTAGTCAATTTTGCACCGAACGTCGGGTACCCTTCTAATTACTTCGTACCAAATCAAAATCCGTTTTACCACCCACACCAATTTCAACCGTTAATTCGTGATCCAACAAAATGGCCTATTTCGTTCGATGGCACATTGCATGGTACTCCCGTAAAAAAATTTATTAGTATGGTAGAGCATCAGGCAATGACCAACTGTGTTCATTTACAGCAAATAGCCAATGACATGAGCTATTTTCTCCGAGGAGTAGCCGCGGACTGGTATTGGGACTTTATTCAGCGACATGGGAATATTGAATGGGTCTTCCTTAAAACTGAGCTTATAAAACGATTCTCGGACCGACGAACAGATTTAGAGATACGTCGCGGCATTGAGTCTAAGAAACAAAGACCACATGAAAAGTTTATAGATTTCTACAACACCATTTTATCAATGTCAATCAGATGGAAAAGCGTATGTCCGATGCAGAAATTATTTTTGTATTAACACAAAATATGCGTCCGGGTCTACAAGATCGACTTGCTGTAGCACAATTTAACACGCTTGATGATTTAGTTCGCCAATGTGTTGCATACGAAGATACGTGGACTCGAAATGGAATTGTACCCGAAATGTATTGCGAGTCGCGTAGAAATATTAATGAAATTGAAGTATCACAGCATTCTCCAGTATTTCCTGACAGTTATCATACAAACATTCCTCACGTTCAACCTATTTCAACATCGATAAACAGCAATTTTAATAGTCAATTTATTAGTCAGAACAACCCAATTCATCAAATCCAACCATCCAATGCTAGACCTACTGGACAATATTCTAATGATTTGGGTAACGTATATTCGGATCAAGTCTATCCTACGTCATTCTGCCCACCATACATGAACGAAATGAATTATCCGACACATTATCAACCCGCGCTTAACGCTATGACATCCAATTTAAACATGTCAACATCCAATCATCTTCTTTCATCAAGTGAAACCCAAATTGTCAAGCATTGTTGGAACTGTGGACAAACTGGTCATTATTTTAAAAATTGCAATCACAACATTTTGCATACATTTTGTTTTGGATGTGGTACACCCGGAGTCATTAAGACCCATTGCCCACACTGCAACATGGTTTGGGGAAACTTGCAGAAGGGGATGAACATTCCACCGATGGTTCCCCCCGTAACACAAAGATCCCAACCAAACCAACAAAAAAACTCCGGGTATCGTTCAGTTTTGAAACGCCCTTAAAAGATAAGTACAGTTTAGTCAAATTTTCCAAATCTAAAGCCAAATACCACATTATGTTCTAATAGACTAAAACGCATTTCCCGATCGATCGACTATTTTCGAAGGAGAAGATCATACAAATCTCAATTAGTAGAATCCCTTGTAGCAGACACCACGGATGGACGGCCTTATGCCGAAGTCGAGATACTAGGTAAAAAGATCCGAGGATTGTTAGATACTGGTGCAAATGTGTCCTTACTTGGGAAAAATTGTGAAGAAATTCTGAAAGACCCAAACGTTCACTTCAGTCATCTTCCCTCCTCAGTAAAAACCGCAAATGGAAATGTGGAGTAAATAATTGGCCATATCACAATCCCGGTTAAATTTGCTGGGCAAATCAAATTGTTAACATTACATTTGGCTCCTAACCTGAAACAAGAGTTGTATCTTGGCGTTGATTTTTGGCGATCGTTCCATTTGAAAATTACGTATCACTCTACGGTATTTGATTTTTCGAATCCATCTTTAATCTCTTTTTCGAACGAAACATCTGAAGTAGACCATTCTGACACCGAATCCATGTTACATAAATTGTCACCAATCCAGCAACAACAGTTAGAGGTAGTCAAGAATCAATTTTCTTCGTCTGCTGTGCTTGGGCTGGGACGAACGCATTTGGTAAAACACTTTATCGATGTGGGTGATGCCAAACCCATCAAACAACGCTTTTATGCGGTCTCTCCGGCAGTCGAAGCTGAAATTGGCAAAGAGCTTGATCATATGCTTGCAATAGGTGTCATTGAGGAAAGTGTTAGGTCGTGGAGTTCCCCGATGGCTAGGGTTCGCAAAGCAGATGGTAAGTTCCGATTATGCTTAGACGCAAGAAAAGTAAATCCGGTGACAGTGAAAGACGCTTATCCTTTGCCGCTCATCGATGGGTTGCTTGGTCGTTTAAACAATACAAAATTCATTTCAAGTATTGATTTGAAAGACGCCTTTTGGCAAATCCCATTAGATGAGGGGTCAAGGGATAAGACGGCTTTCACTGTTCCAGGAAGACCCTTATACCAATTTACCGTCATGCCTTTCGGCCTCTGCAATGCACCGCAAACGATGTGCCGCCTCATGCATCGGGTGATACCTCACGAGCTACACTCCCAAGTATTTGTTTACTTAGATGATCTGCTGATCGCTGCGGAGATGTTTGAAGAACATCTGGATTTGTTAAGTAAAGTTGCTGGATTATTAAAGAAAGCTGGGCTGACGATCAATGTGACGAAAAGCAAGTTTCTGCTCAGAGAAATTCGATATCTCGGATATGTTGTGGGAGACGGTGTTCTTAAACTGGACTCTTCTAATGTATGTAGCTGCCATTACCTCCTACCCAGTTCCAAAAACCGTACGACAACTCCGAAGGTTTCTGGGCATGGCCGGATGGTATAGACGATTTATACATAGATACGCCGATATAGCAACTCCACTTACCAATCTGCTTCAGAAAAATCGACGGTTTGAGTGGAATGACATGGCCCAGGCATCTTTTGAAGACCTAAAAACTGCTCTGTCTACTGCTCCCGTTTTGTGTAATCCCGATTGGACTCAGCCGTTTTTCATCCAATGTGATGCCTCTTCGACTGGTGTGGGAGCTGTTTTATTCCAAAGGTCTTCCAGCGGCGATGAACGTCCTATTGCGTATATTTCTCAAAAACTCAATGCAGCACAACGCAATTATAGTGTTACTGAATTGGAATGCTATGCGGCTGTATTGAGTGTTGAGAAATTTAGGCAATATGTAGAGGGCTACTCTTTTACCATTATCACGGATCACGCAAGTTTGAAGTGGCTAATGGGACAGAGAGATCTCTCTGGACGTCTCGCTCGCTGGAGCCTTAAACTGCAAGGATTCAACTTTACGATTGAATATCGTAAAGGTAAAGATAATATCGTGTCAGACGCTCTTTCACGCCAGGCGGAGGCGCTTACTATGGCGGAAATTTTGGTTGATGATTCTTCATTTCTTGATCGTGACCTCACGTATTTTCAACACCCCGAGTATCTTAAACAAATAAATTTGATCCAGTCTAATCCTGATCTCAAAACTAACCTTCGCATCAGTAATGGTAAAATACTTATTCTTCCAAAGCCAGATTCAGACATAACTTCCGATATTCCATCGTGGAAAATACTTGTTCCTGATAATCTTATCCCTATCTTATTGGAAAGATTTCATTCGGCACCAAACGCTGCTCATCTAGGAGTACGTAAAACTTTGGAAGTTATACGAAGATTTTATCATTGGCCGAAAATGGCTCTCGATGTCCATCATTTTGTGGCTAATTGTCAGCTGTGCAAATCAAGCAAGGCTTCGAATAGTATAACTCGCCCTCCAATGGGTCAATACACAGAAATTTCGCGCAGTTTTCAACGGATCTACATAGATTTCATGGGACCCTATCCTCGTTCGAAGTTGGGAAACACGTACCTGTTCGTTGTGTTAGACCACTATAGCCGCTTCGTTCTTCTTGAACCAATGCGAGATGCAACGAGTAAAAATGTAATTAAGTTTCTGGAAAATCGAATTCTAAATGTATATTCCGTACCAGAGCAAATTCTCAGCGACAATGGCAAGCAATTCACTTCCAAAATTTTCCGGGAATTCTTGGATAAACACGGTATCAAGCAAATATTAACTCCCAAATATTCGCCACAAGCGAATGCCTGAGAACGGGTTAACCGTAGTATTTTGTCTGCAATCCGTTCTTACATCCAAGAAGATCATACTATTTGGGATGTCAACATTCATTCGATTTATGCAGCATTGCGTAACGTAGTACATGAAAGCACGGATCGTTCGCCCTTCTTTCTGACATTTGGGCAACAATACATTTCTCACGGAACGCAATACCAGATACTTCGGGAATTAAATAGTCTTGAAGATCATGAAGTTCAATTATCAAATGCTGATAGATTGTCTATCTCACAGAAATCCGTTTTAAATAATTTACGGAAAGCTCATACGCAACATTCTCATAGGTATAATTTACGGACGAGGCAAAGAAAATTTTGTAAGGGTCAACGAGTGTTTGTTAGAAACTTTTGCCAAAGTGCAGCGGCGGAAAAATGTTCAGCTAAGCTTGCTCCTAAATTCAAGGTAGCGTACATAAAGGAACCAGTAGGTTTCGTCGCGTTTAAGCTCGTGGATGATAAAGGTCAGTCAATGGGGACGTATCATATAAAAGATATCAAAACTTGAAAATTATTTTATCGTTTAGCATAATTTTATTGCTTGTTTGGTTGATTTTTTTCTTCGAAGAGTTGAGAATAATTAGAGCCCACGATGGGACGTCCCCACGATTTGTAGCGAGTGCCTTGCTACAATAATCTGCGAGTTGGCTACCCGTAAATAATTGTTGTGTTGCGTTGAAGTGTTGACTAATGTTGCCTTGTTGCTTAAGTTGCGTAACGATTGTACGGTATTGGACGGACAACATATACAAACGAATACCTTCCTTGATTAAAAATATACTGGCAAATTGGTGATGTGGTAGTAATTTAACGGTGGAGGAAAAAGGTATAAATGCAAGATTTTTGCTGGCAGTCGGGAGTTTTTTTTTAGAAAGTTGAGATATAGAGTTGTCTGATTAAGTCGAGTGATAGAGTTTTTTTTATATAAGTTTAAGTTATTTAGTTTATTCAAGTTGAATTTTGTTTAAATAAATAATAAAAAAATTTAGATTTTTAAGTGAAATTAAATTGTGGAAAAAAAACAAAACACAACAAATAAAAAAATATTTGTTACGGTATACAAAATAAAGATAGATCTAGAAAAATTCCCATTGATCTATCTAATGTGCATGTTCGGAGACAGAATTTATTGCGGGTAAAACACACAAAAATAAAGAAACCGCATTGTTCGTTTTGAGCATAAAATAATAATTAATTAGTCAATTTGTTTAATATGTATCAGTGTTCTGCTATTTAATAATAAGTACACTCGGTAAATAAATTATTATGCATAAAACACCAGTGAATTCGCATTTTAAACACCAATAAAACAAAACAACTAAAACCTATATAAATAATTTGAAGTATAAACTAAAAGTATCGTGGAACTGTTTAGTTCAAATTAGTGAAAGATGGTATAGTGGAACTTTTTAGTCCAAATCCATAAAATAACAGAAGTGAGACATTTTGTTTATGCAGTGTAAAGATTGGTGTGAGTGTAAAAGTCTGTGTCATTAATAATAATAAACCACTCAATAAATAAACTATAGTGAAATAATAAAGTACCTTCATAATTTCAAATAATATTCAGTCATAAAATCATAATTCAACTCATGGACCAAAGCACTAATTAATAACTGAAAAAGAAAAAAAAGTGTTTTAAATTTTTTTTTCATAAGAGTTAAATTGTCATGGTACTGTTACTCTAAGTGACCCTAATATTCGTGTTTTAATAAATAATAGTTCTAATACAAGTACTATTAAGTAGTTAAGCGTATAATACTACAACAATAATAAAAAAAAAGAAACCACAAATCATTAAAGTTTCCATTTAAAATTCATAATTGCAACTATGAGATAAATATCACGTTCGGAAACTTCCTTCAACAATGTCGACCAACGGATGCTGTTATTAAGTTAAGTAGTTATCATTGTATATTTTTTTTAAACAGTTTTTTATTGAATTTTTTATATTAAATTCTCCTAACTATTAAATTCGTAAGATTTAGTTTCATAAATCGGAATTTTGTTTTAGAGTTTAGAACTAACCGAACTAACTTCTTTTGATTGTGAAATAGGGAGAAAATTCAATGATATAGTTCGGTTATAGTATTTTTTTTTTGTTTTCTCTGGTTTTCGGTTTTGGGCATTTAGTTTTCTCTCTATTAATTTTTGATTTGTAGTTTTTTTTATGAAATAAATAGTTAAGATTGTCATCTGTAATTATCTGGTGTTTACCTTTTATCAATCCACCGCTCTTCTAATTTCAAAATTCGTTCGTTCGTTTTCGATTGTTTAGAATCGTGTTTTTCAAATATGAAGTAAACTGAGATAGAGTGAGGATGTGATCCGGGTAAGTAGCTAAGAGTTGGTGAGTATAGTTGTTGCGTGTGTTAATTCATTCCTTCATTTTTTTTTTCGTTATCCTTTTCCTGTATCCTTCCGGCGGCAACACAAGATTTACTTGGACTTCATACTCCACCCCGCCATTCCGCTGAGCTTTAGTCACGCTATTTCAGTCCGCCGATGAAGTCTCCGAGTAAATAATTAATTTTCTGTTAATGATCTGGGGCAACTCATGCAGCCAATACTAATTCAGGTATTGATGGCCTGTCGCTCTCACATAGGATCGTTACAGCTCTAATCCATAATCATAAATTATTTCGAAAGCTATAAAATTCGACATTAATTTCCGTGGTTTTTATTTTATACACAAAAATGTTATTACCGGGTCATGAAAGCTTTTTTCTAGGAATGAGCATAAATTATTTTTATGTAACTAACTTAAACAAAGAATATAAATTAAATTAATATTAGGGGACAAGATATGTTTAATTATTTTTTAATTTTATCAGAGCTTTTTTTCAATGGTTTATAAGCTTATTGGACAGCTTTAGAAAAAGTTATTAAATTTTATCTTTCGGTAATAGTTTAACAATTTAATGTAATGCTTAATTTTAAAATGAGCTTTTTTTTCGTTTTCTTTACTACGCTATCTAGAAAACATTTTTAAATGCAGTAAAGTAAATTATTAATTTGTTGAGCTTAAAAAGACATTTTCGTATCTTTTTAATCGTTTCGTGTCCAGATTTTCGATGTAGCTTCCATTTAATCCAACTTTTTTGTAGGTTCTATAATTTTACCAAAACTTACCGAAACTGAAATTCTAATTATGAGCTTTCTGTGGTCAATATTCACGTCTAACGATTTATTATTATTCAAACTGCTTAACTGGATTTGTTTTATCCTTTTAGACAGGTTTATTTACAAATACATTCAGGAAGCTTTTTTTTATTTTTTTGAGGAGTTATTACTTATGATACATTTGATCGTTTCTCATATTTCGAAACCCTTCTATTATTGTGGTTGCCTCTCCTAGATAACTATATTTGTTTATTAAACTTTATTAGCTTTTCGTACTTAAAGGAAAATGATTTTGTGATTTTGCCAAATTTCAGAAATAAAAATCTGGTTTTGGTGGACAAGCTTTTATAGGGTAGATAGGTTTCGTTAAATATTGTTATTTAGATATACAATTAAACTAAATGGGGATTTTATTAGAATATAACGGTCAACTATAAAGCTTCATCGTTTTATTGAATTTCTGACAGGCTCTCATTTTAATAAAATATAAAAGAGAAGCAACAACAATTGGTTTTATGGTGGTGAAAGTATAAGTAATAAAGTTTAAAGAGTTTCTAACAACACCACGAGCTTTTAATAATTTTGTTTCTGGAGTTTGAAAATGATTTTATTTGGAATATTTTATGTTTGTTTCAATATCGAAATATTTTTCTTGAGCTTTGTACTCTTAAAAATAATTTTTTTAATTAGTATATTAAACTTTCAACCAGCTTTTAGAATAATTTTTTTGCTCCAAAGGGAATGTAATTCGATTAGTCAACCATTTTTTATTCATTAGCTATCAGAAAAAATGTTAAGCCAAAACTTTATTTGCTCAAGTTTGCCAGTCTTCAAACGTTTCCTTCTAAATCTTGAGCTTTCGAGACTTTTGAACATTATACAATAACCCAGAAATATAGATTAAAAATGTTGAGCTTTAAGTAAATACCAACAAAATATTTACTTTTCAAAATTTGAAATAGAATTTCAAAGTTATTAAGTATTTTAAAATATGATACAATTTTTATATTTTTAACCTTTATTGATTAAGCTTTTAATTTCTTATAAATTATTTCGAAAGTAATAAAATATAGGTTTCGTAATTTAATACCGTTATTTGTGTTTTATATATAAAGTTTTTAGTTTTGGGTCATGAAAACTATTTTTTCTAGGAATGAGCATAAATTATTTTTATGATACTTCATTATTGATCTTATCAATATGTTTTGTTTATTTTGGTATTATGCAAATCGCTTTAAATTTAAAACTTTTAGGTATGATTCAAACCTTTTGAAAATTTGATTAAAACAGGTTAGGATCAATGTGAATTTTTATCGTTTGTAAATCTTGTGTCCGGATTGAGGTTTAACATTTATAATTTACACATTAATTTTGAGATCTATACATAGAATGAGAACTTTCAGAAATTATTTCAATTTACTGCCTTAAATAAATTCTTTTCTTTTCGTTTTAATCAATTTGATGACGACAATCAAAGCCAATAAATGATTTATGCTTGAGTGGATATTTTTTCTAAATTGTTTGTTCAATTAATACATTAAATTTATATTTAGAAATAAAATAAAAGTCGTGTGGTTTTTTATTACTTGCGATAAATATATACATAAATGATGAACTGGCCGAATTCACGAAAATACAAAATCAGAGTGTAATAAACGAGGTTATACTGATAAATTGTTTTATTCATTTACCACAAAGATTTTTAGTAAACTGTTCATAAGGTAGGTTAAATTGTTTAATGGCGAACCGAATTTTATAATTTTTAGGCCTTTTGGAAAAAGATAAGTTTGTTATGCTGAATAAATGTTCAACATCTAGTTTCACACCTTTGAAGCTGATACACAGACAATTTCTTCTGGTGTTCCTCTCCGACTCTTGAAACGTCTATGGCCAGCAATAAAGGTTTCGGTTGTCATTCGGATGGTATCAGCATCCCGATAAGAACTGCTTTGGTTGCAAAACATATAAACCTCGTAATCTCTTAGTGACAGGAATTCGACCTCTTCCTTCTTGTCGACTGTATCAAAGGTATTTGATGCATTTTTGATTATAGCGGCAAACAACATTGCGATAAGATCGAGGGTAATGTTGGACCAGGATGGAGGTTAACCAAACCTCAAAATCCCTACCCTCAAAATCCCATCATTGTCAATAAACTATGACAAAATTTTACTTTTCTGGTCGATGATATTGAATGTTTTCTTCTGAACTTCCTTGATGAGTAGTGCCTCAGCCTTTCAAAGTAAGTCGATTTAGCCAGCGTTTAAGTATTGTAGTTTGAATATCTGAACGAGGGTCATCGTTACCATGTAATTTAAACCTTGATCCTTACAGCAAAGGTGGTTCATTTTCTTGGATAATCTGATAGCCATGCCAATACTGTTTTCGAATATGTCCATGCGAACACTTGATACACCTGGTTTTGCCAATTAAATTAAATATCTAATATTACTAATATGCAAGCTCCACACAATTCCAGATCAGGTATGGATACCTGTTTCAACCAGTTTTAATTTTTCCTCACGTGATCTCTGACGCATCACAGAAGGCACGAATTTGCAAATGTTGCAAGTACATTGTTGATGGAGTAGCCCCACCCAAGGGATCAAAAATTCTACAAATCTATGAACTTGCAAGAATATTAATCACTGTCTGCCTTCAGAATGGTGTGTTGAGGAAGATGGAATACATGTTCAACCCTCGTTGCAATTTTAATGGGTTGCACTTCCCTCATATAACCTAATGGTAAGTATTCGTTCATGTATTGTTATACTGGATGGCTAGTCGACAATTTTTCTCAAAATAACGCTTCTTATTAAAAAGACTAAGCACAGCAGCAGACATTGAATTTTCAAATTAGGTGTGTTGCATGATTAATGGCAACCGAACTGTACAACTTTCAGACTCTTTCCGTTGAACTGACTGACAGTACTTTGATTCGCATAGCCTTTCCTCTGGTGTGAGTTCAATGAGGTTGACGACTCCTCAAGTTTCCAAAAACATTGAAAAGTACGATTTACGTTATCGGTATTAGTAGATGTGAATAATGAAATTCTGGCTGAAGATTCTTCGGTTTAGACGCCTGAAGTTTGGCATTGCGAACCAGAGCCGAGTAAAGCATTCGCGAAATGCTTACATATTTCCGTTGATGATACGAACATTTATCATGCTTTGGGTAGTAATGCGAGTCGTGGACTAAAAATCTTGTATGAATTATGAACAGTTGACAAATTAGCGATATCACTAGATTTTGACTTTATGGTGGGTGAACATTTTACAAAATTTGAGTATTATTTACGGTCGCATTCAATGATAGCGTACAATCATTGAATTAGCTAAGGGCTTGGCTTATGTTTGACCTTGAATAGATAGATTTGCTTGTATAGATAGTTACTCATAACACTGTCAACTGGGTTACCTAAACGGGTTCAATTATAGCAAACTCCAATTTGATTAAATTCCTACGAATTTTAACATTAGCTGCATTTCTTGATGTTTGATCTGATCCGCATCAGATCATATTTGACAAAACAACCAATAAATAAAAATTTGTTACATTTTTGTTGTTGTTTTCAATGTAAACATTGATCTGATCCGGATCACTAAGCATCAAGAAATGCGGCTATCGTAACTGCGGAATTTCCAATGGTTCTTCTTAGAGAACTAAGAATTATTTGAGCGTGACCGATCCTTCGATCTTCTGATTCAGCTTAAGCCTCATTGTCTGAATTCCGATTATGATTTCAACATCCTCGTCACAAAGACTGTTAGATGATCTTGGCCACTCAAAGTTGGTTCTTGATCACTTAGTACAATTAATTATACTACCCTAACCTAGGTATCGCTTGTAGTAAACTTAACACTATTATACTGAATTAGTATGGGCGGTTTGGTTTGCCATTCCTACAAAAAAAATCACTACCGGTAACAATGGTACACGGGTACCTATGTTGTAATTGCCCCATGAGTGAACGCATCATTATTCTACCAAATCTCCGAAATATTTCAACTACCGTTTAGTTCCGGGTATGCTGATAATCACTTTGCAAACGACAATATGAAATAAAATTAAAAAAGTTCTATTACAACAAATGAACAGTATATAATTTTAACAGCGCCACCAAAAGTTGGTCTGTCCAAAGAATTCAAGACAACATAGCTAAAAAAGCTTTAGGAATGTATTAGGATATTAGGACTTAGAACTCTCCAAAAAAACAAAATTTAAAATAAACAAAAGATTCATACCAAAATTTTATTAAGTAAAAAATTTGAATGATTTTTTTGTTTAAAATATTCAGATCCAGATATATTCAAAAAATCATATTTTACGAACGGATTATAATCCATTTTTTTCTTTTTCTATATGATTTTAAGGCAAAATAAGGTTTCAGAGAAAAATATAAAAAATGGTGACCCCTTGGGTCACCAAACATGGCATTTTTTTAAAAAAAACACACTTTTCGACAAAAATAAAAACGATACCATTATATCAATGAAGAGTCTATTCCCTTTCATATGAGCCATCAATCATTAAAATCGGTTATATAGTTCTTGAGAACGAGACTTTGAAAATGTCAGTTTAAAAAAAAAATCAGAAGACGGATCTATTAACAAGTAATTTCCCATAAGTTTTATATGAAAAGTGTTTTTTTACCTCGTTTCTAATTCCTTTATAAAAGCTTTGTTTTTTAGACTATGGCTTTGCATAATTCTAGGTTGCTTTGTCTGAATCGGTATTTTTTGTAACCGCACAAACGAGAAAACAAACAAAACAACAAAAAAGTTCGGCTTAGTACATCACTACCCCGATTTTAAATTTTTTTTTTTTATTGTGTTTTTACATTGTGAAAAAACGTAGGACAAACATTTTAAATGACATTACAGCGAAATGTCGTATAAAGAGTTTTCAGTATATCCCGCTAATACATTCATTATTTAATACCGTGTTTTGTATTTTATACATAAAACTTTACATAGTATTGTGCCATAAAGTATTTTTCTAGGAATGAGCATAAATTATTTGTATGATCCAAACTATGTAACTACAATGGACTTGAAACCAGAACATTTTTAATTATTTTTGAACTTTGCAGAGCTTTTTGTTACAGAGAAATCTCACTACAACGGACATCGACGGGACCAAAAAGGTTGTCCGTTGTAGTGAGGTGTCTCTTGAACTGAGGATTTGTGATTTTTTTTTATAAAAAATGTTCTTGGGATTATTTCTCTTTTTTCTGTTAAATTCAGTATTTCCAATGGAAATGGGATTCTAAAATGATTTTTAGACGAATTTCTGGAATATGGCCAATTAGGAATGAATTTGGGGAATTCTTATCCGATATTGGTGAAATTGAGCATGTACGATAGAAGTGGGATTCTAAAATGATTGTGAAAAATTCGTGAAATCAAAATTTTTTGAAAGTCATGTTTTAATTTGAAGAAGATGATTCTGAGAAGCAAATTCAAACAAGCTTGTTGTACTGTCGAAAACCTCTTTTAAAGAGTTTTTATAGTATTTTTGTGCTCCTTCTCATTGTAATGGAAGAATTGGATGGATTCGAATTTACTTTTCGTCCAGGTTTCTGGTGAATAGTACAAACGCATACAGAATGTGTGCCACTTGATCCAGCAAGGGCGCATTACTTTGATCTGAACTCCGCAAATTTGGTCAAACCTGTTAAATATTGGGGATATTTTTCTTTGAACTGAACATGAAGACTCTTTACATCAAAAAGTATTAAGCGATTTTGCTTCATCTCTTTCGTGTTATTCAGTTTTATTGTAATAACGTCTTTTTTATTTGGCATTATTCGACTATTTTCGTCACCCTCATAAAAACTTAAAGCTTGATTCACAATATTCTGTGATAATATTTTGCCAATTTTCGAAATTAGTGTTGCCAAAATTCCTGCAGATTCCCTTAATTGTTTTGCTGTTTTAACATTTTGTCTAGAAATTTGAAACTCTTTTGCGATTTTTCTTATTGACCAGCAATCCGGAACAATCGTGAGGATCATGATGCGCAATGGATCATTGAAAGTTAAACTTGAAAATCCGGATTTCATTCCATCTGGCATCTGTTCTAACGCTTCCTCTCTAGAAAGACGTAATTTCTTATTTGGTGAAGGGCCATTGTTTTCATTTGCAAGTACTGAATCTGAAAGATTACTGCTCTCATCAAGTTCAGGCAGGACAATATTTTCTGCAGCAATAACAAACTTTTTGTGCTCCAGAATATTGCGAAAATAACTTCAACATAATTTTGGACATTGTACATAAACATCTACCCACATGACTATCAAGATTCGATGTGACACTTAAACTTATTAATTATACAATATTATTAACGAAGCAAAAAATTCTCTTTGTATTAAAAACTATGTTTATTTAGCAATGAACTCGATATTTTGCTTTATAGTACACTTGAGGTACAGAATTCAAAAGCTTAAGTTACATGGATTTTTGAGGTTAGGTTGAGGGGTTCTGTGACTATGAATCTTAGGTTTTAGGCTATGGAGCTTATTAGTTTATGTTACGGGGATATTACGTTTCGAAGGTTTTTTTGTTTGGGGTTTTCAGTTTTAACGCTTGCGTTAGAGAGTGTCTTAGGTTTTTCGAGGTTAGGTAAAGGAGCTATATGCTTCTAAAGCATCAGTTAAAGGACTATGGGGTGCGCGACCTTGAGAACATACGTAATGAGAATTGCTAGATGATATTATTCGATTAATCGGAGGTTTCGCTCATTTTGGCGCCATTTTGAATCCGCCATCTTAAATTGTTCTAAAGGCCAGTCAAATTTCGAAAGCATAATGCTTATACGAATATGCAATTTAAGCCCGGAACGAATTTTTTATGTTGCGTCAATTTTTGGACAGAGGGGTGGTCCAGTTGACGAGAAACGTCCCATATATGAGCTTATCCATTACTTTTTTAAAAAACCGGGCACATGAATTTCATTACATTCACCGATTTAGCTGCAATTTTTTTCAGAAATAGTAGTCGATGAAAAACTTTTTCTAAAATTTTACCTCTTACGGCTCCCACCCCCCCCCCCCCCACACTTCTTCTTCTTCACCTTCTTCATCTTCTTCCTCGTCATTGTCCTCGGCCTGGTTGGAAGTATCTTTTTGATTTTAGCAATTGCCATCGCAATGCTTGCATGCAAGTGAGCACTCCAACCCACTTCGTCGGCACCCGCACCTTGTGCCACAGTCGGTTTCACAGGACCAAGAGATGCTGCTTAAAATTTCCTCGGGACCGGCTTCCTGGGTCATGCTGACAGGACTGAGCTCTCCATCCTCCAATTTCCACCCCCATTCCAACAGATTTAAGGTCTCGTCTTGACCTTGTGAACTATACCAAGGTTGTACTTGAAAATAGATACGCTTGATATGCTCGGTCAACGCATTGGTAGTCGGGACTTTTTTAGAATTGCTGGCTTCAGCATACATTTTTGCTCGATAGCTTTGGACGAGCTCAATCGCAGGTTTATCACTCGTGCGGAACTCTTTGGGTGCCCCGTAAAGAACCAAAGCTAACCGAAGCCCATGATCTATTAAATTATCGATGAATACATGTTTTTATAATATTTCTGCTAATCCATGTAAATCATCGGATTTCTCAAAAATATCGCAGAATTTTACTTTCTCCCGATAGAAAAATGCTGAGGTTGTGTCGCATCCCGTGAAAGCATGTAGAAGTAATATATGAAACCTGATGCATGCACTTCTGGATGCTAAGCTTTCGGAAGAATACACAACATCAGGTAATCTGGGGGAGGGGGCTTCAGCAAGAACACTTCCAGATTCGGTGGAGTTCGAGCAGCAAGGATTGTTAGGACGTCAGTGTCTTCCGAAACAATGACCACTTTATTGTTGGTTCTTCCAGAAGCAGTCTCAATGGCCTTGAGCACAATATCAACATCCTTATCAGCTACACTCTGCTGAGACATTATATTAGCCCTTTCAATTCCTCCTGGAGAAATTTAATGAGCTGGGACTTATTTTTGCTGTTCCCTAAAAACTTGTCCTGAGTTATACTTGCGCTCAACGTCATGACCTTCCAGAAATCTGGAGCCATGCGTACAGTGGCGGAATTTTTATGCATACATCGCTGATTTCTTTCCGTCGATTTAGTGGTCATTTGATCGTATCCATCGAAAACAACAAATACTCTGTTCCCAAATGCTCTCTTCTCTTTATGTATCTAACATACTCGTTGCATATTTCTAACATGTTCTGGCTCTTTTTCCATCTAACTTTAAACTAAACTAAGCATGCCCCCATCAATAATATATTGTGTGTCGTCACTTCTGACACTTACAGATTTTTCTTTAAAAAGTTGATACAATTTTGATTTTCCATTTTTCCTCATTCCGGTCTTATCAAACATAGCCGAGGCGTAAGCTGAAATTTCGAATGTTAAATAAAATTCCATACTTTCCGGCTTATCGAGTGCGAGAATTCTGTGAAATAATATGAGAGGATCTACGTTAGAAAACTTGTGTTGGCCAACTTTAACAGTACACTTCTCAGCTTCGATGCAAGTAATTTTTTTGGCCAAAGAGAGTTTCAATTCCTTGAAGTTGCTCCCTACAATTTCTCGCATAGTTTCAAGTCCTTTTTCAAAAGCTCTATAACAGGTTACTTTGGCATTATCCCCACTTATTCCATTGGCAATATTAGTTACATTGTCCACATCTGGAAAAGGGTAGAACTGTGTAAAAAATTCCTTCAGTTTCTGTAAATCTTTCTTGTCCCGGATGAGCATAGAATCGCGGGAGTCTTTATGCTGATAATTCTTATCCATCGTGATTTTCGTAAATTTTTCTAAGGCCATCAAGCAGTCACTTATGGTGGCGCTGCCCTTGAGCCCTTGATAAGCGACACTGGGCGTCACTTCTATTTACTTCTTTTCATTAGTGTCTGTTCAATGGTCTGGTCCGTAAAGATTTCGGAAAAAAAAATTTTGACTCGTCGGCATGTCCAGTACCCCTGTTTAGTGAATACTTTATACTCATCCGGAGTCATGTATTTTGGCAAATCCTTACAATCTTGGATATAAATTTGGCCTGATTTGGCATAATTGAAGTGGCCCGTTGAGTGGAAAAAGGGAATCATTTTTTCTAAGGTACTGACATGCAAATCGAAGTTTCCACTTTTCGACGAATATAAAATCTTTAACAAGAAAAACCATCCGACAATAGGTTATCCACAATTTACAAGTACTATTATTATTTTCAATTTTTTCAAAAAAAATTTCAATTGCGTTTACTGAGTTTTTAAATTCGTCAGATAAATTCACTTCTCAGGTATTCAAGTACCGATTTGAAATCGTCATTTACCTTGGCAACATCAAATATTTTTTTAACAATTGCAGCTAACGTTAGAGTATGACACCGTATTGCCCGATAGTATTGCTTACCAACTAATATTTTCTTGACAATAGTAGCACCATAGATTGAACAGAGAGCTTGATGGAGTCCGGTATTTCTCATAACTACACCTATGCAACCCAAGTACGATAAAAAAGTATGAAACCCGCCAAGTCCGATAAAGATGTGAATATCGTTTGAAATAAGCTTTGCCGCCACAATATCGCGGGCTTTCCAGTATAACTATTGATCGAATGTTATAATACAAGTTTTCATTTCATGTTTATCAGCTTGAGCAACACTTTCCATAATTGTCGTAAATAAGGTGTCATAATCATTAGGTTTGGCATTAATAAACGGCAAAAATTGGATTAATGAAACTTCATAATCTTTTTCGGCAGTTAACTCTTCTATAAAACCGTTCCACCGTTTTCGTCTGGGTCCAAATATTTTTGTAAAATACAGAATGCTGTGATTTTTGTGGCCTCTGTAAATTTTAAATTTACATCAATATTTTGGGGTTGTATCTTAATGTTTGCCAATACATCAGTTGGTTTTAATGTATAAGGAAGTATTTTTATATTATCACGCATTTCCATTTCTTTGGCGAAAATATTTTGAGCTCTTGGTATCGGATTTCGAGGTAGTACACTTGATGAAGGTGTAATTATAGCAATTTCACCTGCAACATGAAAATCGCCGCCACGTTTAGTTTTGATGTTGCTGTCACAATTGTCCTACACGAATTGGATGAACGTCCCTGGATTTAAAGAAATTTCCGTATGCTTAGCCGCGGACATCTCATAATTTTTAGTTTCCTTATATGATGCAGTCAAACCACACGAATGGAGTATCTCGATGATGATTTTAGTCCCGAATTCTCGATGAAGGGCTACGGCTAGAGATAGCATAAGTGGAGACAAATAATATCTCGGGCATATTGCAGACATTAAAACATGACCCGTGGATGTAATAATTTGCTCATAATTATCGAGTAACGATTTTCGAGCGATTTCCATGGACTCTGCAATTCCCCCCCTCCTCCCGAACACTCCCCCCCCCCCGGTACCCCCGCAGAGCCACCCCCAAACGCCTCCTGGTAATTCTAATGCCAGAATTGAATTCGCCATCCCCGAAAACCCCCGAGTAACGATTTTCGAGCGATTTTTCCGAGTTTCCAGTCGTTCCTATAATATTGTAAGTAATTATGCAATTGCAAAATGCATTTATTGCACCAGAATGCATTTGTCGAGAAATGGCTTAACCACACGATATAGACATTTTCCCTTGGAGCTTTCTGAATACAATGCAGAAAACCGCATCTCGATATCTGGTGGCCCTAAAAATTTCTTTATTTCGGTCGATTTTGATCTAAATGCCCTGGACTAGACGTTTTCCGAAAAATTAGGTTTTATTCAAATGCACGTAACTTTAGAAGTTTTAGAATAAATTAAATGTAGCTAAAAAATTTGGAAAGATCATGAGCCCATGAAAAAAATGAGCCCAGGTAGAAGTATTTTAGTTGAAATCCATAAATTTGGCGACTATCTTAAAAAATGCTGTTTTTTAAGCAAAAAAATGTTACACTTTTTGGTGCCGCATTTGGCCAATATGAAATATTAGGCTCTGAAACTGTTTTTAAATAAAGGTTCAATAAAATATGAAGAGAATGAGACCCATAACATTCAAAACATAGTAACCTAAATAGAACGGTTACCTATCGAAAAGACCCTAAAATCATTCAACTTCTTAACTTTAAAAAATCATAACTCGAGAAGGAAGGGGTAACATTTTGAGAAACAACGTTTTTCATCGACTACTATTCCTAAAAAAAATTACACCTTAATCGGTGAATGTAATGAAATGCATGCGCCCGGCATAAATAATTGTTTCCGTATCAGTTCCATATCCAATGGTTATATACCAAATTATAAGCAAACAGATACATAACCCTTGTTAATAATTTGTTTTTTATGTTCTACGCCTCCCCTTGTTAATAAAACTTAAATATATGTCCAAAGCCCCTCTTGCTAATAATTTTTTTGTATGTCCAATGCCCCTCCTTAATAATAAAACAATTTTTTATGTCCAAAAAATTTATTTCCGCCCCCCCCCCCCCCTTGTTAATAGAAAAACATTTTTATGTCGAAGGCTCTCACTCGTTAATAAAAAAATGTTTATGTTCAAGACCCTCAAGGCTTGTTAATAAAAAAATTGTATATCCGAGCCCCCCCCCCATGTTAATAAAAAAAAATGTATGTCCAAGGACCCCTTGTTAATAAAAAATTATTTTTATCCCCAAGGCCCGCCCCTTGATAATAAAAAAATTGTATATCGAACTCCCCCTCCCCCTTTTTAATATTTTTTTGTTTAAGGCCTCCTTTTTAATAAAAAATTATTTATATGTACAAGGGCCCTCCTTGTTAATAAAATTTGTTTTCATGTCCAAGGACCTCCCCCTTGTTAATAAAACTTTTTTCATGTGCCATTAACAACAAGCCCCCCATCCCCCATTTACAACAACACAAAATACATGCTTCTCTGTTTCTTGATCGATTATGATGAAATTTTACATGGGCGGTAAAAATCATACAAGTTGCGTAATTGAAAGTGTTGACTAAGATCTTTTTGGTGAGTAAATTAAAATAAATTAATGAATTTCTAACACTTAAAAAACGAGCTTTTATTCATTTTAGTTTTGGAATTTGAGAAAAATTGTATCTTGCCGATTTGTATATGTTAAGAGATAATCACTTTTTATTTTAAATAAGAATATTGTCGTTAAGCAACATTTAAAATAGTTTTTGCTCCAAGGGAGTATTATTTTACACTTTAAAAAATGAGATGCCACATAATAAACCAACTTTTATTTTGATTCATTAGCTTGTAGCACAAGAAATTCTCAACTATGTTGTTACCAAAAAAAAAATGTACGCGAAAACTTTATCTGCTCTAGATTTTAGTATATAACGGTGTCGTGTAGTTTATATTGTTTGCCATTTGTTTTACGAAAATTATTTAAGTTGCTTGAGTGTTAAAATGGGCTATAAATAAAGCTGTTTGACAGTTTCATGGAATAACGACAGAACAGTTTGTTTGGCCCGCGTTTAATCTATTGAAAATAATTTGAAGCCTTTGAAAGTTTTATAATTAAAACATTGTCTCTTGATGTGCTTTTACATCTACAATTGAATATGCAATTTCGAAAAGGGCACATCTCGAAAATTTTGACAAAACCGTTTTTTCACGTTAATGTGATGGAAATATATCCCCGCACCTATTTTGTTTGAAATAGGCACATCTCTTGTATTAATACTGCTACCAGTGTTGATGTGTATGACAATAATTTCGAAAAGGTCACAACTCTTGGAGATGTGCCCTTTTCGAATTTAATGCATTTTACTAATCGGCGAAGGCGATATATCTCCATCTCTTGCTGACGTGATTTTGATACATAAAAGTTTCGTAAAGTTTATAACGCGGGGCCGTAGCTGAGCGGGTGAAATCGTTGACGTGCCCCAAAATTATATTTAAATTTATTGCAAATTGAAACACTTCACTTTTAGGTTAAGTTACTTTTATTCACAATGATTATTGAATTTAATTTATTATTAATATTATAAGATTTATTTATTTATTTATATAAATTAAGGTTTTATTAATATTGTCCACCACCAGTTTAGAATTTTTTAATGTCGCGATAAAAATGTATCCAAAAACATGGACGTGCTTGTGTAAGCAAAAACGAGCGAATGATATTTTTCTATAGAGAAAAATACGCGACGAAGAAAAACGAAATAAAATTGAAGCGGATGAATATATTGAAAATGAATTGTTCGTTTTTGTTTATTGGTTTTTGGTGTGTAGTTAAAAACCGGAGCGATGAATCAATATGCTCGTTGGTTGAGCGGTTGCGGTTGCGTTGCGGTAATGTGTAAGCTGTATGAGTGCGCTGATACGTGTGGATTATTGTAGTGGCGAACGAATGGATGTATTTTGCATTAGTGAGTATGTATTGAATGAGTGCGAATATTTTGCATGAGTGAGCCGCTACAGGACTCCCCCGCAAGTGATTTCCCCTCCTCAGGGAATTATTGAATGAGTAGATGCTATACGGACGCTTTTGTGAGTTCGAAGGTTTGATGTGAGATCAGCTGAACTAAGAATTCCGTACGCTGGTTTGAGCCGATCGATTGAAATGGTTTGGTTTTTACCATTAATCGATACGGTGAATTGCTTGCGTAGTTTACGTATGACTTTATACGGACCTTCGTAAGGAGGAGATAACCCCATGCGAACCTTGTCTGTTCTGACGAAGACAAAATCACAGTTGTCGAGTGATTTCGGAACAAAAACATCGTCTTGTTTAGTTAGACGAGTTGCTTTGGGTATAAGGTTTTGCATGGTTTGTCGCAGTTGGTCGACGACTGTGTCGGCGGTTGGAAGAGGTGGAAGAGGATTATCGATAAAGAACTCACCGGGTAGCTTGATGGTTTGTCCGTAAACCATTTCAGCTGGTGAGCACTTGAGATCTTCTTTCACTGTTGCTCGGATTCCAAGAAGTATGATTGGTATTTCCGAGCTCCAATTAATTGTGTTGCTTCTGGCCATTAATGCGGCTTTTAGTTGCCGATGGAAGCGTTCGACCATGCCATTGGCTTGCGGATGATAAGCCGTTGTACGTATCCGATGAGATCCGAGGAGTTTCGTTAACTCTGAGAAAAGCTTTGACTCGAATTGCGTTCCCTGATCAGTTGTGATGTGAAGGGGCACGCCGAATCGTGATACGTAATTGTTTACAAAAGTAGTGGCAATGGTTGCAGCTGACATGTTCGTCATGCAGTATGCTTCGGGCCAGCGAGTGAAGCGATCGACACAGGTGAGTAGATATGAATATCCATTAGACGGAGGAAGTGGACCTACAATGTCTATATGGATATGCTCGAATCGACCAGGTGGAATGTCAAATTGTCCATGGGGTGATTTGGTATGGCGTTGGACTTTGGCACGTTGGCAGGATAAACAAGACTGAGCCCAATTGCCTACGTCTTTGTTTATGCTAGGCCAACATAAAAACGCAATTTGTTACAAACATTTCTTTTTTTTTTTTCTGTGCCCTTGCTAACAAAATGAGGACATAATCATACACAAAACAACAACAACAAGTGTATAACAAATAAATACAGTGCCGCAGTAACATTACAAATAAAAAAGCGCATTTAACCAACAAATTAATTTGGGAATACATTTTTTTGTCATGGATTTTCACGGATAACATTCCAAAAACAATACCGTTACAGCGAATAAAAACCAGTAAAAGTACAGTTTATACAGAATAAATGCGCCTACATATGGTGCCATAACAACAACATAAAAATTCAAAGCAATACATATTAAAGCTAGTACAACGTGAAGTTTAAGTATACATATACGTACGCAACAAAACACAGCGCATCTATGCACACAAATAGTGCAATTACAACATTTAAACATCTTTAAATTAACGGAAAGCCAGCAAACAACGGAACAACGACAAACATCAGCAGCAGCAACAACAACAACATCAGTAACTACAGCTAAGTGTTTAATTTTTTTTTGATTTTCAATTTCAAACATTTTTTTTTTATTAAACATTTATACTACATATATTAGAACGTGTCGCTTATCACACGTAATCATTATTATCACGCATACAATCAAAAAGATTTCTATAAAAATTTGTAAAACGAACTTGATGTAAATTGTTCACCATTCTGCTAAATTCGGTTTCAGTAAATTCATTTACAGAATTGTTTGTTTAGTTATTGGCCATTTCCAGCGTAACAATAGAACCGTGTTGAATATTTCGGTTATTATTTATATTTTTCTGCATACATTTATATAATATTTTCAACGAGCCCCCCCAATACGAGGTAACACGCCCGTTCAGTAATTCGGGGGTACCTCGTCGGCCATTACGTGCCATATTTTTTATTTCATACATGGTAACCATTCCACTATTAATTAATTTTCATTCAACCACTATTGATTGCTTCTTTTGAACCACTGTTGATAGCACTAGGTCCCATATAAACCATTTTTTTTTTCCAAAATACGGCTCTACTTAAAATATTTGTTCACACGAGACATTTATTTTCTAACGTTTAAGTTTAAATTTCGGGTACAATTTTTTTTCTTGTGAAGTGACGTATAACATATACACGAATTCGCTTTTATAAAAATCGAAATGTCAGACACCGAAGAGCATACCATGAAGGTTGATCAACAACCAAAACCAGGGACATCAACAGGAGAAGTCGCAACCCAAGCAAAAATCAACTTGCAACCATTCTGGCCACAACAACCAAACAATTGGTTTCGTTTAGCCGAAATTCAATTTGAAATTCGAGGCATCACGTCAGAAAAATCGAAATACTCGTACGTTTTAGCAACAATTTCGCCCGAAATTTGTGACACCATTAGCGATTTTTTACAGCAACCACCAAAAGACAATCAATATTCTGTCCTAAAACAAACTCTGTTAGAACGATTGGCTCCATCGGACGAGCGGCGTTTAGAAGCCCTATTGTCCAGCCAAGCTCTCGGCGACCGACGCCCCTCTGAGGCGCTTCGTCACTTACGCAACCTCGCAGGCCAAAACACTCTGAGCGATACAATCATTCGATCCATTTGGATTCGAAAATTGCCCGAGGTTATTAAAATAGCGATGACTGCACAACCAGTTACCACAACAGTTGAAGAACTGGCTAAAATAGCAGACCGCATGTACGAAGTGACGAACATGAGCACATTACCAAACTTACAAGCAATCAATCGTAACACAAATCCGAACTACACGAATAGACAGAGTCGTTCCCCCACTCCTCAGTCAAATTCAATCGAAGATCGCCTGGCGCGCATCGAGGCTCGACTATCGGGCTTGTTTCGAAGCGGTCGGAGTAGATCAAGGGGACGCTCAGCAACACGTTCACAATCACAAGGTAACAACACCCAGAGTGTTAACAATCGATTGGGCAAGTGTTGGTATCACGCTAAACATGGTGCGGCAGCACGCAAATGCATTCAACCGTGCATTTTCAATAACGCGCAGCACTCCATCAACAAGATGGACATTGATACCACACCACAAAAAAACTTGTAAACCAGCGGGTAATGACGACATCGTCAGACACCTTTAAAAGTTCAGCCCGTCTATTCGTGTTAGACAAAAATAATAAATTCCTATTTCTAATTGACACTGGCGCTGACCTTTCGGTCATCCCAGCGAATTATTTCAAGCAAGCTTATACTTTTACAAATCGAAATAATAATCTAGTTCTCTCGGCCGCCAATGGCACAACAATCCACACCATACAGCACACTAGGTATAATATTATTGCAAATTCTTAATTAACTAAAAAACTGCTTATCAATTTTTAATTTTTTTTTACTTACAATTAAATATAAAAATTCATATTTAATCACAGTTAATTTCAAAATTCATTTCTATTCTTATTTGTATATGATTAAACCTAATATGCATTTTTATTGAATAGTATTGGTCGTGTGATCTTCTTTCCGAATCACTTCACCAGCTCCTGGCATTTGTGAACGGTGATTTATTCCAAATTCGACAAATTTAAATCAAACATTTCTTTTTCTTTTTGTGTTTCTCATTGTTAATAGACTGTTACTCGATTCCAAAAATGTTCAATCGAATTCAGATCTGAGTGATCACGCCGTTGTAATTTGCTTAATTAATTCTGTCGTTTGCTCTGATTGAGGTATGGTTGGTCGTTGTTTTGCTGAAAATACAAGCTTACTGGGGACTTTAATTATCCGAACTGCAATGAAACATTCTTCTATCACCTCTAACGAATGAAGGTTTATAAATCTTAATTATTTAGAAAGCATCATTCAGAAGCAGTTGCTCGAAATAGTTTGAAAGACCCGAGCCATTCCTTGTTTATCCAAACATAGTTTTGATGCCGAAAAGGAGGAAAAAAGTACTATGAATTGACAAAATAAAAGCTAATCTGTTTGGTTCTGCAATATACGTGGTAGTGGTCTTTTTCTGGCATGGAACATGACAATTTATTGTCCGGAAAATGGAATGATTGCGGTTGTTTACATTCATATTATTAACGCATCTAAGTCTTGGTCAACGTATGAGGAATAAAATATGGACAAACAAAAAAAAGTAAAAAAAAAATTATTTACTAATCAAATGATTTTAATCCATAATTTATTTAAAACTTTAATTCTTAGATAAAATTTATAGAAAAATTTGCGCTCCATATCGATTCGCTTTCCTGATCCTTTCTGGCACTCTTTTCATTGCCGCCTGCGTTCCTGATGTATCAATCTTCTTTAAATCTCTTTTTATCTTTCTAATCAGACATTCAACATTTTTGGCACGATATCCATTGCTGTATACCATTCTCTTCAGATTTGCCCAAAAAGTTTCAATGGGCCTTAGTTGTGGAACATTTGGTGGGTTATAGTCTTTAGGGATAAATTCGATTCTGCGTTGACGTAAATCAGATAGCGTTGCGTTCGCATAATGTGAGGATGCCAAATCAGGCCAAAAAATCGTTTTATCATTTTTATGATATTTATTTATAAATTTCTGAAGCACAGGTAAACATTTGTTTGTGTATGTTTGCGCATTAACCGCCAAACCACTTTTGAAAAATACTGGGTCACTGACACCTCGTTCGCTAATAGCCAACCACAACATAACTTTACCTGGAAACTTGGTCTTATGAATAAACTTCTCCTTTTCTGGTGCTTTGTGATCGGGAGACTCGTAGTAGTATTTGGGTGCCATTCATTACCTTCAAACAGTGAAATAACTTTCATCATCCATCACACATTTATAAGCTAAAGAAGCAGCGAAATATGTTTGGGAAAGCACTCTTAATCTAGATTTGATTGTAGCTAATTGTTTGTCTGTAGTTGCTGGTGCCGATTTTTTGGGTTTGTGTTGAATATTCATACTTTGTAAATATTTCTTGATAGTTTTTGGGGCAACTTGATATTTTTTACCCAGTTGTCTGTACGATTTTGCAGTTCGACCCACTGTTTCACCTTTCAATTTCATTCGAACTTTGCTACCTTGTAGTTGACATTTTTTACCAGAGTCGGGTTTTCTTTCCACAGGTTCATTATTCTCAAACAGTTTAATTGTTTTGTAGATAAAGGATTTTTTGAATCCAAGATCCTTGAAGTAGTGAAAAATCTCGTTCTTTTTTTTGTCTGGATTTTCCTGACAAAATTTATAAATTAATTTACGACGATCTACTTGTAACAACGACATTTTTGTAACTAATCGTAAAATGACGCAGTTGTAATGTATTTTTTATAAAATATACGGGAACCACCTTATTTAAAAACAAGGAAATTTTTATTTTTGGTTGTACAATACAAATACATTTTACATTTGTCCATATTTCATTCCTCATACGTTATACCGAAGAAGATAAACCGCCACGCGTGTTTTCAGCAAGATAGCGACCTAAAGAATACCTCGAGGTAGCAAAATATTAGTTTAACGATTATGAAATGGGGGTCGCGCAATGGCCAAGTCAGTCACCTGATCTGAATCCGATCGAACATTTTTAGAATCGAGTAAAAGTCTATTAACAATGAGAAACACAAAAATAAACATAAATTTTGGAATTGAAATTTGTCGAATTTGGAATAAATGACCGTTCACAAATGCCAGGAGCACACGACCAATGTTATTCAATAAAAACGCATATTAGATCTAATCATGCACAAATAAGAGTAGAAATGAATTTTGAAATTAACTGTGGTATTATTTTGAAAATCACTGTACGTTTATGTTTCAGGAATTTCGAAAAGGGCACATCTCTTATGTATAAAATATATAAACAAATATATAGAATAAAGATTAACATTAAATATTTATATAATTTTCGATTACTTTTTGACCCTACATGTACCCTTAAAATAAATTGTATAAATTTATTTACTACTTTAGAAAATAATTAGTTTTCTTCAATTCCTGAAAAATTTAATTTTTCAGACATGTGCCCTTTTCGAAATTGCATATTCAATTGTTTAAGTAAATAATTTAACACTTTATCAAAGAGCTGTCAGTTGCCTGGGGTTGCATTATTTTTTGTGGAAAGATCAGTGAGTGTTAAAAGCTTTCGAATATTTTAAAATTTAAATTCCATTTGAAAGCTTTTTAATGTGCTTCATGGACGCGTGTAGGTTAACTTTTTTTAAGAACAGATAATTATTTGCAAAAGCTGTAAAAATAGTATTTGCTTCATTTCACTAGATATTTACATTTTAAAACATCTTTTGTGCGTGACATATAAATAAAAAGTATCGAGCTTTTACATAGTAAATGCCAAAGAAAAATATTTACGTTCCAAAATTTTAAATTGAGATGCTACAAGCAACTTAAGGCTTTAAAGGCTTAAAATTTGATTCAATTTTTATGTTTAATAGGTACTTACTTGAAATTCTACAGTGCATTTATATTTAAGCATTATCCATAAAGCTTCTCATTTCTTATAATTTATTTCGAAAGTTATATAATAAAGTATTCGTCATTTAAAATCTTGATTTGGCTTTTACGTACCTATAAAGATTTTAGTATTGTGTAATGCAAGTCATTTTCTTGGAATGAACGTAACTTATTTTTATGATACTGCACACTAACTAAAACAAAGAATAGAAATTCAATTAAAATTTGGAGCAAGGATATTTTTAATTATTCTTTTGCTTTAGCAGAGCTTTTTATTGCATACCGTATTAATGTTTTTTTTTTGTTATATTTCCGCTTGTATAAAATACACTTTTCTGAGAATTTTTAGAATTACGTAGCGACGTAGCGTTTAAACATTGCATTGTTTATGCTCATTGTCGACGGAATATTATTTTAATTATGAAAATTGTATCCTTCGGCAAAATACTCGTAGAATCTAGAATAAAGTGTTTTTGAAGTCTTCTTAATAGGTTTTGTTGTAAATGGTGTTTTACTATGCAAATCGTTTTAAATTTATTTCAAACTTTTAAGTTACATCATTTACTTTAATATTTAAAGCATTGTGCGAGCTAATAAATTTGAAATTTAACATTTATAATTTTCACAATTAAAACCAATCTGAAATAAAGTCATATGGCTAAGTAGCATAGCAAGCAATATGACATATTATGTTTTTAGTAAAATAAAATTCTCAACAACAACAAAATGCATACAAATCCAAGGTAAAGATGCGCAAACTTTATTTATGCACGTATAAATCATTCAAAGGTAATAAATTAGCATACAAATAAGAAATAAACATTGCTGCGCTCACGAGACTGGACGACATTGGCATATAAATATTTTTTTATGCGACTACACATATAAATAGCAGGAAATTTAAATTTCAAATAATCCAATTTTCACGAATAATTGTTAAAATGTATAAAACATAAAGATGACACACAGTTATCCATCATCATGTCATTTGATATTTTAATTAGAAATAAATTGAGATCGATGCATTTGATTTGAGTCTTTCTCCATTTTTTTTTATGTTTAACCACATCGTGGTCATTGCCATTGTATATACATAGTAGTAGATGTCGCATGTCAAAATAAATTACAGAGATAATTCAAGACTGACGTTGGGTTAATTAAGGAAATCAAAATCTTGTGAATAGACAAATACAAAAAAAATAAAAATAAAACGAGTTGATGATGATGTTGCGCGATCCGAATTTTATGATGTTGAGTGTGTCTCTAGTTAGTTATGTTTTTAATGATGTACATAATATGTACATAAATTGATTGCGTGCTGGAAGCATTTTATTATTTTTAATTTTTTAGAACGAGGTACATTTTAAAATTTTATTGTTTTAATATATCTTGGATAATTTCTAAATTAGTTTAAGGTTTGAAAAGTTACATTGTGTTGGACATTATGACGACAGTATTTTAATTTGACGGAGGTATAGTTTTCAATGTTTCGTGTTTTAAAAAATCGTGGATGCATGCAGTTGAATATGCGGGTTTTTAAATGACTTTGAACTACATCTATAAAATACAATTTAGAATTTTAGGTTGAGTGTGTGACTCGTCGCCAGTAAAACGTGTTTTTTGTGTTGCTTATCTTTAGCCTATAGGTAGGTAACAAAATCAGGTTCAGCATTAAAAAAGAATACCAGCCAACAAACTAGCACATCAGTGTTTTTTTAATTAAAACCGCGTTGGTTATCTTTTAGGAACTTTTCGATCGACACCTTCGTACTTTGACATCTGATGTTAAAATCTAATTTTCATATGATTGTTTCGTCACACTTTTCGACTTATACATGCGACCCAGGCAGAATCCCACCGGTAATTGATTGCTACGTCTGCACGTTTATTTTTTAGCCTATTACACATTTTAATCATTTCACAAAACATACTAAACATTAGTTAAATGGCATTCATCACGTTTTGCAAATAAGATGATTGGATAAAAGTTTTATATTCAATTGGACGAATTTTTATTAAACTTTTGCAAAACATTTTTCAATTCGAATTGGGCACAATTTTCATATAAAATTAGACGCATAAATGGCTAAAACCTCATGAGGTGATCAGAAATTCGGTCTTGGAAATTAATTCAACTCCCAAATCAATCCCTAACTGAACCTCATAAGTCAATCTTCATCCTTCAGCTCAACCGCCAACTAAATCGCAACACAACCCTAAACGCAATCAAAAAAATTAACCGCCAAATCAACCCTTAAATAATTCCCCAATCAAACAACTCACTTAACTCCAATGCAAGTCAACTTGCAGGATGAGAACATCCAATTTGCAGACCTTCGCTCAACTGCTCTTGCGAGTCCATCCTTTCCGGGAAACATGTTCATGATCCTTCCTCTAGACCATAGGTTCCTCGGTAAGTTCTCATCCGCAATCAATACTAAGACGCCAGTCTTTATGGGTTGATTGATGCTTCTGTGTTCACCTCATCAATTTTGACAGGCACTCCTTCACCCAATGAGCCCAAAAATGATCCGCTATTCTCGAGCATAGTCTCCATTGTTTCCTAAGTGGTGCTACTCCTCAATTGACAATTATGACAATTTATTGTCAATTCTGCTTCGGCTAAAAGCGTCACTAAAACTTCTTCCTTCAGATTTCTTCATTTTAAACTAGCTCCTAGGGCAGTCTTTACAGCTCATACCAATCTTTCCCAACAGGCCCCAAAGTGTGGTGCTGATGGTGGGATGAACTTTCACTCGACTCCTTTGTTGGCAAGAATTTCTCCAATTTGGTTATGCAATGCTTAACTTCTTCAATCGCCTTTCTCATCTCATTGTTGGCATCATGGAAGCATCACCCGAAAATATTTTAGCTGGATACCCCTGCCTTCCTATGAATCTCCTTATGAAAAAAAATCTCCTTCGTTTGACAGTAACAGGTATGGGCCCGAAATAGTCAACTCCAGTAAGCACAAATGGTCTGCTTGCTCTGGCTAATTGACACACTCCGCATTTTGCTCAAGCTCTTTTCATCGACAGTTTTTGCGTTTCTGCTCCAACTGCAATTCATCAGCTTTGTGGGTACGGCCTTGCATCCTGATAATTCCTTTCCTGTCCTGGCAGGGTGACAAGATCAGCAAACGACTCTTTTGACTGACTCGTGACTTGGACAGAAAAGCAGCTGTACCCTGGCTCCGAGCCTTTGCCAACAATTATAACTTTTTTTTGAGTCAATGATCTTCCGCCTACTTCAGAAAGTCAGGTCCGTTTACCCATCGACAGGAGGAACCGAAACTCTATTCATCAACATCATGCGTAGCTTTATCTGCAATATTTTCTGCTGTTGGAATTTCAGTCGTCAATATTCGTATTATTCATAACATCGCCTACACGATAGGCAACGAACGATTGATACGTTCTTGCATCTGAATGAAACCATTGAATCATCATCCGTGAAACACTCCAAATTAATTACTCGATCAATTTTTACACCAGATTCTTGTTGCAGGTTTGTTGCAAGTCTGCTTCCCACGACTACGTCTTGCAATGCAGCTCTTGGTATTGAGATTGGCAGGATTATTCACTGGCGTCGATAAACACGTGTTGTTGCACTGGATCTGTAGTTGCACCTTCAGAGAAATTCCACAGTGGTATTTTTACATCAGCTGAAATCGTCTTCAGGATTTCTAGCCATAACAACCACTTTTCGTAAGCTTAGGATTCAATTTCATCGCCCCATCCAAAACCAGATCTCCAGATATATTGCATCAATATTTTACCACGTACGATGAACTTAGCTAGAAATCCTAGTGGGTCATACATATGATATACATTTTCACGAAATATGAAAATTAGTGTTCGGGGAGGGGGAGGGTGGGGGGGGGGGGTAATTCCTCGGGTATTCCTTTTTTTCTTATTTAATTTTAAAAAATTTCGTATAAATGAAGTAAAATACAAAATCAGTTTTTAATTAAGTTGATTTAGGTTTATTGGAACTCTCGATATTGGATAAAACCCTAAAAAGCTATACCCTAGTCATACACTGACATAACGACTTGTAATACTTCCCTTTTATTGGGAATCTCCGTTCCATCTGTTACACGTAAAGAAAGTTACAATCGAAAACAGTCTGAATTTGGGTCCCAGAATAATCCGAGTACTCTTTCCGTGGAGCTACCCACTTATGATTTCAAAGTTTTTATTTTATTTGATCTGTATTTCTTATCTTTTATCAATTTTATAGATTACTCCTCATCAGCTGTTCCACCCAAGTAATCGTCAACATAGGTACATTTGATTAATTATTGCATTGCTGCTTCAGAAAAATCTTTTTCAAACTTCAAGGCGCTTTATGTTCCAACTTACTTTCAGCTTGTGAAATGAAATAGCAAAACTCTTCATTATTTCCTTTTGTAGTTCCTGTTGGTTCATGTAATCCCCATCCGAATTTTCACTTTGAAAATATTGGACAAGTCGGTGAATGCTGTACTTTATCACGTATGATAATTATAGATCTGCATTGTCCTGGCCGATTAATATTGTCGGTTTAGCATTTCTTAAATTTGATAATTTGACTTTGGTAGGTATTTCTATTTTTTCACACAATGGATGACCCATATTCACTGTTGGAGTTGGAATTCCAAATTTATTTACTGTACCCACATAATTCATTCTGTAATGATTACTGTCTTCTCCAGCTATATTGTCGACTCTACGATCCAGTTTAATTTTAAGGAATAGTCCCTTTGTGATGTATTTAAGGTATAAATACAAACATAGATAGGAGATAAATTCTCTTAAACCACGTACAACCACATACAACTGGACGTTTATCTCTAGCTGATCTTCTTGGTGATTCAGTTGGTTCATTTTGCGCGAACGCTGGTCGCTTAGATTGTGCGCCCCCTTCTTCAATTACTAATGGTCCTCCACTTGTTTGCAAGGGAGCAACGGATTTAGTTTGCTCATTCTCTAACTCCGGAGATCGACACGATGTGGTTTCTCTTTCGTTGTCTCTTGTATCATCCACTTCTTGGTGTATCTCAATATTTTTATAACGTGTTGATGTTTCACGTCGTTTTCGGAGTTGGTTTTGGTGCCTGCGCCATCTACCTCGGTTTGTTTGCACCACGTACATCATCTTGCCCATACAGCTAACTATTTCATCTGGAACCATTTGTCCCCTCGGGAAAAATTCTTTACCCAAACGCTATCGTCAGGTTGAAACTTCGAAGTTGATTCGTCAGTAGATTTCGTCTGGTCGTATATCGCTGGTAGAAAAGCAGCTAGAAGATTTTTAGGTTGTTGCCCATGAAGCAACTCTGCAGGCGATTTGTTAATTTTCGGCAATGGTGTAGTACGGTATATACTCAAAAACGTTAAGACAGCCTTGTCTCTACATTGCTCTTCCAGTGCATTTCTGGACAGACTAATTTTACATGTCCTTACAAACCGTTCTGCTTCCCCATTTGATGTCGGATGAAATGGTGCCGTCGTCAGATATTTAATGTTCCCCTCTGCGATAAAATCTTTGAATTCTTTTGATGTGAATTGAGCCCCGTTGTCGGATACGATGGTATCAGGAAACCCTTCCAATGCAAAAATCGATTTTAGAGATCGGATGGTTGCTTCAGCAGTGATGCTTTTTATTCGCGGTTTATTCGGTTTCGGCCAATCGCTGAACTCCCGTTTCGGATCAACGTTTAATTTTTTTTTTTTTTTTTTGTTTTTTTTTTTTTGTTCCAGATGTTACACGTACTAGCTTTTTCACGTATGCTGTTATCTATACCAGGAAACCAACAATATCGCCTGGCCATCTGCTTCATTCTAACCATTCCCCAATGCCCTTCGTGCAGAAGATCCAATACATGAGTTTGAATTCCGGATGGAATAACTACACGAAGATAATCAGACTGTAATAGAATAACTCCATCATGTATCACGTTAGTGCCAATCTTTTCTCAAAATAGAAAGTTATATCCTTTTCTAAATTTGATGAATTTTCAAGCCAACTGGTCCTAATGAAATGTGACACCCTTTTTAGAACAGGATCCGCTTGTGTCAATTCAGCAATTTTCTTCGAATTGAGGGGAAATTTTTGCAAAAAGTCATTATACACGAACATCACTTCTTTACAAGCTTTCTCATTCTCATCAAAATTTGTATCTGGACCCATAGGTAGTCGACTGAGAGCGTCCGCATTACTGTGGAGGTTAGTATTGCGATATCGAATCTCATATTGGTAACCCAATCGGTTTGCAGTCACTACCGGTAGTTTATTGCTCGGCCCAAATAGACTGACTAACGGTTTGTGGTCCGTGATTAGAATAAACTTTCGCCCATAGAGATATTGGTGGAACTTTCTGAAATATTATGGACAAAGCCTCTTTCTCAATTTGCCCATATATTTTTTGTGCGTCAGTCATCGTCCTCGACGCAAATGCAATAGGATGCTCCGTGCCGTCAGGGTATATGTGAGAAATTACCTCTCCAACACCGTAAACGGATGCATCTGTTGCTAGTACTACTGGATAGTCATCACGGAAATGAACTAGTTTCGTTGTCTGAATTATCCTCTTTTTTAGTGTGTCGAAAGCTTTTTGCTGCACAGAACCCCACATGAATTCAGCATCTTTCTCCCTCAAGTCGTTCAAAGGTGCAGATACTTCTGAAAAAATTTTAATGAATTTATGGTAATAATTTACCTTACCCATAAACGACTGAAGTTCCCCGATATTACTCGGTCTCGGCATCTTCCGACTGTCATCAAATCCAGACTCTGATGGTCTGATACCTTTTTCGTCTATAATGTGGCCTAAATAATCCACTTCAGCTTCAGCAAATTTACATTATCCAATTTGACGGTCAGGCCGTGTTCTTGAAGCCGCTGGAATACCAATTCAAGTACTCGCAAGTGTTCATCCAAATTACTGCCTGCCACGATAATGTCATCCAAATAGTTTGCACACCCTGGCAAACCAGCTAACACCTGCTCTAGAAATTTTTGAAATATCGCCGCTGAACTGGAAACTCCCATCGGTAGTCTTTGGTACTGGAACATTCCAAATGGAGTGTTGACAACGACAACTTCCTTAGATTTGTCATCCAGCTGAAGTTGCAGGTAAGCATTGGATAGGTCAATCTTTGAAAAATAACGACCCCCACGTAACTTGTGGAATAGTTCCTCTGCCCGAGGTATATAATACTGTTCGACCTGGATCTGAGGATTCAATGTGAACTTAAAGTCACCCACGATGCGCACTGAACCGTCCTTCTTTGCCACGGGTAGAATTGGTGTTGCCCAATCAGACGTAGAAACCGCCTTCCAAATTCCGTCGTTCACCATTCGGTCTACCTCTTTCTTCACGGCTTCCATTTGTGCAAACGGGATCGGGTGGGCCTTACAAAATTTAGGCTCAGCATTCGCCTTCAACTTTAAACTGGCTTTATACGTCGAACAACATCCGATTTTATTTACAAACACATTCGGATATTTATACGTTAGCTCGACTGCTCTTTTCTTCACCTCCGAATTTGACTGAAGCGCTCGAATCTCCTCGCTTTTTATTGCTATAATTTGAGGTCCTAAATAATCAAAAGCATCCATGCCCAATATGTTGACTCCGGAATCCGAACAAGTAACAAGCAGATTTAAGTTTGTACAAACTTCGTCAAACCTTATTTCTACTTCAAGTACCCCTCGAACGGGTATCTCTGTACCTCCATACGTGCGCAGAACTTGGTTGGTAGGTTGACAGGGTGGTTTCCCCAATTGTTTGTAGCCGATCGTGCCAATCATGAAACAAGTGGCACCTGTATCTACCAGAAATGACATGTTTTTCCCATTCATTATTACGTCTATCATCATTTTCCGGTTTGTTCTCGTAATCTCCGCCAAAAAAAACTTGCTCAGCGACCTCTAAGGTTCTGATAAAACGAGATAGGCAAACAGATTTTATATGTCCTACCCTACCACACTGATGACATTCAGCTTGTCTAAACCAACAATTTTCCCTTTTGTGTTTGCTCCCACAATCTTGGCACGATTTACAATTGTGAAACGAAGACTGTGAGCGATTGCGTGATTGTTCTTGTCGCTGTCTGGAATATTGATATCGCGACCTTCCTCCTTGGTCGCTTTTGTTCTACCATTCGTTGAACCCCTGGCAAGAGATTATTTTCCTTCCCCTGGATCGCGTCCACCGTCTTACATGTGCTGTCGTACATGTCTGCTAAAATAAGAACATCCGATAATGCCGGGTTCTTTTTCTGAAGAGCAGCCGTCTTAACTGAATCGTGAGGTGTCTTCATGATAATAGCATCTCTGATCATTTCATCTACATAAGTTTGGTCACAACCCTCCTTTTTGCAGACAAACTCACAATCACGTGCTATTCCTCGTAGTTCCGCTACCCACTCCGAGTACCGCTGGCCTTCCTTCAATATTGTTCGCCCAAATTTGCAGCGAGCGGCCAAAACATGAGTTCCCGATTGGAAATGATCACTTAATTTATTTAGTAACTCATTATAGGTTTGGTTACCGATATTCTCCGTCCCAAAAAGTTTTTGTAACAAAAACGTTGAAGGTCGTTCGACACGTGGTATGCTGCAAAATGCTGTTCTAATTGTCCACAGTAAATACTCCATGTAGAGTGTCGACGATCAAATTGTCGAAATGGTGGCACTGATATTTCTGATACATTGCCTTTATGTATGGCAACCTCCAGTAACTCTCTATGTTTGTCCATTAGCTCGCGCACTATTTTAGCTTGATCATCCATAACCTTCGGTCGGGTCTATTTTTTTTCTCGTCGCCACTGATGTATTTAAGGTATAAATATAAACATAGATAGGAGATAAATTCTCTTAAACCACCGCGAATACTTTTATTAAATTAAATACACCAAATATTTAATTATGACAAACTTTATTTATTAAATGCTTATTGCACAACATTTCACAACGAACTGACCACCACCAAGAGAAATAAAATTTATTAGCCAAAATAAACGGTACAATCCAGTAATACATACATATACATATATACATAAAATAAACGAGTTAAACAATAATTTATATTATCCTCGAAATAATGATTTGTTTGAGGGAGCTTTGAATTAGATAAACATAACACTTTGAATCCTTGCTTCTTTGCTAGTGCTGAGTTCAGTAGAGTTGTCTCGGCGCCCTCGTCCAGAATTGCATAAGTTCTAAATTCTCCTCTGGGACTTTTCAGTTTTACTGGAACTACTTTCAATTGATTGTGTTATGTCAACATGGCACTAAATTGACTTAGACGACTTACGGTGTCGTTCCTTCCATGTTTGAACCTCGTCTGTGAAGTAATGGATCATGTAAGGCTTTACATCCTTCTGTTTAGCATTCTGTTTCCACTGGCACTTGTCCACTCTGTGGCCTAGTTTGAGGTAAGAAAAACTCAAATTCTCGTCGGTGACAAATTCTTTTGCAAACAGTCGGCAGTCAATAATGTTATGATTTGTTTTTGAACAAAATAAACAAGTATTTGTTTCACTTGCTTTTTGCTTCAACTCTTTTTCACAACTTTTTTTCATAAGGCTTTTTCTTTTCCCTTTCCCATTTCTTCTCTGGAACAACACCTTTTGTTTGCGGTAGGTGTAAAAGAGACATGACTTGCGCTTTTTCGGTGTGCCAATTTGCAAATCCTTTTACATCTTCATCTTCGGGATTTTACAAGATGATGGGACCCCAGTTCATTTTAAGGGTATCTGGCAACTTTTCAATAAGTTGTGTCATAAGTGTTGGATTTCTCAAAAACATTTCTATTAATCAGATTTTTCACTTGTTTGATAGTTTCGACAACTATCTCAATAATAACTCTGGGATGACCAAAACTCCTTTCCAATGTTTTTAAAACTTCTCGACATTACTGGGAATTGCCAACATGATTTGAAAGGCTTCCTTAGCTTTCTCACATAATGCTAATGCTCTTTCCAGACTTGTCATATTTTCAAAATCCGGAAACCGCAGGTAGCAGTCGTTCCACGGAATTGCCTTATGAATATTGCCAGTCTTTTGACTCTCCGGTAACTATTGGTAAATCCTTGGCTATTGATTGTCTTGCAATTAACTGCGTAATATCATTACCACAACGATTTTCTGCTGTGGTGGGTTTATTATTGATTGTGGCTCGATTATTGACTTCGTTGGTGGCGAGGAGTTTTCGGTATTTCTGCACCAACGAGTACTGTATCAAGCCAATTATCTATTTCAGCTTTTTTTGATGGTGTGCAATGCTGAAGTACCAAACGATTTGGAGGTTCTAATTCATCTTCAATATACCTAGGAATTTGGTCTCTTACCTTGTACCTCTTTTTGGAGATGACTTTGCTCTTGTCAAACAAAATTAGCTTCAATTCGGAATTGGATTGTGAATGAAATTTTACGTAGAATAATTTGGCAAAATTTTAAATTTAATTTAGAAATGAAATTAACTCAGAATATTCAAACATGAATTTTAGTGAAATATTGAGTGCCATTTATGTGAGAAGAGTCTACATATTGTTTGTTTCAACATATCGAATATAAAATCAAAATTTCGAACAAAAATCTGAATGAGAATTTGAATTCCCAAATGTAATTGAATAAATTCTTAATTAGGAACTTAAAATGAATTTAAAAATTGAATTAGAAATATAAACTGCAAATTTAGTGCTCTCCAAACTAGATTTAAACATAATTTTAAATGCAATTAGGTAAGAATTGGGTTACAATATGAGATTTAATCTGGAACAACCAATAAAATTTGCTTTGAATTTTCAAGAAGGTTGTTCAGTCCAAACTGTTTTCTGACCGAAATACCTTTTTTTTTGGACTGAAGTTCCTTTTAACAAAGAGTTTTTAGTCACAATATTTGTATGAGAAATTTTATGACTGAAATATTTTTGACTGGAATTCCCAGAGCCTAATTTCAGTACGAAACCAAACTACCAACATAGAGAACTCAAGGAGGGTTTTCATTTTTTGTTCAGGGTCGATACACTTTGTATGAGTCTTAATTTATTCTGATTGACCAATCGGAAATTTTGTGAATGCCACTATTGTTAATATATTTTGTCTATAAAAAGCCGTAAGAATCTTATTGATCACAATTTAATTGAATACCGAAGCAACAATGAGAGCAGGTATATCGAAAATAAGACAAACTGTTTCTGATAGTTCCCAACTTCGCTACAGTGGACGAAACTTATTTCCTGTTTCGGAATGCACTACACTGTACCAAACATCTAACATAAAATAATTGCTTTTTTCATACACAAACAAATCCAATAAAATAGTTCTGAATCATTTGACGCGTTTCGAATATTTTTTTAAAGTTCTAAAATAGAAATTAATACAAAAAAAAATAAAAAATCATTACCCTCAAGCGGATGTGTTAACACTATATATACACTATATACACACATCATGTTCTGGCGCTATAACAAAGTTACAGAAGTCAATTAGACCAGACACACAAAATCGATTAATTTTCATCTGCCCGGTCATTAAATATGCGACGATTTATTAACGTCATAAAATAATGAATGTGGCACAATGATTCAAAAATTTATTCATTCAAATTATAAAGCGCGTCACTTACATACAAACATCTAAAATTAGGATCTTAAGACACTCATTGAGAACATAACACAAACAAACGGAATATTATCGAAATGAAATCAATAAAAATTCTTTGATGATAATATCATAAGACCTTTTTGGTTGGCTGTATGCTGTTTTGAATACATATATTATACATACACAACATATTATAACATAAAATAACAACAACAACACAGAACCAAATTAAAATTTTCTTAATCGAATTATGATTTTTGTTTTGTTTCCGAATCATTAAATTTATTATTGGAAATCATAAATTGTATCATGTTTATGTTTAATAATTATGTTTATTTGTTTCGTTGTATATTTACATAAAACATATCGAACACAAAAAAATTAACAAAGAATTTATTTGTTTTTGTTTGATGTTGGAGGCTCAACGAGCATAAAGCGATTTTTGTGTATGTCGAGAAATTTTTAATGGGCCTTTCGAATATGACGTTCTTTGTCAAAATCGGTCTACTGCATCAGCAATTGCTGAATGCATTACTACACACGTTTATTCTTCATGAAGATATGAAATTATAAACTCGCGTTTTAAAGGCTGGAAAATTGGGTAGGTTTTATTTAAATCATCTCTATGCTATATTCAAATCTTTTATGGAATGAAAGAGCCCTGAGCAAAATTTAAGGATAGATTTTCTGAGCTCATGTTGGTTTGTTTTTATGACACCTGAATTTGATATAAGTTACGAGTGTGATCGATATCTACAACATACTTCATCTCTTAACTGCTCATTAAAATGTTTAATTGTTGAGAACTTCTGCAGAGTGATAAGCTTGGATGATTGACAACAGTTTGTTCGTCACAGCTAATTCTCTTGGGCCGTGTCACGTCCGGCTCATTCAAAATTATTGTTTTATTTTGACAATGCGCTGTTTGTTGCTCATGGTACCCAAATTTAGTACGAACCATTTCTGTTAAACTTTCACTATTTTTACACTGAAATTTTAAAATTTGTATGCATTCCGCGACTATATATACTTACATACGTCGTTTCGATTTCATAAACAATTGGTTTGGCTTAGGTATGAAAAGTTATGTCATTGAAGCAAACTTCGGGTACTTTTTAACCACTTTGCATGACGTGGCACAGTATTTCGGTGAGAACTGTGTACTGTTGATGAACACTTTGCTTTTCAGATTGTCCTACAAAAAAATCTGATGGTGTCAAATTAGGTGATCTGGGTTTCGATATGATTTCGCCGAATGTTGCTATGATACGTCCACGAAACATTTAACGCAAAATGGTTATTGTTTGATTGACTGTGCGATATCCGGCACCATCCTGTTGAAAATAAAGTGTTCCACAACAAATGCGTCCAGTTCTTGTGCCAAATGTCAACAATCTTGGCCCTAGGCTTTTATATCGATTCAACAAGTTTTTCAAGGAGCAAGGGTACTAAGGAACAAAGCAAAAAACTCAAATAAAATTTTTAAAAACGATGAGATATGAATTTCGACAAAAGTTTGTCTGAAAATACCTCAAACGTCTTGTTTGGCTGCATGGTGGAAAAACGTTGAGCAGAATTAAATATTTATATATTTAAACGTTCTTACTTAAATTACTAACTAGTAACATATACATAAGTATTTTTAACATCAGTTGTGATAATTTTAGCTCCGAATACAGAGGACAAACAGGTAGATATTGTAAAGCAATTTTACATTTACAGCGATTATACGACGTTATTTGCAAAGGAATAACCGGAATTATGCGGAACAACGTCCGGATGCAAAACAACTTTGTTTTCGTATTGTAAAGATTATCGGCTTCGATTTCTGGGGGCGACAAAATCAAAATGTAATGATTGTGTATTGTAAAGTGAATGGTTTTGTGTTGTTTCGTCTTATTCTGCGAAAGCACCATGACCCGAATAGGAGCATTGAGTACAAGGAATTCTGGAGAAAGGTTTAGCAATATCTCATTTCTTGATGTAAAACGTTTTACATTTCGGTATGTGTTGGGATAGTGGTCACCTTGGGACTTGCGATGTTAAATTTGTACATTGCCTACATTTGTTTACAATGCTTCGCGCCTACTTCGTGTGGAACAGTGAACGCTCTTCTTCCAAAGTATATTTTAGTCTATTGTTCTTTGGATTAAAAGCTTCCAAAAAATAATGAATTTTTTTTATTGGCAGATTGGACTGCTGTAATTATGTCGTCAGTTCAAAATAGAATTTTACAAATTTTGTATTAATAAATTAATGGGACATATTGGAGAACCGAGAGGAGAATCAAAAATTTGCTTATAAATTTGGTTATCGCAAGAAAATTGTTCCAAGCGACATCTAAAGCGATTCAGGAATTTTTCTTTATACCTCTCCAATTTTGACTGACAAAAGACCAAAATTTTGAGTGAAAGAATTTGTTTTCCTTCACTGGGTTGTAGAATATTGCCCCATTGTGTATGAAAAAAAAATCGGTTAAGAAATACCGGAGCTCTTAAAAGAAGTTGTTTGTAAATCATAATTTCCATCGCACCAATTGAATTTTAAAGGCTTTGAACGGTCGAGTTAATCAGTCGTGTTTTTTTTATACTTTTTTCTAAAAATATTTGTCAACTCCAGCAATTTGATTGTTTGTAACGCCAAAATGGCCGGGGACCCGTATTGTTGTCTTTTATTATGTTGAATACGACATAATCAGAAGACTTGAAATCTTTCATTAAATAAAGGAAGAACGAAAAATGTGCGGCTTTATAGTTGACCACTTTTTGAACATTATATAATAAATAATCCCATGCTCAAAATAGAGTGTGCCAAAAGTAATTTATGTAACTAAATAAATATTATCAAAATCGGTTAAGAACTAGCCAAAGTTCCTCACTAATTCCAGAGCTTTGTCCAAAAATCATGTTATAATCCCTTTTCCATTGCACAGGTTGTATTTTTTTAAAATCGGATAGGAAATAGCCAAGCTCGTTCCTAATTGGCCATATTCCAGAACTTCATGTAAAATTTGTTCATCAAAATCAGTACATCCTCGTTAATCATATTCCATAAGTTCATATAAAAATTTTATTAAAACCTCATGTCCATTGCACAGAATGAGTTTTATGCAAATCGGTTAAGAAACAGCCAATTTCCTTCCTAATTGGCTCTATTCCTGAACTTACTCTAAAAATCTTATTAGAATCCCATTTCCATTGCGCAGCGTGAATTTTACAAACATTTGTAGAGAAATATGCTAAGTTCCATCCTGACTGGCCATATTCCAGAACTTCATCTAAAAATCATTTTAGAATCCCATCGCATTTGTTGGATTTTATCAAAATCGGTTAAGAAATACCGGAGCTCCATACTAAATGGCCATCTCGATTTTCATCGAAATAGTTTAAGAAATAGCTAATTTTCTTAGTTGGCCATATTCCAAAACTTTATCAGAAAATCTTTTTATCGGAGTGGATAAACTCAAAATATCCATCAAATTGTTAATACCTACCACATATTTGGTACAGGGTGCGAAACCCGATGGGGGCGGCATCTAATTACGATCGACGAAGCAATTCAATGCGTAGGTGGTCTACGCGAAATGGGCCTATAGACGTAGGCCCTCGATTTGGCTACTGCGTAAGGTAGGACGCTAAAAGCGAACTGCGAAAGAGTTGAGATTGCTTTGAGCTCTAGAAAAGATTGCAAAAATAGAAACCAACAAATAAACAAACATAGCCTTGCCCTCTTTTTGATTGTTTGTTAGAAATGACATTCTCAATATATCTAGCAAATCCGCCATATTATTTAATATTCAGTACATTGCTTATGTTGACATTTAAATAAAAATATAACCATAAAATTAGCTATCATTATACAAACGTATTTCAGTACATATTTTAATTTCGCCTTTTTAACTTTGAATGTTTTTATAAAAATAAATTAAGCAAAAAATATGAGTAGGTATCAAAATAATAAATCGTAAGTACAAATTCGGTAAGGAATGAAGCCCGAAAAATTACACAAGTATGTATAAAAAAATCGCCTATTCTGATTGATAGATCAGAATGTACGACTAAGCCTAAGCAAGATGGCCGGATGACACCGGGCCCTCCGTACACCCTTGAGACATAACAAAACCAAAGGAAAGGAAAGGAATGTTAGTAACAAAGAATCAACCCGGTTCTAGACATCTAAGTAGCTGATAGTTAGTCAAATTTGTTAGTAGTATATTTTTAGTCAATTATTTAGAACAAGACAACGCAATTTCAAGTTCATTTACTGCTTAAGTTCCTGGAAAGCTGTTCTTCAAAAATTTCTTATATTTAAAATCTGTATTAACCATTTATAATAACTATTCTAAAATTAATTAAGTAAAAATTAAATTCTCTGAAATAAATTATTTTTTATGTACTACAAATAAATTAACATAAATAGTTTGAATAATAATAATTAAACCAATTTCCACACGGCCATCGAATTAGCCAATACCAGCTAGCTAATCTTAAAACAAATGCCAATACCAATACTAATACTAAAACTATTGATACCATTTCCAACATCAATACTAACATTATGACATTAATGCTTCGATTACATCGAAATATTCACTTTACTAAATTTAATTCAACCTAATTGTAACAAAAATTAATTTAATTTCATTAAATTCAGTGAAACCGAAAACCCAATTTTTTTTTTTTTTTTCGCTGGCGCTACATCGCATGAAGGGATTTGGCCGCTTCATTTGAAGTTTCGTAATCATTTTTTTGAACGGATAATGAGTGATTAATTCATTGATCCAACATTAACCAGCCGTGAATTTTTCATCACCCGCGGCAAATATGTACTATCTTAAATAATTTTGGAGCTAAACCCAATTTACATCGCTATTAATTCTTTATTTAAACTCTTTATTACCCTTAAATAAATTCAATTCAATTCGGTATCTAAATTAAAAGGACTGCCAATTAATCACTAACTAAATAACAAGAAACTCGAGATACATAAAAAATTGTAATTCTAAATTATGAATACTAAATACTAAATATTTTTTTTTATTAATATTTTAAACTAAAATTCTAATATCAGTAACTCAAAAATATGAAACCCCATAAAATTTAATTTCCAAATCTATAGCTATTGACTATAGAAATTACCTTAAAAAAAATTAAATAAATAATGCTTATGGCTATTCTGCTTAAAATCCCACTGCGAAATAATTTAAATTAGATCTGGAACTCATTAAATAACAACAGCTTTAAGTTGTCCATACTAAATTAAATTAAATAATTTGAGTAGATACATACATTAGTATGTTCTTATTAGTACGACATATGACAAACAATTAGCACAAATATAATATGTTTTGGCTTACAAACTTTATTTTAATTTTTAACGCACAATCTGCTAAACAAAATTCTCGCTAGATGAAGATATTGACATAACTTCAAACTCCAAATCTCAAATTTCAAATTTCCAATTCCAAATTTCTAATTTCATATTCGAAATCACAAATTCGAAATCCCAAATTTCAAATTTCAAATCCCACATTCCAAATTTCAAATTTTAAATTCCAAATCGCAAAATCCAAAATTTCATATTCCAAATTTTAAATTTCAAATTTTAAATACCAAACTTCAAACTCCAAATCCCAAATTTCCAATTCAAAAATTCTAAATTTCAAGTTCAAATCCTAATGCCAAATTGAAAATTCCAAATTCGAAACTTCAAATCCCAAATTCCACACTCCAAATTCCAAACTTCAAATTTTAAATTTCAAATTCCAACCCTCAAACTCTAAATTTCAAATTCCAAATTCCAAACTTCAAATTTTATATTCTTTCAACGCATTTTATCAAAATTGTTTCTAATCCATGTCCAAACTTACTTGTAAGTACTTCGTGTGCGTACTCGTCTATTCAACTACATAGCGTTTACAAATATTTAAATAGAGGAGAAACAATACCTGATCATGCTCGATGCCCTGGTACAGCAAAAAAAAAAAAAACGAACAAACTATGCATACAAAATACGATTTTTTAGGTCCAACACAAAATCATCAAAAATTATTCCTATGAAGAATGAGCAATAGGTACATCCAAAATACTACCAAGATTTTTTAACTACATAATAGTAAATATTTATACACACACACACATCTATCGAAAAATACATCCAACTCAACATTATTCCTTATACACATGTAATGCAATGAAATTCAAATCAACATGTATTGTTCTAGAAATTACAGTTGCTTTGATACAATAACATACAATATTTATTCCGATAAGAACGATTGAACTATGCCGAACAATAATATACGATCACAAGAAATACAAGGAATTTAACAATGTTGTTGTTGTATTGTACATTTCCCATTCCCATCACAAACATATACAAACATAAATTATTATTATGTTTCTACTCAAAACCAACACAAATGTCTTATACAAGCCATATTATTTCCGTGACGCACGCATATTATTAAATCCAAAACCTACTATTTTCTGTAAGTGTTAGTGATATTTTATACTGTTTTTGATTCAATCTACAATTTAAAATCAAAGTATGTAAAGATTATACTGTATTATGACGCTAATACTTACAGAAATAGTAGGTTTTATTTTGTGTTTGTATGGCAATAATATGGCTTGTATAAGACATTTGTGTTGGTTTTGATTAGCGTCATAATACAGTATAATCTTTACATACTTTGATTTTAAATTGTAGTTTGTATCAAAAACAGTATAAAATATCACTAACACTTTCAGAAAATAGTAGGTTTTGGATTTAATAATATGCGTGCGTCACGGAAATAATATGGCTTGTATAAGACATTTGTGTTGGTTTTGTTCTACTTTTTGATGTATTTCCATTACCGATACATTGCATTAAAATTTGGCATGCACAAATAAATAATTCGTGCGTATATGTTGTTTCTGTATTCGACTCGATTTTATAAGGTACTAGCTGAGGTACCCGGCATTGCCCGGGGTAAATAAAATATATTTATTTTAGCAGAGAGCACCAAAATCTCTTTTTTTTTTAAATTAACTTACATATATCGTTTTTCCAATGTACTCTTCAAAAGGTGGTAAAACATATTTTAACCCACTCAATAAAGGAAACCGCCCCTTCGGATAAGAGTATACGATTAATTTCATTTAACCATTTATCTAAATTCAGTCCAGTATTTTTTTTTTAATTGAAATTTTAGAAAAATTCTACCATCACCGTTCAAAAATATTGGAACACGTGGTGATTTTTTTTACTTTGCAGTGAATATGCAAAAATCACCTCAATCGGTGAAGTTTTAAAAATACCTCTTGTAAATGGCGTCTCATTGGGGAGCATTCGAAAGGAGTAACATTTTCGATCATTATAACAACCCTATATTTCTTCTCGACTGCTACAAAGTATTCGTGCAAACAGACGCAAAGGAAGCAATCGCCTGAGTCGATCAAGTAACATAGTTTTCTTCTTTATATACATAGAAGTAGATAGATTAAACCATCATACCATCAAGCCATCTCACTATCATACCTTTATATCATTATGCCATTATATCATCGAACCATCATTCCGTTATACCATCACACAATTGTATCATGTTGATATCACATCTTCAGATCATCATACCATCCTACCTGCATACCATCATACCATTATACCATCACCATCATCATCACCATTACAAACACAATCACAATCACCATCATCATCAAAATCATCAACCTCATCAAACTCATCATCATCATCATCAACATTACCATCAACACCACCATCACCATCACCGTTAAAAAATAATGAAACACGTGTCGATTTATTTTTAATTTTGCACAAAATATCCAAAAATTAGCTCAATCGGTGAAGTTTTAAAAATCCCCCTTGTAAATGGCCCTACATCCTACGTTTTTTCTCGACTGCTAAAAAGTATTCGTGCAAAATTTGGAAACAATCGCTCGAGTGGACCAAGAGCTTTTGTGGAACATACATACATACTTTTCTTCTTTATTATTGGGTGTGTGAATTAATTCTTAGACTCGACATTTAGATATCGATGGCGAATATGTATATTGGATAAAATATACTGTATCGTTATCTTTTAATAAAAATTTATTTTTTATAAAAAAAGTCTAAAAATTAATTCACACACCCAATATATAGATAAGAATCCCATTTGAATCGAGCACACGTGCAGTATCTCTGCGTACACACAAACACACTTGTGGCAAACAAACAATTTCCAGTTTTATACCACAAACAACTATTAAGAAGAGTAGAAAAATTTGAACATAATAATATGATCTACAAATGTCCATGTATTTGACTAGAAATATTTATTAAATATTAATGAAAGAATAGAAAAACAATAAATGCAAAAATAGACGGAATTTTGTACTTTGTTATTAATTGCACATGTATTAGGGATTCATTTTTTTTATTTTGACAAATTATTTACCGTTAGAAAGATTATACTGTCATTTATCTATTGTTATCATTAACTTGATTTTTTTTTTTGCAAAAGTTACTGATTCTGCTTTCAAAGTAAACGGCTCATATAATAAAATAAAAGAAACAACAAAAAAATTGTTTTTACACAATTCATAGCACATATATATTGACCAAGTATGAAAATACCTGCCTAACGGTATCTGGATTCTGGGCAATACCGTTATTGAACAAATTTTTCCTTATTCAATTTATTTCGCATCCCCTGTCCAATAATTTACTTTCCACTACACTCATTTAACACGTTAATCGCCACAATAATTTCAACAAAGTTTTCCTCTGCGCCATGGTAATTTTATTACATAATTTAGATACTACATAATTACGAAACTACTTGCCGCCCCGGTGGCACAGTTGTTAGCATGCTTGCTTTAAGCTCCGGAGGTCCCGGGTTCGATTCCCGGCGGGTGATGAAAAAATCACGGCTGGTTTAATGTAAGGATCAATGAACTAATCACTCATTATCCGTTGTAAAAATGATTACGAAACTTCAAAAATGAAGCGGCCAAATCCCTCCATGGGATGTAGCGCCAGCGAAAAAAAAAAAAAAAAAAAAAAATAATTACGAAAAGCAATATGACAATTTCGTGAAAATTTGGTTACTGATATGCTTAGATTAAGTTCGGACATAACTGAAAAACGAAAAACTTCAACTCATGTGCTAAAAACAATGTTTAGTTCTAAAAAGAAGAAAAGCAGAAGAATGTGCGTTGGATGTTATGCCCAAATAAAAAGAAGCAGAAGGTCGAGAAGCAGCAAAAAAAAGGGGAAAAAAGTTTCAACTTATTGCTCAGACTGCAAACAAAACCTCTTTTATTGCTTAGAATGTTTTGGGCAACATAATATGTCAATGTAATTTCTTTTATCAAAATAAAAATTATTGAAATGTAATTTTTCAAGTGTAACAATATAGCATTATATAACTAAGTCTATTTTATTTATTTTTCCGTAGTAAGCCAAGCTATTTTCAGGTTTTGCTCAAAGTAGGCTAAGCTTTTGAAAGATAAAGCAAATTTATCGTTTGCGTCGGATATCAGTGACTGACGTGGCCTTCTATGTACTAAATCCCGTATGTCAGACATATGTATATGACTGACATGGCCCATGGAGAAATTCTTAGTGTCAGACACATATGACTGACATGGCGATTAACGTGTTAATATATTCACCGCACATGAAATTAATTAAACAAAATCATACGCGATAATATTTAACTTAAGCGAAACTACTCATTACGCGTGCAAATAAAACCACAATAATATACATTCAAACCAAAAAATCACTCAAGAAACTTTTATTAATTTAAAGCAGAGACTGGAACCGAAACTGAACCGAAAACCGTAATTAACCGCTATTTTCAATGAACCGAAAACCGGAACCGAACCGAAATAAAATAAAAAGTTGAACCTGAACCGAAACTGGAATCGAAATTAATTTTCGTTCCGGTTCAAGTTTTCGCTATCCGAAAAAATTTATACAATTATGTATGTATTTTCAGTTTTTAAAATTGTGTAAATGAAACTAATCGAACTATCCAAGACGGCATTTTTCCGTTTTAGACGGTTTCGCTTCCGACTTACGCAGATTTTTGTATCTACGTATATTAAAAACTATTTTAGTATGGTAAACGAATTATACTGCTCAGTGGGCGCACTTCATAATTAATCCGGCTATTCACACAAAGTTAACTCTGCAACACATCATTTCCTCGTGTTTTACCACTTTGCCTATAAAATAACTGGAGGGGGAAAATATTATTGTTGCACTTTTTCAACGTAAATTTTAGGTGATGATTATTATTTTAATTAAATTTTGAATAAAAAATTTGGAATCATAAATAGAAATGTTTTATTAATAAACAACAATTCTTGAAATGGTTTTGGAGCCGAACCGGAACCGAACCGAAACCGAACCGATATTTAATGGCCGAACCGGAACTGAACCGAACCGAAATTTAAAAATTAGGAACGTAACCGAAAACCGGAACGAAAAACATTTCGGTTCCAGTCTCTGATTTAAAGTAAATTAAATTAAAATCTATATAAAAATGAATTCCTGTTTGTCTGTTCCGAATGGGCGTCTCAGCCGCTCAACTGATCGCTATGAAATTTTTACCATGTACAAGTTGCATATCCAGAACCAACCTTACGATATTTTGGAAGGGGCTGGACCCCGGGGTCTAGGGGCTGCGGTACAAATTGTTTCTAAAATTTTAATTTTCTTTAAATTTTTCCACGAAAATGAGTTTATGGGGCTGGTTATATGAAATTACTAACAAGTTCGAATCCGAGGGGCCCAGCCCTGGATCAAAAATTAATTTTTACTAAATATTTGATTATTTCAAAATTACTTCTCAGTCGCTCAACCGATCGCCATGCAATGTTTACCATGCAAATGTTGCATGTTCAGGACCAATCTTACGATATTGTGAAAGGGGCTGTACCCCGGGGTCTAGGGGCCATGGTACAAATTTTTTCAAAAATTTAAATTTTTTTACGAGAATGAGTTTTGGAAAGGGGTTATATGAAATAAGAGACATGTTCGAATTCGGGGGGTGCGCCCCTGGATCAAAAATTCATTTTTACATGTAAAGATACAATTATTTGATTGTTCTGAAATAACGCCTTAGCCGCTTTACCGATCGCCATGAAATTTTTACCATGTATATGTTGCATGTTCAGGACCAAGCCCACGATATTTTTGAAGGGGCTGGACTCCGGGGTCTAGGGGCTGTGGTACAAATTTTTTCTCAAATTTCTTTACATGTATAGATACAATTATTTAAATGTTCTTTAAAGGATATCTAGCGTGCGATTGTTATACAAAAATCATACCTCTACTATAATTGATTTAATTATTCAAATTAATTTTACTAATTTAAATTTAAGACAATCTTTCATCACTTTAACTGAAGACAAATCTCTGAACACTTATATTATCCATACTAATAATCCATTTTTACTGATTTGACATGTACTGTTTAATGATATCCTATTTATCATATCCTGTTTTGAAATGTACCATAGTCAGCGAGTTCTAATTTCCACATAACTTCAGAAATAATTAACATTCTATTTTAATCCACTATTGCAACCGGCGGCTTTTAATGAAAATAGTAGTTTCATACTAAACGCCAATAGTTTATTACTTTATTTAGTTTATTACTTAAATAAATCAATGATTGTTTCATCAAATCAATTCTAGGAAAGGTACTAAAAAATATTGTACGTATAAACTGATTTACTTTGAAAAGTACTAGCGTTTTATATTTGAAAATAGCATCTTCTACAATAAACATCCTTGGATTCAAATTATTGTACGTGTAAAATTGCCTTAGTTTGAAAAAACTTCTTTTGTTTTTCGAAATGTCATTTTCAACCACAGTTCGCGGTAAAACGTATCGAAGTGGACGTAGTTTTAATCGTTTTGAATAAATTAATATTAATTTGTGTTTCGGATGCCGTTGTTCTCGATTAGTTAGCTATATTGCAATAAAATAATTGTTGGTGATTATTTTCCAGGTATTAAATATTATTTCAAGTGAATATACATTCTTATTAGATTTAAGTTTTCAGTTTATAAACGTGTTAATCTATGATTACCTTTTGATTGTAGATAACATTTGATTTTGCTTAAAAAAAAATCCGTAAAGACATTTTCAAACACAGTTCGCGGTGAAACGTATCGAACGGAACATTAAAATCGTTTTGATAAATTAATACTAATTTCTGTTTTGAATGCCCGTCATTCCTGATTAATTAGCTACACGTTTCATTTTTACTTAAAAATGCTACCGTAAAAAAGATCAATTGGGCTGTGGGCAAGTAACTGCAAAGTCGAAGAAGATTAGAGCCGCAAGGGTGGTCGAATCAAGCGAACAGCGTGAAGCACGATTTGAAAATGATCGAAGCAGTACGTCTTCTTCTAGAGCTAATGAAACAACTGAACAGTGTGAAACACGACTTGCAAACGTTCGAAGCAGTACATCTTCTTCTAGAGCTACTGAAACCATTGAACATCGTGAGGCCCGGCTGGAAGTCGATCGGTTACGATATGGACGATTAATAGAAACTTTTAAAGGTGATTTAAAGTTAGCAGCATTCAATTACGAGAAAGACTATGATTACAATGTTTCAATTGGGCAAATGGAAAACATTTGTTTGTATTGTCATGCTTTATAGTTTTACAATGAATCGCCTGGAATGTGTTGTTCAAATGGAAAAGTGAATTTGCCTCCTCTGGATGTTCCACCTGAACCTATTCTAGCTTACGTCTCCGGAACTACTGAGTTATCCAGACATTTTCTACAAAATATTCGAAAATACAACTCATGCTTTCAAATACAGCTATGTAAAGATAGAATTCTTGCATAACAATCAAGGTATTTGAATTATATACCTCCCGAGCAACACCGGGTAACTCAGCTAGTTATATATAAAATATATACAACACTTCACACCAAATTAAATAAATTAATAAAATAAGCGAGCGTCAATGACCGACCGTATAAAAAAATCGCCTATTTTGAACACAAATTCTGTAGTTTCCCTAAAGTTAATTTACATAATTTTAATTTAAATACCTCCTTAACAATTGTACAATTGATTTATCATTCAAAATATTTTTTTCCTGTTTTCTGTATTATGACATCAAAAAGTCACAACTTTTTTTTAATTTTTTGCTTGCTGGGAAATCGCAAAAACGTTCGAGCATGAGTCGTTGCAATGAGTTTTTTTTATTTATACTACAATAAAGACCAAGAATATGGAACAACAAATAAAATTGACTTTCTATGTATTGTTCAAATAATAACAACGCAATTATACTAAAACACAAAAACACTCGAAAAGAATAAGAGAATGAGTACCTATAAATCGAGAGAAAAAAACTGCTATAGATTTTGTTTGTAACCCCATTGAAAATTATAAATTGTAATAGATATTGATAAATTGTAGTAGGACCACTCCTCAGCTTGGTCCAGTTGTTTCGGGCAAGTTATGCTTTTAACTATATTCCGAAACTATGGAGGAAAGTAAATGTGGTCTTTATACGAAAGGGAGTTGTCTGAACACCCAGCCCAAAGCTTATCGACCAATTAGCTTTACATCGTTTCTATTGAAGACGATGGAAAAAATCCTGGATCATCAAATAAGAAGTGAACTCATTGTAAATAATCCGCTGCATTGGAACCAGTTTGCTTATCAAGCTGGCAAATCCACTGTGATGGCTCTTAGTGGTCTAGTCACGAGGATTGAAAGAGCGGTGGCTTTTAAGGAAATTTCCCTGTGTGTCTTTGTGGACGTTGAGGGGGCTTTTGATAATACCTCCTATGGTTCAATAGAGAGGGCAGCTATGGAGAAGGGGGTTCCGCCTTCTACAACTAGGTGGATCCGATCCATGCTGAAACATCGCGATATTACAGCCAGATCAGGTGGCGAGTCAGTAACTATCAGGACGGTAAAGGGATGTCCCCAAGGAGGCGTACTGACTCCTCTTTTATGGTCATTGGTTATTGACAGACTACTACCCCTCTTGGATAGCCATGAGTTTGATGTCCAGGGCTATGCGGATGACGTGGCTATCATGATTAGAGGCAAGTTTGATGGGATCATCTCTGATCTCATGCAAAATTCACTCAATTTAATATGGCAGTGGTGTGATCAGGAAGGACTCAGTGTCAATCCAAACAAAACTGTCATTGTCCCTTTTACGAGGATGAAAAAGCTCTCGCTTATAGCTCCCTCATTAAACGGTACTATTGTTGCTTTTTCCAAAGAGGTTAAATATCTAGGGGTCATCCTAGATCACAAACTGAACTGGGAACAACATTTACAAAAAATTCAAAATAGAGCCACAAAGGCTTTTTGGGCCTGTCACAGACTCTACGGACATACGTAAATAAGATAACACTTGTTTAGGTGCTAGGTCATACTGGAATTGCGGGAAACGAGGCAGCTGATGGCCTCGCCCGCGAGGGTTCTGCTTCTCCATTCATTGGACCAGATCCCTTCTGCGGCGTCACTAAGGGGCACCTTAGGGCAGCGGTAAAACGCTGGGAGGATGTGCAAAAGTCCTCCTACTGGTGCAGAATTCCAGGTCAAGGAATGTCTTGTACTTAGAAAACCTGAGCTGAGGCTGCTTACTGGCTTCCCATAGGTCACATTTCCTTAAGGTATCACCTTAAGAAAATGGGCCTAAGTACGACAGATGGATGCCTCTTCTGCGATCTGGAAGCGGAATCAGCGGAACATGTTCTGTGCGATTGCCCAGCTATTTTCTGCCGAAGATTACAAAATCTACGAGAGAGAGTAATGAGCCTGGATAGTATGCATCATATACCAGGCTGCAGTATTGTCAGGTTCATTAAGAGCCTGAATATTGACTGGTCGGCTCATTAAGTAGGGTCAAAAGTGTGAGGTGGCTTGAACGCCCACATGGCTCTCCAGTAATAATAATAATAATAATAGAACAAATCTCTAAAATATATTTAAACCAAACTAAACCCTGTCGACACATGAAAATATTAAATTTTAGGTAAATTCAATTGTATCAAGTTTCAGACGATCATAAAAAATTTCCTACAAATTTACTTCTCCGTTACCTTGTTTTGTCTGCTGTATATCTGTGATGCAATTAACGTCGCAGTTCAGTGTTACCTGCAATCACCTTTCGTTTTGCAGCTTTTTTAATCCAATTACCTAACGCGATTACTTGAATATATGTACACCGTGTTTTATTTTTTTTTTTTAATTTTTACCGTATCGCGTTTATGGAAACATAATCTTGACATTCACACTGGAATTTATTTTTTTTATCGCAAATGTTGTTATTTTATACGAGATAGTCGAGTATAAATCAACTCCGCTCATTAAATTGCATCATTGTGGTTGCAACATTATGAATGAAATTATCAAATACAACTAAATAATTTTTTTTGTTTTGTTAAAGTGAATTTAATTGAACGAAATTTGATCCCCACATTACAACAATACAACACATATGTATACGACATAAAGTCTGGATAATTGGACTCGATTTAAATTAATTGATGATGTGCCAATGCAACTAAATACATTCGTTTATGCCTTTTTAGGTCAGATGTGATATTTATATTAAAGCGAGAGATTATTATTGATCGACGCTAGACGCGCACGCGGATGCAAATTAAAAACATCTGTTGATTTTTTTCAACTGATTCAAATGTGGAAAAATATCGTGGCTATAAATAAAATTTTCTTTTCAACATTATTATAACAAGAAGCACACGCACATAATTTATAGCGCGGTAATCCGAAACACATAGTCTTGTGTAGGTCATGTAACTCGTACAGTGTTGTTCAAAATTTAATTGACACGCGGGACCGACTGTCACACCACAAACTATTTTATGTTTAGAGTTTTTTATTTTTTTGCTTTTCGTTATAGTTTAACGAATGAGATTACGCGCATGCTGAAGGCCAAAGATATGAAGAAAATCTGGTTAATGTGAAAATATTTTCGGAAAATTTTTATTTGTGTTTTGTTAGGTTGTTTATAGAATCCGGCCTAGATTACATTATGTAGCAGAATATTTATGATTTTTCAAGGATATCTCAACAATTTATGTCACTCGTTGTTATTTAGGTTATATTTATGTATACGTGTGGCTATGACTGTTCGTGAAGCATGCCTTTAAATAGTAATGTAAATAATTTTAAATTGGATCATCAGTGTGGCGTATAAGACAACTTTCTATGTTACTTGATTTGCCATGATTCGAATGAGATGAGACATTGATGTATATAGGTTCTACCCCAAAATTTACTTCACAATCACCGATAATGATCAAATACTTTTCAAACTATACATTCAATCATAGATCATGCGCAAAAAGTCGTAATTTAATTCTGTTAGCCGATTTTGCCCATCTTGGCTAAAGTGATATCCTGAACCCAGAAATCGTTGGTTCCAATTTATACCACCAAAAGTGGAAATGAAAATGGAGCGTACGTAGCATCACTCGTTAACCGGTCTTTATTTTTATAGGCTTATCTTCTACGATGGTTTGGTAAGACTGTTTTCGCGCTCAAGCCAACCTGCTTCTTCTAAACGCAACCAATCTGGTCCAGACCATCAGATGTAATTAAATGCAAAAAACACCATGAGATGCTTAGTCGGCGGCATTTTGCTGTTGGTTATTCTTCTATAACAACAACAGCTCTAATTCGCTATGAACCTGTTCCATCTCCTAGGATTCGATACCAGCCAATACAAAATAATGTTGCTTTTGCTCGCCAATTTAGTCCAACTTATAGTTAAATCTACAAACGATTTTTTGTTTGTGCTGACTCTACTACCAACGATCGTGACAGTTTCGTTTCGACGATGAATATGGGAAATTGGATGCCTTGATTCTAAACGATATTCGTGAACTAAAAAAAAAATCGGAAGACAAAACTGCCTCGGCTATATTTAAAAATGATATGACGTCTCACCGACCAATAATAATTCAATGGAAATTCGGTTGTCCGAACTGAAGCTTTCGTCTTTTAGTGATGCCGACTCGGAATGGTTAGCATTTAGAGATGTTTTTCTTGATCTAATTTATTGATTCTGTATAGTTTAATCAAAAATTTGGTAGTCACTGAATTATCTATTCAGAAAATCCACATGAGAGAAATTTACGTAATAAAGATGGCTCAAGAAAATTCTGCAAAATCACTATATCACGTCGATAAGACAGTGACGTCATCATCTGACGCAACGATTGGATCTCCTGCTTCATGAACAGAGGTTATTAGGAACTCTAAAATAAATAAGGTTCTGTCTTTCGTTTAATTCAAATTTCAAGTAGTCGTTTACTAATGCAAGCTTTGTAGTGGATTGACATGCAACAAGCTCCAAGAAAATACAGAGGCACCCAAAAATTTACGTCGAACTCTAATCGGTCGTCTACGTTAGTGGCTAATCCAAACAAGTACAGCTTCTGTTGGGGATCGCATTCAATAACTCATTGCTCATCATTTACGAATGAGAAATTGACTTCGCAAATGCGGTTTCGATTTATTAAAGATACCCACTTATGCACCAATTGCCTCATTGATAAACATAAATGTTCGTGACTGTAGGATATCGCCTTGTTAAATGTTCTGGTTAAAGCACATCGTTATTCTGCACTTCAGAAATGTTCATGTGCCTGTCCAAAATAACGCCTGCCAAAAATAACGCAAATTGTTTGTAAAATAAAAATGTTCGTTTAGTGATCTTTACCCGATGCTTTCTGGGAAAATTGTCGTCCGAGGAGGCGGATAGACCCAATTTGTTTTTCTTGTTGATACTTTTTTTTCCTAATCATGGATAGTATTAGTAATCATGGAAAATTTGCGACATTGAGATTTTTGGAGATTTATCTGTTTTGAGGTGCCCTAAGTCCGAAAAAGTGAATTTCAAAATGGTGTCTGCCTATCTGTCAGCCCGTCTGTGTCTGTGTCCTCTCTACAGCCCAGTTGGTTTAACCAATCGAACAGAAATTTCATATTTAAGGGTTTTTCATAAATTGGGAGGTCCCAGTGAATTTTAGTCCACATTGATGGCATCTACGAAATATTTACATTTGCCAAGTATGCATTCATAACTCGGGCAACATGAGGTCTTGCATTAAGAGTAACGCTCCCCAGGTCGTCGGCTCCAATCAGGTTCAGTCTATTGTTTCCTGGAAAATTCTAGCGAATTAATCCTGTGTTGTGAGAGAAGTTCTGGGGACCCGTAGCTGGTGGACCCTTGGCAACCTTGGCCGTATTATTGTTTTGCTTACATTTATATTACGTAACTGTAACAATTCATTACAGGGCTCAACAGTAGTTACATGGCGATTTCTAAGAGTTGATGAAACTACAAAACGGTCATCTCGAACATTTTACTTGTCGCCTGTATGATACTACGGGAAATCCGAAACTGATTAGCGTGTAACGGGTTTCTCCCATCTTCCAATAATGCCACGATTGCCGCTACACTTTCCGATGTTAGCGACATAATAAAAACGTAAAACACTGACACACCAAAATGTAAATTCGAATATCGCCAAAATCATTTGACAACTTTTTGATTAATATTTTGCCGATTAAATAATTCAACTTAAACTAAAATTGTTTTGGACATATTGTGTTTAGAAAAATTGTTTAAGGCAAATAGTTTTAGACGAATTGTTGTAAGTGAAATTACTTTAGCGCAAGGGGTGGATTCCCTAGTTATATACATAGATATAGCTATATGGACTACATCGTTTCCCGAGCAGCCATATTAATGTTTCCTCACTTCCAGGTATCGCCCGGTGTTACATGGTGTTAGAGCGCTGGAGGACGAAATTTAGTTTTATCGGTTGCCATTGTTCAGTATTTGGCCATTTATCTAAAAGGAGTTAATTATCCTTGCCAACCTTATCGTGCCTTATATCGTTGTAAATGTTTTGAAGCATGCACGAATTTTATTTCTTTTGCTTTAGTTAAGAAATTAACCATTTTGGAGCTGTTTAATTGTTTGTAAATTTAATATTTACTCACTTCCAGATTTCAAAGATACTTAGAATGAGTGCCGTTAGGTAGCTCCTGTTTTAACAGCGACCGCTAAAAGTTTGGTTTAAAGTATTTTGGTGACTATAATTATTGATGGGGTTATTTATTTTTACAAAAGGTCCTCCACAATATCTCTGTGCCAAACAAGTTATCTGTTTTAAAACTTATTTCAAGGTCCTAGTTGATGATTCACCAGAAGCAGATTTGAACAAATTTAATTTATTTTCAGCTTGTGTATGTAACAGCCACTGACTGTTCTATGTGATAAATTAGTCCAGAGAGATTCGGAGGCATCTGGTTAAAATGTGTGGCATAAAGGCAAGACACAATTAAATTCCGAATTTATTTCGATTATGTTATACAACAACAACAACATTTTTTTGTTTGTTTAGAGTTTTAGACTAAACAACATAGACCTCATAAATTACATAAAATGTTGTATATTTATGCGTTATTATTGTTGTTGTTGTCATTCATGTCGATGTTATAAATAAACATGAATAAATTAAATTTAATTTAAACAAAACAAAATAATTTAAGATTGTTAACCGATTAATGGTCGTGGTGTGTATACGCACGTCAAGCTTATGTAAGACACACTTGCAAGTATTCTAAATGCGTCTAAATGCGTTAATTAAGATAATGACATTTTGATTGGTGATCGCGAATATTTTATCTAGTTAATCTAAACTATTAATTCACGTTTTTCTAAGCGTGTGACTTAACTGGTAACAACCCAAATGACTTCATAATATGTATCAAACGCTTGTGATGATTTACCAATATTTGGATTGGCGTGGTTCATATACATAATGCACACGGTTAACGCAATTTTAATTTTTTTTTTTTGATTGAATTGTTCGATTCGAAACAATAAAATGATCGCGCGATCATTTTTAAATTAGAACATCCAACATTTACGATTGATATATAAACTTGAAAATTGTTTTTGATTATTACATAAAATTGATTCATAAATAACGTTGAAGTATTCAAGTGTGAAGTTCATTGCCGTATTGTATTTTACAACATAAGCTTGTATGGCTTACCATAATCAATCAGTAAATATTAAAATTCGTCATTTTTATTTTTTTATTTATTTCGGAAGCTCTTGATTTAGAGCCCAGACTTCATTGCGCAACGGTGATTAAAGCCGCTGTGTAACTTGCGTCCTTATAACTGGTCCTAGGTCTCAAATGAACCATATGGAACCATCTGGATGATCGAATATAGTTAAGTTTGGTTGCCTACGCTCTCCTCACATATCCAAAATGAGTTTACTGAATGCATCCAACTTTTGTTCCTTTATCATTTCAATTCGTCCCATGTGTTTTTCACTTAATTTGAGGGGTACCAGTTAAATGCCGCAATCTGTTCGGAGCTAGCTTTTTGTCTTTCTTGCTGATAGAATACATGTGGGTCAGGCCTCGACTGAAAAGCGATTGATTTGTCCAATATAGTCGGTGAGACTGATCATTGGTTGCTGGTTCTTGCCTGACGTTCGCAGCTTAAGTGCAAATTAACTCTCTACAAGTCGGACGTGTGATGATATTAACTCTAAGGGGTTAGGCGATAAATTTTCAGAAAATAGCGTCACCGCGTGCTAGCAATAGTCATGAGCTCACTGATTTAATGCCCCTTGATCATTTTTTAATAAAGGGATTACAATTGTGTTCAACCCGTGTGAAATAATTAAAAGGCGCAACAGCTACTGCGTTAAAAAATACACGAGTTACCGATGCGAACTATTCAGAAGCGTGCGAGAAGGTATTAAATCGGTATGACCGGAAGCGGCATATTATTTATTCATACATGCATGAATTTATCAATATTCGGGCGATTCTGAAACCAAATACAATCTAATTACGTGCTATTATCGATTCAGTAGATGCAAATATTCGATACAAAAGCTTTGTTATAATGGAAAACCTTCATACAATTTTTAGAAAACAGGTTTGATGCCTTTGAAAATTCGGTCGCCATAAATCAGGCAACATTATACACCAGACAAGCAACGACTTTTATCAAAACCCACGTTTCTACTGCAAGTGACACGATGTTTGTTGAATGTAACGGATCTCACAGAATCCATGAATATTTATTATCATTTACAGTAGTTCAACGGAAACAGTTTATTTACAACAATATTTTATGCATTCGGTGTTTGAAACAAGGCCATATTTCCAGAACCTGTCAAATGTTTCATATCTCAAACTGAATAACTGTCATATAAATAACTATTTCAAGATATAATTCAAGTAAGGCCGTTATTGCAGATAAACCTTTCAAATGGAATTAACAATTTTTAATTTAGAGCTAGGAAAAATTTGAAGCTTCCAAACTTTTATTTGAAATTTAGAACCGGTTCTGAATTAACACTTGATTTATTTACAAATAAAAAATAAAATTTCAAAATTTCCACAACATGTGATTTTCTTTATAATTAAATTTCACAAATTTCGTAATGATAAAACAATTCCAGGTTGTTCTGAATATATATTGGCCGAAACCTGTATTAAAATTTCTTCTCAAAATAAATCGTTTACCTCTGTAATTGGATTAATCGGAAATTCGGGACAGATCCCGATTCTGTAATCACTAATTGTACACATGCATCATTGTTATCTTTGTTAGTGATTGCATGTATTGTTTGTTTTGAGCTTTCCATCTTTAATCCTTCCTGTCAACACGACACACCTGGGTGTGTATTTGATTTTTTGTATCTGAATGAAATTTTTTTTTCTAATTAAGTTTAGTCTTTGATGAAAAACTCTTGAATAAATTCATACACATCAGGGGTTGAACGTGTTAGTAAAAAGGGTTTTATTTTCGTGTTGACACGAAGGTTATGATGAAGTTTAAAATTAATTAATTAAATTACTTCCAAACATGACTAGCACCTTTACTCAAGCAAGCAGTCTTAACAATTTTCTACAATTAACTTAGTAAAATCCTTTGGGATACAAATTAAAGCCGTAAAATTTAAAATTCCAAACTTTAAAATTACGAATTTCTAAATTGACGGACTTCTTTGTTGTCTACTGAAATAAAGAATTCTAAATTTTACCAGTTACAATTTTAACGAGTCTTTAAAAATATTAATTTAGGTACAAATTCAAAAATTTGCATATTAAAAAGGTTTTCAAATTAATAAGGCTTCTACTTAATGTTAGACTGTTAAGAAATCCTAGATGTCGAATTTTTTTATATTTTTATATATCAAATCACAATTTCTTGGTATCTTCAGAATCCCTTCTTCAAACTCTAGAATTTTTCAATTTCTTAGAATTTTTTTTTTGGGGGATTTCGAAAAATTTCTTCGAAATTTAAACAACAATCTTTAGAATATTTCAAACCTTCAAAATTTATTTGGCTTTAAAATACAAAAAATAGTCAAATTTATATTGAATAATTTCGGTGAGCTCTAGAATATTTTGAATTATCAGAATCTGATATATGTACTTATTTACAGAATTTGATAAATTTGGGTTTCTGTAAATTTGAAATATTTTAGAATTTTTAAACTTTAAAATTTCGGAATCTGTAGCAATATATTTCCATTTTGTGACTAAGAACTTGACCCAGAGACCCATTTAATGCCATTAAGTGGGTTTTGGAAAGTAGGTGGGTTTTCAAAAATTGCTGAATTATATGTATAATTGATGAGTGCGAACTGCGAACTCATCATTTCTGGACGAAGAATTTTTAGGAGAACGAGGAATAATTATTCAACCCATTAATATTAAAACTTATTTTGATATTTTTGCCATTTAATAACAATAAACTGAACCCCGGTATTGTTTGTTTTAAATTAGCATTCTTCAACTTTTCGTTACTGGAAGTATCCAGGAAAGTATACGAGACTTACTCGTTATATTTTCTGGATTGCAAACATTTTTTTTTTACTACTAGCCGCGCCTGCCAGTGAGCGATTAAGACGTTTTATTAGACGCCCCGATTTAACATACGAAGAAAATTCTACTAGCTGACGAAATGTTACCTTTTTGCTCTGGGTTTTTTGTTGAACTATTTTTAATGATGGTAGATATGCTTTGGCTCACTTTATTAATAAAAAAACAAAGGTTTAGTCTATTAGTGGATATAATCAATTCCCTATTTATAATTGTTACTGTAAAATATTTAACGTCCCGCGACGATATTATTTTTTCCGGAAATGTTCTGAATATCCATAGTGTACTGCAATATAAATTTTTTTTTTTTTTACGATTACGATTAGAATATACAAAATTTTTAGAAATGAAAAAATTATAGAATTTGTAAAGTTTATGGTATTTGTACTAATTATAATAAATTCTTTAAATTTATCATAGAAATTCTTTATAAATTCAATCCTATAAATTCAAAAAATTCTACACATTCCATAAAGCCTAAAAATCCAATAAGTTTCTTAAATTTTATAAATTCTGTTAATTCTATAAATTCTGTAAATTTGATAAATTTAATAAATCCGATAAATTTCATAAGACATATTAAGTCTACAAACTCTATAAATTTTCTGAATTTTATAAATTATATTAATTCTATAATTTCTACAAAATTTATAAAGTCTGTAAATTTAATGAATAATATAAATTCTCTGAATTTTTTAGGTTCTTTGAGTGCTATTAATTGTTTCAAGTGTGTTTGCTTTATAAATTCTAGAAACTCAAATTTTACTTGTTTTATAAATACAAAAAATTCGATAAATCCTATTAACTTTAACAATTCTATAAATTCAATAATTTCTATAATGCTCGGTCTCACAAAAAACTAGCCAATCTCTTGTTAAATAATGTTTCCTCCCTTCCTTCTTTTATGAAATTGCATTTTGTTTCATAATACAAATAAGCCCTAAATATTTAGCCTTCAGCTAAATATTTAGCTGGACGAAATTGGGCAGTTAAATATTTAGCTCTCCAGTTAAAATGTTCATATAAAAACGAAATAAAGTTAGCATACTTTTAATTTGTATTATAAAATAAACCGCAATTTCATAAAAAGAGAGCTAAAATATTATTTAACCGGAGATTGTCTCTATTTTTGTGAAACCAGGCATACGTCTTCTAAATTTTACAAGTTCACTAAATTCTATAAATATAGTTTAAAAATTGAGTAAGTGCTTTAAATTCGACAAATTTCATAAATTCCTGAGTTCTTATAAATTCTGAAAATTCGATAAATTCTATAAATTTTATAAATTCTACAAAGTCTATAAACATTAAAAATTTTAATATGTTTATAAACTATAAATTCTATAAATTTTATGAATTTTATAAATTGTTTAAATTTTATAGATTCTATGGGTTCTAAAATTTTTTTCTAGTCTGTGAGTTCTATAAATTCTACAATACAAACCCAAACTGAATTTATTCTAAAAATTCCCAAATTAAATTTATTTATAAATTCTACAAATTTTATAAATTCAAAATTTTCGATAAATCTATGAATACTTCTATAAATTCTTTGGATAAATCGTTAAAATTCGATAAGTTCTTTAAATCAAACAATTATCATAAATCCTTTAGTTCTTATCAATTCTGTAAATTCTATAAATAAAAAACTAAAAATTACCGTGCTAAATTAAAATTTTTAATTTTGGAACGCGCTAAAATAAATATTTACAACAATTACTACGTAATGTTAATATGTAATATTAAGCAATCCGTTAATTACGAATTATTTTGTATCTTTGTATTATTCGCCTTCTCACTCTTCTCAGTAAATAAATTAAATTAACTGATAAAAGATCAATCAGTCTGTGTTGGTCATCGGGCGCACTTTAAACTTATAATAATAAAATTGTACGAACAAGTATAATGTATAATGTTTGTACAAGTTTAAAAGTGTGGTTAAATTACTTTTTGTGTAGAAGAGAACTCTTCAATTGCATATGAAATCTTTCGACGAGGTCTTTGCTACAGAGATGATAAGCAGACGTTCGGAATCGATGAGTACCTAATAGCTTGGTCAGTTCTCCGAAAAGATTAGATTCGAACAGAGTCCCTTGATCTGTCGTTATGTACTGTGGCACACCGAAACGCGGAATATATTCGAAGACGAAAGTTTTAGCAATCGTTTGGGCCGTTATATCATCGATCGGATAGGCTTTGGGTCATCGCGTAAAACCGGTCTTTAATTGTAGAAATATATTTCTTCTTGTTGGAAGGTGGCAAAGGACCCGTAATATCCATATGAATGTGTTCGAATCGACCGGAAAGTAGATCAAATGTTCCCGAAGGCGATTTTGTATATCGAATTATTTTTGATCTTTGGTAATTGATACATGATTTAGCCCAAAAACCAGTATCGATATTCATCTTTGGCCAGAAAAATTTAGCTGCAATCATTTTTCTGGTGGCTCTAACTCCGGGATGAGACAGAGAATGATGAAGGTCAAAAATCGTTCTTCGCATTTGTTCTGGAATATACAGTCGTTTTCTGTTTTTCGATGTTTCACACCATATTTCTTTGTCATATCCGGGCAGAAGGACATGAGAGAACTTGAAATTTTATTGTACATATCTGAGAAAGTAGTAATTTTTTGAGCACGGAGTCGTTTTCCTGCAATTATCTTAGCTGGTTTAAATTAATTCCTGTAGAAACGATTGGATCCGTTTCGGTGTCGCAAAACCGTGATAATGTATCTGCAACAACGTTGGAATTTCCTTTTACATGTTGTATATCTGACGTGAACTCAGAAATGTACTCCAAGTGCCGTGTTTGCTTACCTTGGCGATCTTTCAGTTTTTGTGGATAATGCTGTAAGCAGCGATTTGTGGTCAGTGAACACGGTAAAGCATCTACCTTCAACAAAATATCTGAAGTGCTTAATTGAATACTTGAACCAGAATACATACTTGACTTCAACAGGTTGAAGTTTCTTTGAAAATAATGCCAGAGGTTTTCATTCGTGATTAACAAACTGTTCAAGTTCAAAAGCGTCGCCGAAGCCAAGGCTTCCTTAATGCGTGCAAATGCTATCCGACATTCAACAGGCCGTGGGAATTCTGATTTCAATTTCTGTTTCCCCCTTTTATTTTTGGTTAAAGCCACCAGAGCTGCAATGTGTTGATGAATCAGCGCGAGTATTTCGGCTAATTTTGGTATAAACCGGTTATACAAATTAACCATACCGATAAATTTTTGAATTTGCTTTATACTAGATGGCTGAGGGAAATCTTTTATTGCTTCAACTTTTGTATCAGATGGTCGAATAGCGTTTTTACTGATCTTATAGCTTAGGAACTCGATTTCAGGGCACCAAATAAGCATTTTGATGTTTTCATATTAATACCAAAATACGATAGTCTCTGAAACAATAATTTCAAGTGTTTCTCGTGATCAGATTCGTTGCGATTTGCAACTAAAATGTTATCTATATACACGTAAACAAAATCTAGCCGTTTTGTTATCTCGTCCATAAATCTTTGGAAAGTTTGCGCAGCGTTTTGTAAACCATACGGCATGCGGAAACTCATACAGGCCAAACGAAGTAGTGATTGCAGTTTTATATATGTCTTCGGGGGCTACCGGTATTTAATGATAAGCTCGGATTAAATCAATCTTCGAAAATACCGTGCAACTACGAAGATTAATCGAAAAGTTCTGAATACGCGAGATATGATACCGAGCGGGTATCGCCACCGAATTCAGCCGCCTGTAATCACCACATGGTCTCCAGTCATTACAATCTTTTTTTGGGGCTAAGTATAGAGGTGAAGATAATTGAGAAGATGAGGTTTTACAAATACCAATTTTTACCATTTTAGTTATCTTATGTTTAGATGGATGAAGTCTACGAGCCTTATGAAATGGTTATTGACCAGATGTATGTATCCTGTGAACTACATTATGTTTGACGGTTGTATCGTAATTTGCTTCCCGTGTTAGTGTTGGATACTCATTAAGAATTTTTTCATAGCCATTACTAACTTTGAAATGCGTTGGCGTTGGTATCGCCGAAACTCCTATAATTGCATTGACAATGTTTTGGATCAATCAGTCGTTTGTTTTTAACATCAACTATAACGGATCGAAGTTTTGAAGAAAATCAGCACCGATTATGGGTTTACTGACACCGGCCATTATAAAAATTTGCAAAAAACTTATTTTAAACCCAAGATTTAAAATTAAAAGTTTACTGCCAAATGTTTGAATGGTTGTCTCATTTGCAGCGGAGAATACTTGGTCGGTCGGTGTTAATTGGTGTTGGAATGCTATTCGAGGGATTAACGATACATCTGCTCCCGTGTCGATTAAAAATGTAAGCTTGTTATTTGTGAATTTTATGAAAAGACGACGTTTTACGTGAGTTGGGGATGAATGAGCGGTATTGACAATTGCAGGAAAAATTAGTTTTTTGTGACCGGCGAACCTTGTTTGAACTGGCAGTTTTTTCGACATACCAGCGATAGTAGTAGCAAAACTGGCCGTTCGCGTTCGAGTTATAAGATAAACGACTATTGATACTTGTTGAGCAGCGACTAGGTGATCGAGCGAAATGTACGTTTGGACCGGGAGATCAGAAACGAGAACGAGAGTTGCGATCACTATTTTTAAATTCTCGTCGAATATTTTCCGTTACTCGTTTTGTGATTGCATTTCATTCAAACCCGGGATCTCCGGAGCTTAAAGCGAGCATGCTAACAACTGTGCCACCGGGGCGGCACATGGCGGGCGGGGAATAATAACTTTAGAGAATTTTCCCTGTAAAATATAGGTGATTTCTTTTTAGTACCAGGAATATTATAAAAACATAAAATTATGTTGAAAAACATTCATCGTTTTTAGTTACTGGAAGTATCCTGGAAAACATGCGGTATTTACTCGCTATATTTTCTGGGATGCAAACATTTTTTTGATGTGAAAACATCTTTAGCGGCAGGAGTAAGTAAAAAATTGTGTAGAAATCGGGTTACGGAAACAAAAATGCCGAACAAAAAATATTGCTGGTATGTGTGAATATCGATAAGAACAAAAAATAAATGAAAAGTAAAATCAGTGCAAAATCTACGCACACACATGCAATATATACAACATCATCCGGCATTTCAAAAACATCGTGAGCCGAATACAAAAACAATTCTAAAAAAAAACCGCCTACTTTAATTTATTTTGTTGTGAAAATATCTGCTGTATATGGCCGCAGCAGCAAGTGTTTTAGAAAATGAAAATTACATTCGAATAAAAGGACCACAAATTATGCTTGTGAAGTGTAATAGTTATTTACGTCGCAAGGGCGGTAAATGAGTTGTTACAGTACGAGTTCGATGTTTATTTCAGAATTTGGAACGAGTACTGTAATGATCATTTAACGTACGTGTAACTTGATTTTGCTTTGTTTAGTGAGTTTGCCGTGAACATTTACTACTATGGAGGTTTAGGTGATTAACTTAACAGAACTGTACTTTGCTCATGCTTAATTATTGTCAGTAAGGTTCGTCCTTCAAATTCAAAATAGAATTATAACTTACTGACTTTTTGAACCAAAAATGTAACTTAGTTTAAATACTGAGCGAACAACATCCTTCTTTATGGAGGTGTTGCTGAGCCTTAACGAAATGGCTTTTTCACATAAATCTTTTACGAGTTGAGGGTGAACTCGCTCGTTGTTTTTTGTATTGCTCCACTAGCGCCCAACAGATTTGATGCGGGAACTTATTCATAAGTTTGAGCCCACTCTTAACAACTGAACTCCCCCCGAAAATGTGTGAAACAGTCAAGGTGATTGTAGTTGGCCTTCAGAAAGTTTCGAGCAATGCAAAAATGATTGAAGCAATGAATGAAAAGAACAATTTGGTTTCGTTATTTTCAATAGACTAACTCACTAACTCCTTATGGTATGAATTCAGTATCGGCTCACGCTTTTCTTTGTGAATACATTTTGAATAACAATTTCGAATAAACTTTAGGCAATTGGCCCGACTATTAGTGCAATGCCAGAGTAAGGTTTTGTTCAAAAGAATTTAGCCACAGACGGGTATTTCAATGCACGATAATGAGCGTTGACTTGTTAATACATACTTTTTGCGGGCTTAAGTATGTTTGACAAAATTCAGAAAATGTCTAAATTCGTGTAGTTTCAAGTAAAAATAGCGGGTGCTAATTAATAATGTTTGTATGTTGAAAATTGTATAATTAGACGCGCAAGCGAATCATCATTAATTAAAATTATTTGTGCAATACGTGTTGGGCAGGTGTATCGTGCCACTTGATTTATTTTATTTAATGTATGGCCATGATTCATTTGTCCCCATTTCACATTGTAAATCACTTTGGTCCAATAGTAATGATGAGATTATCCAATCAAATATAAATTATATGATCTCATCCAAATTAATTATTCGCTATCACATAAATGCCAAACAATAAAATTAACAAAATAAAAAAAATATTTATTATGAATACACCCACAACTCGAGCACACCGCATCTCTTCTTAATAAAATATACTGAGCATAAAAATAAAATTTTAATCATGAAACATCGTTGGATTACAATTTATTATTTGTTGGCAGTTAAAAGCCACTTGTTGTTGTATGTGTGCATATGTAAGCGATGACTAAAAAAACTGCCAGTACTAGATGTTTATTTTGCAAACGGAAGCCGAACAATCTTTGATTTGTTTACATATACTTATTAGGTCACCGCATGATCGAACAAATCGCAAAAACAAAATCGTTATATGGGTCAAACGGGCTAGATAATTAGGCGGCAATAACTATACAAAATTCCGCACTCAGCACACAACCAAAAAAAAACGAATGTTTATAAAATTATCACCGCGCGCGCATATCCACCCACATGCATAATACTACACACGTTTAGTTATGTGTATATAAATCAAAATCTCGGAAAGAAAATGAGAAAATTTATTTATTTTTCTTTTTTTATTTAAATTTCCACTAAAGTTGATCGGTTTACATTCCAAAAAAAATTAAATTCATGTTTTATTCGCATTTAATGTATTTTTTATTTTCAATTTGTTTATGCAAAGTACGAAGCAGCAGCATACACCAAAGAAAACGTGGAAAATTGACGGTTATGAATTATTTATGTTTTGTCTTTTCACACAACCATATAAACTAAACGAGTTTGCAATACATTTAGAATGCGGTACCGAAACGACGTAAGTGAAATTATCATTTGATTTATGAAATTTATCGAATGGAAATTTGCGTTGAAAGGATTTATGTACGTTATAGAATATCGAAAGGAAAATCTCATTTTTTATACTCTGCTTACCAGTTATAAAAAAATTTAAATTTTTAAATCAAATTTTAACTTTTAATTTTATATTTTTTGCAAATATCAAAATTTTGATTTCAAATTCTGAAATACTTATACTCAAATTCTAAAATTTGAAAAAAGTATTTTTGAAGCTCTAAAAAGTCAACTTTTAAATTTATGAATTTTATTTTATTAATTTAAGAAGTTTCAAGAAACACAGAAATTTCAAAACAAATTCTTTATTTCTAACGAGCTCTATGTTGTCACATTTTTTCAACCTCAAACATTAAATTTTATTTTATTTTGTTATGTACGAGTAAATGTGATAATTCTTAAAAGTTTAAATAAGGTTACCGTTTGAACCTACACATTTTTTCGACTTTTTTTATATGAATTTTTGATTTGTTAAATTTAAAATACTTCTCTTTCTATTATTTGTGTAAAACACACAGAAATGAGGGTTTTCCTTGAGTTTTGATTTAGTGAATATAATTCGCTAAGTCAGTACGTTTTTACCTCATACTTAATGTATGAAGTGAGAATTATATTTTGTAGTTTGGTTGTAGCTATCTGAAGAGTAGACCAACATTTTTTTCCCACGAACTTTTCAGTATGAAGCCAAACTATGTACCATTTAGCAAACTCAATGAGAGTTCACAATCCTCATTTTTGAGAGTCGATACATTGGTGTGGCTCTGACCGACGTGAAGTTTCTGACAAAAAATAACAAATCACAACAAATATATAAGGTAGAGTCTCCGGTTGTGGGCACAGTTTTGTTTTTGACCCATAATTTTCCTTTGAGTCCATATTATGCGTAGATATGAATATTAATGGAAAGCTAGAGGTATTAGCTCACTGTTTGCTAAAGTAGCTACATTGATTCCGTCAACTAGAAAAATTTTACGACCAATTTTGTGAAGTCATCTTTTTTGGCAATAAAAAAAATCGTAACCGGTTATGGGCACTCTTCGAAAATTCGCTGAAAATGGGAATAGTTTAAGGAAAACGCACTTAATTTGAAAGAATTTCGAGGTTTATTAATTTTAAAGGCCTTCAGTGGCAAACATAACAAAAAAAGGCTTTTTAAAAAATTATTCAACTTCAGGCAACTTAGATGACAGAGGCTTCAAACAGATGATGCAAAGTCGATATCATCATCAGATGATGGAGAGTTCTTTTTTTTTAAAGCGTTTGGCCGACGGATTGCCTTCTTTTTTTGCTCTTCTTTGGGGGGGAGGGAAAACGGATGCTTTAAATGAAAAAAAGAGGGTGCCTACAATCGGTTACATTTAAGTGCCCACAACCGGAAATCACGACCTTTCTCGGAGTAACCAAAAAAAATGTGATTCGTCATGATTTTGATATAAATCGATGCTGCATCCCAAATCACAACGAAAATACTGTAGGCATATCGAAAACACTCACCTGTTTGAGTTTTTTCACTTTGGTTTATCGCACTTTTAAAACATTGGAAATTACAATTGCGTTGAACAAGCTCGCCCATTCACTTCGATATTAGCTAGAAAACTGCGTACTGTCAAAATACAAGTACGACAACAGTCAGATCAGCCATATTTGCATTCTGTCAAAAGTTATTCAGGGGTGCCCACAACCGGAGACTCTCCCCTATGTATTAGAAATACTCAAAACAAAATTCTTATTGGAATGAACTGAGTGATTTCTTTCCGTTAACTTTTTACCAAAAAATCGAAACCTAATTATTTGATCCAAACAAAACACATCCAAACTCACAAAATGCTTTTAAATTCTAATTATAACGTAAATGAATTAATAATTCCATGTAAATCTTTTGGATATCTTCCCTTGATGGGCCATTGGCAAGCACTCTCAGAAATTTGGGCTAGGTTTGACTATATAGGTCTTATAAGCCAAGGTATGGAGCTCATTATCCAGAAGAAGTTGTTTCTAAACGGAGAATTTTGAAGCTTGTTAATGACAGTTTTCCAGTTTAAATATTGAGTATTTTCTATCGAGGGCCCATTAACAAGGATTCCCAGAGATTTGGGTAAGGTTCGGCTATATAGGTCGTATAAGCCAAGGTATGCGGCACATTATCCAGAAGAAATTGTTTCCAAACCGAGGATTTGTAATCTTGTTAATGACAGTTTTTGGTACTGTAAAATGACCTGGCAACATTAGTCTTTTCATCAATATTTGTAAAGTAACGGTAGATTTTCTAAAACAACCTAAAAAGTCGTTTTTTGTACTTCTTTCAGATCAGTGTTGAGGGTGAAAAAAAAAATTTGTTCTCCATTAATGATTAAAAGAGCCTTGTAGAAAATTTACTCAAGTGTTAAAATTAAAATTGGATCGCGTATAATAATCGGAGAAACCGGTGGTGCCTAGTATTTTTGTTTAATTAACATTTCTGCAACTCGAAAATAAATAATAAATTTGTGAATGTTAAACATAAGTGGTGTTTGTTTCATTTGAATCAACGAAAAATGCAACGCTATAAAGTGTATCGACTAGAAAAAATGAAAACTTTCCTTAAGTTTTCTCTGTGGTAGTTTGGTTTCGTACTGAAAGGCTCCCACGAACAAAAAATTCGGTCTACTCATCAGGCAGCTGTGACCAAACTACAAAAATAAAATAACTTCATATATTAAGTATGAGGCAAGAATGTATTGACTTAGCGAATTATATTCATTAAATTAAAAAAAAAAAAAATTTATTTAGTGAATATAATTCGCTAAGTCAATACATTCTACCGGAGTGAAGTTTCTAACGTTGATTTAAAGTGTAGTTCGACACTAAAAAAAAGTGTAAGAAATAAGTGGTAGAAAAAGTGTTGAAAAAATTTACTAACGTTAAAAAATGTAGCTACACAAAAAAGCGTTAAATGACAAATAAAAAAAATCATTTTAGAGAATTTCAATTTAAAATTAATAACGCAAAAAGGTTTTGCAAAATTGTCAAACTTATCAAATTTGGAATTAATCGAAACGAAATTATGTTATTTTAATTAATTTAATAAACCATTAAAAAGTTTTGAATGCTAAAATGAGGGCGAAAGTACAGGATTAAACAAAATAACACAAATCTCAGAGATGTGCTCATATACTCACTATATTCAACGGTTTAGGAATATAATAAGCTAGTTAGACGTGCCTATGCCATTCTGTTGTGATGGGTTGGGATCAAATAACAAATTTTCAAAAAATGATAAATTTTCAATACTTGACAAATTTTCGAATTTATTTGGAAGCTGTACTACACTAAGACAATTAACACAAATCTCAGAGATGTGCTCATATACTCACTATATTCAACGGTTTGGGAATATAATAAGCTAGTTAGACGTGCCTATGCCATTCTGTTGTGATGGGTTGGGCTCAAATAACAAATTTTCAAAAAATGATAAATTTTCAAAACTTAACAAATTTTTCGAATTTATTTGGAAGCTGTACTACACTAAGACAATTAACACAAATCTCAGAGATGTGCTCATATACTCACTATATTCAACGGTTTGGGAATATAATAAGCTAGTTAGACGTGTCTATGCCATTCTGTTATGATGGGTTGGGCTCAAATAACAAATTTTCAAAAAATGATAAATTTTCAATACTTGACAAATTTTCGAATTTATTTGGAAGCTGTACTACACTAAGACGTCAGGAGCTTGCGGATTTTTTACAAGGGCATAAGCCGTGCATTGTGTGCTTGAACGAGACCAAACTGTCTGACAGACATTCCCTTCACATTGAAGACTACATTATATACAGAATAAATACTAAAATCAAACAATCGGGAGGCACAGCGATACTTGTTCGAAAACATATCAAGCATGCCTCTCCCAGGGCTCATGTACGTGAAAATTTCATCGCAACAACGGTCTGTATAGGGGAGGGACGAAATTCTTTTCTCCTGGTTTCCATCTACGTACGTAAGCTGGAACCATCGGACCTGTTGGGCTTGATGAATTCCCAAGACAAAGTTGTTATCTGCGGGGATTTCAACGCACGCCACTCCTACTGGGGGTACCCTACAGAAAACACAAACGGTAGAAAATTGTTTGATTTTTGTGAGGTGAACGGTGTACAGATCTGCTTTCCCCCAGTTAATACTCGGGATAATGCAGTTTTAGATATGGTGGTCGCAAAGGATGTCCATGTCCAGCACGGGGTGGATGTACTTTACGAGTATTGTTCGGACCATCTTCCGATTGTTTTTGAGGTCTCTGGCCACTTCACCGTATATTAGCAGGAAGAGGGTAACAGAGTGCGGGATTACAAGAACGCCGACTGGCACTGCTATAGGCATTATTTGCATTACAAGATGGACACTTTAAACAAAGAACCGATCAAATCTGTCGAGGAGATTGAACAGAGAGTTGCAAACTTCACGCATCTTGTGATTAAGGCTACCGAAATGTTCGTGCCACTTGTTGAGAGTACATCGAAATACCTACCTGAAGCCATTCTACAATTAATCAGGTTCAGGAACATGTGTCGCAATAATCGGCGTCATATGCCCCAATTGTACAGCACCCCCCTTATAAATCCGAACAACCCGGCTCATACATGAAAAAATAACACAGTACCGACAGGACCAGGTCCGTAGAAAGCTGACGAATATCGAGCCCGACAAGGCTAACTTGCATAAATTCATTAGATCAGTCAGGCCGTCCAGCTGTCCTAAGCTTGTTCTGGAAAGTCAGGATGGGCCTGTGATCGATCCTGCTAAAATATCAGAAGTGGTCGCAGACTACTACGAGTCTACGTTTAGCGGTTCATCCCATGTTGGCGACCAGACCGTCTCTGACACAACAAACCGTTTTTTTCTGACTCAGCAGATCCCATACGAGTTAGTCAGGCTCGAAACAAACTCCGAAGAAGTCATGGGTATTGTCCGTGGGCTCAGGAATAAAAAGTCCCCAGGTGTTGATGGTGTCTCGAACAAGACCATAAAGAACCTCCCATTATCCGGAATTCTACAACTGGTTTTAATAATAAACGCTATTTTCACCCATGCTTACTTCCCAGCGGGATGGAAGCTGTCGAACGTTATTCCGATACCGAAATGGCATAGGAACGTCTAACTAGCTTATTATATTCCCAAACCGTTGAATATAGTGAGTATATGAGCACATCTCTGAGATTTGTGTTAATTGTCTTAGTGTAGTACAGCTTCCAAATAAATTCGAAAATTTGTCAAGTATTGAAAATTTATCATTTTATGAAAATTTGTTATTTGAGCCCAACCCATCATAACAGAATGGCATAGACACGTCTAACTAGCTTATTATATTCCCAAACCGTTGAATATAGTGAGTATATGAGCACATCTCTGAGATTTGTGTTAATTGTCTTAGTGTAGTACAGCTTCCAAATAAATTCGAAAAATTTGTTAAGTTTTGAAAATTTGTTATTTGAGCCCAACCCATCACAACAGAATGGCATAGGCACGTCTAACTAGCTTATTATATTCCTAAACCGTTGAATATAGTGAGTATATGAGCACATCTCTGAGATTTGTGTTATTTTGTTTAATCCTGTACTTTCGCCCTCATTTTAGCATTCAAAACTTTTTAATGGTTTATTAAATTAATTAAAATAACATAATTTCGTTTCGATTAATTCCAAATTTGATAAGTTTGACAATTTTGCAAAACCTTTTTGCGTTATTAATTTTAAATTGAAATTCTCTAAAATGATTTTTTTTATTTTTGTCATTTAACGCTTTTTTGTGTAGCTACATTTTTTAACGTTAGTAAATTTTTTCAACACTTTTTCTACCACTTATTTCTTACACTTTTTTTTAGTGTCGAACTACACTTTAAATTAACGTTAGAAACTTCACTCCGGTATACATTCTTGCATCATACTTAATGTATGAAGTTAGAATTTTATTTTTGTAGTTTGGTCGTAGCTGTCTGATGAGTAGACCTAATTTTTTGTTCGTATGAACCTGTCAGTAGTCAGTACGAAAGAAAAACTACCACAGAGAAAACTCAAGGAAAGTTTTTATTTTTTCTAGTCGATACACTTTATGTGACTGTCGGTTTAAAGTACAGGGGATTTGATATTTCCACTTTTATGGTAAATATATTATTATTAATGATTGGCCTCTTAATTTTTTTCTGATTAACAAGTCGAAAAATGTTGTTAATGCCATTATTGTTAATATATTTTGTCTATAAAAAGCCGAAAGAATCTTATTGATTTTAATACAGACAAGCTTCTGTTTCTTCAATTTTAAAATTAGAATTGAGTTTCTGAGGTTTTGCAATAATCTAAACACAAATCAAATTGAAGTTTCATCAAAATTCGGAATAATTACACAAAAATTAAAATTCTGAAAATTTCTCCAATTCTTAAAAATTATAAAAAATAATTTGTTTCCAAATTTTGGATTTTTTGTTAAATGTATCATTTTAGCTTTCTCTTTACGTTTGGCTTTCAGCAATTCGCGAAAAATTTTGGTAAAACATAAAAAAATATTTCTGAAACAAAATAATTTGAAATAATTTTTTTAATTTTGACTAGCTATATCGACTGTGACAATTCATCATACTTCAAAAAATTTATTTATAAATAATTCTGAGTTCCGTTTCTAAATTTTCTGAAAAAACGACAATTTTATCAAATTCTTAAACTAATCAATATTTAAAAAAAAATTAAATTTGCGGGTTTCTAAAGTATGAATCAAGAAAAATTTATTTTAATTTTAACGAATTTTAAATTTTAAAATTTTATTTCAATTCATTTTCACAGTTTGATGAAACTTCGATTTTCGAAATTAAGAACATGTTTCTAGATTAACGTAAAATTAAACCAAAATCTGATTATTTTGTTATAATACCCTTTTGTTACCAAATTTTAAAATTTTCGTCATTTCTGCTTTTTGAATAATGAATTGATGCAATGGCGAATTGGTTAAATCTTCCATTTTAAATTCTGAAAATCTGAACCAAAGTCAATTTAAATAATGTATTTATTCCATCCGAAATTTTTATTTTAAAATTATTATTGTAAGCACTAACAAAAAGTATTAACATTGGTTAAGACTTAAAATATGGAATAATTTTAGCTTAAAATTTGATTACTTGTGAGTTTCCTATGTAGAAAGATTCAAAAATAAAGCCATTGGCAGCATTTAAAAAAAAAAAATAATTTATTAGAAAAATTTTAGAAATAAGTTTTGATTTTAATTAAAAAATTAAAATTAAGTTCCGGAAAGTGAAAATTTGTGAAATTCTAAATTTTTAGAATTGTCTTAAACCCAAATCAAATTTTAAAGTTTCTTAATTTTTGTATTTATTACAAAATTTGAAATTTGTTCAGATATTTTGTGATTTATAAAATAAACTAAAATATTAACGAAAATTTAAAATTTTGAACAGATTCTCCAATTTTGGTTGGTTGTCAAATTTTAAATATTCTTCATTCTTGAAAAGAGATTGGTTCGAGAGGTCTTCGTCAACATCAAATGTTTAAAGTTCATTTCAATTAAAGCCTTTAAATTACTGAAATGTTAACTTATTTTTATTTTTTACAAAAGTTTTTCATATTCAGAAATTAATAATTTTTTTGTAAATAATAAACGCGAAATTAATAAAAAAAATTGAATAATGTACTTTATATTCAGATTTTAGAATATTTTTAATTAGCTGCTAACTCCAACAAACCTAATTTTATTTATTAATTTCGGAATGTTCTGTAAATGGAATAATTTCCTCTCCAAAGTTTACCAAACTCTAATGTTTTAATTCAGAAAATTGTTTTACTAAATGTTTACCTCTATAGTTGTTAAGTAGTTCTGACCTAATAAAAATTATTTAAAAAAAAAATTGAATTTCTGAAATTACTATGCTTCATAAGGTTCGATTTTCAAAAACAAATTGAGTCTTCTGAGTCAATAAAAAGTTATTTACTAATCTTTGTCTGATCTTTTACTTGTCTATAGCAAAGCAGATTAGAGGATTGTCCTGAAAATTCATGACACATTCCACAATTTCCTATCACGAAAATAATTTCGAAAGTCTCAACAATTTTACGCTGAACAAATTTCGGAAAATCTTTAAATTTCTATACGTCTAATAACATCAAGCAACTATCTCAACGACCCCAAAACCCAAATAATCTTGAAATTATCAAATAATCTCAACGTCAATTCTTTGTAAAATCTTCAAAATTCTCGAATAATTGCAATATCAAGTACAATTCAAAGCAATGCTAATCAATTCCAAAGCGACTCATTTTACACCCAACTTTTAAAATTGTGCAAGCAAATTTTAAAATTGGCCGAAATATGATATTCAAATGACAACAAATGATTCGCCAATGGGACAATTTCTTATTGTGACATTTTTGTTCAAATTTTTTAACAATTCGTAAATTTTGAAATTTCTACAGTTTAAATTGTAACATGATGTATTTCTGAATCATTTTTTTAAATTCTGTAATTTGATGAAAACTCGTAATTACGACGATAGCTAAATCATTAATATTCCAAATTACCTTGAAAAATTTAAAATGTGATATATTTGTTAGATCAAAATCGTCCCAATTATCAAAACTTATAAAATTTCCAATTTTCGAACCTCCAAAATATTTTCAATAAGGTTCTTTTGGCTTTTTATAAACAAAATATATTAACAATAATAACATTCACAAAATTTTCGATTGTTTATTCAGAGAAATAAAGAGGCCAATTATTAATAATACATCTACCAAAAAAAGTAGAAATATCAATCCTCCCCGTACTTTACCCCAAGGGTTTCTATTTAGTGAATATAATTCGCTAGATCAGTACGTTTTTGTCTCATACGTAATGTATGAACTGAGAATTGTATTTTTAAACAATAGTTTGGTCGTAGACTCGTAGCTACCTGAAGAGTAGACCGAACTTTTCAGTAAGAAACCAAACTATCAATATTTGAAACTCAAGGAGGATTCTCATTTTTTGTAAGGGTAAAATATGCCTTGTATAACCCTTGGGGTAAAGTACGGGGGGGTGGATTGATATTTCTATTGTACTTTCTTTGATAGATGTCTTATTAATAATTGGTCTCTTTATTCTGATTAACCAATCTAAAAAATGCCATTATTCTTAATATATCTTGTCTATAAAAAGCCGAAAAAATCTGATTGATTTTAATACACAGACAAACATCTCTTTCCAAAATATTTTCAAATTTAGATCTGAATTATGAATTCCAAAGTTTGTTAAAACTCGAATTTAACAGAACGAAAGAAATTTCAAATTTTGAAATTCTTGGTTTTAAAACCTGAGAAGGCTTCCGGCTTTATGGATCCCAAAATTTTCTCTGAATTTTTCAAATTGAAGGTTTTTAATTCTGAACTTTTTTAGTAGAAGAAGTTTTTTAAATAATGTAGGTTCACCAAATTTTAATGTTCTATCTCAAATTTACACAAGTTACTAAAAATTGTTGAATTATGACTGTTCATATCTGAATATTTTGCTAAATTATGAACTGAATATTTATTACTGAGTTAAAAATTAAATTTAATTAAATTTGTTTTTTTAAAGAAATCTGTTCGAATTCTGAAGTCATTACTAAATTTTTTATAAGTAAGATTATTTAATTCTGATTAGCTATGAATCCTGAATATTTACGGAATTTAAAATTTATTCAACAAATTCAAACAATTTTATTTCTTTTTTTACTTATACTAATTCTAAATTTCATTCCATTCAATCGTTTGTTAACGAAGATTTTCAAGCTTCTGCTACCAATTTCTAAGTCATTATGAAATTTAATGAAATTCTAAAACTTGAAAATTAAAAAAATAAATTAAATTCTCAAAATTTTAAAATTTCTCTAAACTTAGAAACATTTTTATTATGTTGGCGTTTTTCTTTAAATTTTATCGATTTGTAAATTTTATAGCTTCCAAGTTTTAAATTTGCTTTAATTTTGATATGAACCAAAATCATCAATTTTAATTTTAAATTCTAAACATGTTCTAGATTGTTTTATAAACTTAAAATTTCGGAAATATAATAAATTCTTAAATTTGTCAAAATTTTAAAAATTCCATCAGATTTGAATTTTTTTGGCTGAAAATTCGAATTTACGAAAAAGAAATTTGAAACCTAGCTATTCTTTAGTCAAAATCTAGATTTAAATGTTTACGGTGAAATCAAATTACCTACGTCCTTTGCAAAAGTTAATGAATTCTAAAAGCAATTTATTTAAAAATTTCCAAACAATTTTAATTTAAAATTTTTTTAAATTTTCGTCAGTTCCTGAAAAGTGCGTATCTCGTATAAATAACTACAATATTCAACAAATTCAACCAATTTTATCCTAAAGGCGGAAATATAACTCAAAGCAAATCTCTAAAATTCTGAATTTAAAAATCTAAAATTTTTCAAAAATTTACAAGTTAGAGATAATTTTGAAATTACTATTTTCTAAATTTTGAATATTCCTTAGGTTTTGTGAAATATTTCAACGTTGGCCAAATTTTTCGATTATTCCAAATTATCTCTAATGAAGTTTAGTCGTTAAATTTTAATTTAAACCTGCGAGAGAAATTTCCAAGTCATGTGTGATTTTTAAATTCTGAGCTTAAACCAAATAATAAATGTTTATCAAATTTTGTAGTTGTCCTTTTACCTTGATTCATATTTGCGCCTATTCTTAAACGGTTAAACGCGCACAATATTCAAATTTATTGTTAAGGGGCCGAAATTAGACGAATAAAAAATACACTAATGATTAGCACAACGAACTCTTTTAAAATATGAAATGATTTATCCTAAATATTTACCAATTTCCATTATAGTAAACGTTTTAAAATTTACTGTTTCGTAAAACTAAACCAAATTTAGACATTTTATAGTAATTCATTTTTACCAAACTGCAAGTGTGTGGACGGTTTTCAAATAGTTTTCTAATAGTTTATTTTTGGTTATGAATCAATCCAATTTGCATCATTCAATTATTTTGCTAATAAATTGTGCAACAATAGATCGTTAACTTTAGCATATTAGTATTCTTTAGTATTAATTAATTTGTTCGCGATGTTTTATCACGTAGGATTGGACTTAGACTTTTGGTTAAAACATTTAAATCATTTCCGGGATATAATTTCGTTAATTGTAATTATGCATGGAATTTTATTTTTAAGACCGAATTATGGCATATTGGCGATAACAATCGTTTTGGGTGTGGTAAAATATATGCGAAAGTTGATTAACTCCTATCTCAAAAATACGCGTAAGTATTTTTGGTAACATAATTCATAATTAGGTAGGTTCCATTTAGCTTAAATCTGGAGTCTTAATCAAAGCTATTAGCAACTTCATTTGAACTTTTTGGGTTAATATACTCAAAAAATGTTTTTTTATTTTCTCCTAGGTTTTAATCGTACTTATGTGTATTAATCATGTTATTTTTATCTACGTTCTCTCACCTCAACTTTCCGGCTTCTACAAACAAGATTTAGCAGTCTTTTATTTCTAGTATTTATTAGAACGGTTTGTAAATGTTCATTCGGCAATCAAGCCGACCAAATGGCGACTTCAAAATATAATTTATTATTTAGCCCAGTAGCGTGTTTACCCATTTAGTATTAGTGGGTCGGTTTTTATTTTATTTTATTGTTTTTTGTGCGTATTTCTATAAAACTCATCTAAATTTTGCACCTGTGTATGTGTGATGTTGTTAGTCAACATCACATTGGGCATTTAGAATTTATGTTGTTTTTACCAATTTATTTTGTGTCTACAACAAATTGGATTTAGAATGTCAAAATTATTTCAACATCCTAAAAGGCCTATTAAAGAGGATAATGCTGAAATTTATTATTAAAATTTGAAAAAATGTCGAGAAATTGGTAGTTTAAAGATTACAGTTTTGTGTCGATTTGTGTGTTCTCAGTTTGAATACTAGCATTTATTGAAACTTTTAGTCCAAAATTAGCAATCCAGATTTTAAAATTTAATAAGGGACAACTGGATGGTGTTGTATATTATTAATAAAACACGATTTATTATTTTTTAAATATTTATTTGAACTTTGCACGAAGGGCTACATAGACGTATCAGCTATCAAGTGGTTTTTATATTCAAAAATCTAATATATTTATAAATTTATTTGTTTACATTATATCGAGATATTTAGAGATTACGACTACGTTTGCAGCAATGAGCTGGTTATGCATATATGACAGATGGAAGATTGGAAGATCTGGAGGTTAAAGTGGCGAGATACTAACATTTGATGATAAGGTAAAGTTAATTTGAAAATTTACAGATTAAAATTGGAACACTGGCTGAAGATTAGAACTTGAAAAGTAAAATTCACAAAAATGACCAAGCATTTATATGGCACAGACGAATAAGAATCCAGCAATAGGCACAACACGGCATGTTATGTCTAAAATATTTTTCTTCATCATAGAATTTTCCTTCGCTTAAAAATATAAAATAAACGAAATATGCCGTACTGAAACATGCCTTAATGAAATGTGCCGTAACGACTGAGACCCCTTTTTAAGACAATGCAGCACTCAGACCTCGATGTAAACAGTCTGCTTGGAATAATATAGAGTTTTTCCAAAGATATGCAGAGTTCGAGACCAATCAGGTCCAATTACCCTCATTTGAGGTTAGCGGGCAAACGGTAATTTTCCTTCGGATTGTGAAGAGGTTATAAAACATTTTATTTGGGTTGAAGCTGAGGCTGATTAAATCCGTTTTACTAATTTATAAGCATGTTTCAAGCACTCCGCTATTATTTTCTCGAATTACTCCTGACCAACAGGATCAAATAGTTAGCATATATAATATTTAAGAACAGAAAATCATTTAATTTGGTCCAAAGAATTAAAACTCATTCCTGTTCATCGTGTACATTATTTTGAAAGAGTGCGGGCCTCTTTGAAACTCGATTAATTATAGGCGCCTAAGAGAAATGGGTAAGAAAATTATTTTTCAGCGAGCGCGATTCGATGGAATTATTTCCGCAAATTAAATCGAAGTTGAATCACAAAATTTGTTTGTATTTGGTACAAAATATGAGAACTATGCATTACATTTTTTGACTTTCTGATGGTACAAAATTCGATATGTCCAACCATTGCCGAGTTCTGAGCAATTACACATAAAGTTCTTCCCTTATCAAAAGTCATGAACCACCAGTCATCTTTTACACTCATTCAGTATAGCATCAACTTTCACTTCTAAAATGATAAATTAGTTGATCAACACTTTTTATATGTAATATGTATGTCACTTCAGTTTTTCGGGCATTTGTAAGTTATTAACTGAAAATTTAGTAGATTACATAAAGATTAGAAGAATGTCAGTGGCAAGCCCTTCCGTGGTATTATGGCGTCCCATACATTATTTACATGCTTGATAAGAAATCCCACAACGATCTGAAAAATTCGAAAGTAGAGCTATATGACATCAGGGCCCTGATTCTCTAAAAAATAAGCTAATGGGTAAACGTGTAAAATTGCAAAAAGTGACACTTACTTTAATGAGTTCGCAATTTTTTAATTTGGCTACTATTTCAAATAAAATCAAAAATTTCAAACTAATAAAAGAAAGCTTTGCTTTTTACAGGTTTACACGTTTACCCATTATCTTATATTTTAGAGAATCAGGGTGCAGATAATGTGTTTTGGGCTTATTGATAGTTCTACAAAATTTCCCTAAAATTCTGAAAAAAATATGCAGAACAAATTCCAGATAAATCAAGCAATAAGATTATTTTTCGAAAATCTTGAAAACTGCAAACAGATGCTATCGAAGCTAGTGCTTCCTCAAAAAACCGTGTTATGGACCTTTAAAATCAAGATACGTTGCTTTTCGTCAACATATTTGTCACTGTAAACTTAAAGGGCATAACTTACAGTTATACAGTCTATGTAGTTGCATTTTGTGAATATTATTTTAGTACTAAATGGAAATTTTACGGTTATAGATCGAATTTTCATTTTGTGAACGAAGCTACATATCTTGATTTTATTGGCCCATAATTCGGTAGCGCAACAATTTTTTGACATAATTTTATCAGGAAGTACTACACTCGATAATATCTATTTAGCTGTAAGAAATCAAGATGATTTAATTTATAGTTCAAAGTTCTTACCGAATCAATATTCAAGTGTGCTTGAATAGTGTCTGTAATTTTTATCAAAATAACTTTTTTTCTTCATTGAAATATTTTGTAAAGGAAGATTTCAATTTGAAATATTCTGGAAAGGAAGATTTTTGAAATATTCTGGAGAGGGAGATTTAATTTTAAAATATTCTAGAAATGAAGATTAGATTTTGAAATATTCTGAAAATGAAGATTTAATTATGGAATATTCTGGAAATGAAGATTTAATTTTGAAATATTCTACAAACGAAGATTTAATTTTGAAATATTCTGGAGAGAAAAATTTAATTTTGAAATATTCTGGAAAGGAAGGTTCAATTTTGAAATATTCTGTAAATGAAGATTAAATTTTGAAATATTCTGGAAAGGAAGATTTAATTTTGAAATATTCTGGAAAGGAAGATTTAATTTTAAAATATTCTGGAAAGGAAGGAGATAATTTTGAAATATTCTGGAAAGGAAGATTTAATTTTAAAATATTCTAGAAAGGAAGATATAATTTTGAAATATTCTGGAAAGGAACATCCAATTTTGAAATATGCCGGAAATGTAGATTACATTTTGAAATATTCTGTAAAGGAAGATTTAATTTTGAATTAAAGATTTAATTTGAAGCATTCTGGAAGTGAAGATCTAATTTTGGAATATTCTGGAGAGAAAAACTTGATTTTAAAATTTTCGGTAAATTAAGATTCAAATTTGAAATATTCTGGAAAGGAAGATTTAATTTTAAAATATTCTGGAAATGAATATTTAATTTTGAAATATTCTGGAAAGTAAGATTTAATTTTGAAATATTCTGGAAAGGAAGATTTAATTTTGAAATATTCTGTAAAGGAAGATTTAATTTTAAAATATTCTGGAAAGGAAGATATAATTTTGAAATATTCTGGAAAGGAAGATCAAATTTTGAAATATGCCGGAAATGCAGATTACATTTTGAAATATTCTGGAAAGGAAGATTTAATTTTGAAACATTCTGGAAGGGGTGATTTAATTTTGAAATGAAGATTTAATTTGAAACATTCTGGAAAGGAAAATTTAATTTTGAAATATTCTGAAAAGGAAGATCTAATTTTGGAATATTCTGGAGAGAAAAATTTGATTTTGAAATATTCTGTAAAGGAAGATTCAATTTTGAAATATTCTGGAAAGGAAGATTTAATTTTAAAATATTCTGGAAAGGAAGATCCAAATTTGAAATATGCCGGAAATGCAGATTACATTTTGATATATTCTGGAAAGGAAGATTTAATTTTGAATTGAAGATTTAATTTGAAGCATTCTGGAAGTGAAGATCTAATTTTGGAATATTCTGGAGAGAAAAACTTGATTTTAAAATATTCGGTAAAGGAAGATTCAAATTTGAAATATTCTGGAAATGAAGATTTAATTTTGAAATATTCTGGAAAGGAAGATTTAATTTTGAAATATTCTGTAAAGGAAGATTTAATTTTGAATTGAAGATTTAATTTGAAGCATTCTGTAAGTGAAGATCTAATTTTGGAATATTTTGGAGAGAAAAACTTGATTTTAAAATTTTCGGTAAAGGAAGATTCAAATTTGAAATATTCTGAAAAGGAAGATTTAATTTTAAAATATTCTGAAAAGGAAGATATAATTATGAAATATTCTGGAAAGGAAGATCCAATTTTGAAATATGCCGGAAATGCAGATTACATTTTAAAATATTCTGGAAAGGAAGATTTAATTTTGAAATATTCTGGAAAGGAAGATTTAATTTTGAAATATTCTGGAAAGGAAGATTTAATTTTAAAATATTCTGGAAAGGAAGATTTAATTTTGAAATATTCTGGAAGGGGTGATTTAATTTTGAAATGAAGATTTAATTTGAAATATTCTGGAAATGAAGATTTAATTTTGAAATATTCTGTAAAGGAAGATTCAATTGAATTGAAGATTAAATTTGAAGCATTCTGGAAGTGAAGATCTAATTTTGGAATATTCTTGAGAGAAAAATTTGATTTTAAAATATTCTGTAAAGGATGATCCAAATTTGAAATATGCCGGAAATGCAGATTACATTTTGATATATTCTGGAAAGGAAGATTTAATTTTGAATTGAAGATTTAATTTGAAGCATTCTGGAAGTGAAGATCTAATTTTGGAATATTCTGGAGAGAAAAACTTGATTTTAAAATATTCGGTAAAGGAAGATTCAAATTTGAAATATTCTGGAAATGAAGATTTAATTTTGAAATATTCTGGAAAGGAAGATTTAATTTTGAAATATTCTGTAAAGGAAGATTTAATTTTGAATTGAAGATTTAATTTGAAGCATTCTGTAAGTGAAGATCTAATTTTGGAATATTTTGGAGAGAAAAACTTGATTTTAAAATTTTCGGTAAAGGAAGATTCAAATTTGAAATATTCTGAAAAGGAAGATTTAATTTTAAAATATTCTGAAAAGGAAGATATAATTATGAAATATTCTGGAAAGGAAGATCCAATTTTGAAATATGCCGGAAATGCAGATTACATTTTGAAATATTCTGGAAAGGAAGATTTAATTTTAAAATATTCTGGAAAGGAAGATTTAATTTTGAAATATTCTGGAAAGGAAGATTTAATTTTGAAATATTCTGGAAAGGAAGATTTAATTTTAAAATATTCTGGAAAGGAAGATTTAATTTTGAAATATTCTGTAAAGGAAGATTCAATTGAATTGAAGATTAAATTTGAAGCATTCTGGAAGTGAAGATCTAATTTTGGAATATTCTTGAGAGAAAAATTTGATTTTAAAATATTCTGTAAAGGATGATCCTATTTTGAAATATTCTGGAAATGAAGATTTAATTTTAAAATTAGAATGAACTTAACATCCGATTTTGAAATATTCTGGAAATGAAGATCGTAATGCAACGTTTTATTTTTATTGTTTTATCTGATTACCATAGACCTGATACCGTGAAGTTGTTCAGTATGCTAGTAAGTACGTTTTGATATTTTGACCAAAAATATCTGTCTCTCTCTTCACTTAAAGAGATATCTCTTCCGTTAGAGGGGTTCTAATGGCAAAACTGATGTACATACATGTGATCTGAGAAAAATGTCAACCTTGATATAGACCCTTCTTGAGCCTATCCTTATCAGACGTGGTAAAATCCAGGGCTTCCAGGGTCAGCATTCTTAAAGGTCGCAACAAGTCTCCGTATTATTTATTATTTGGTTTATTAAATAGAATTCACAAGTTGCTCACCTCTGACGTTGGTGTTAGTGTTTCCTCAGACTATGTGGTGTGAACTAGTATTACGTCTAATAATTAATTTATGATGATGAGCAAACCACTGTATCGCTTTGGGAGAGGGATCCCGTTATTGTTTATGTTTATCTTATTCCTGCCTCCTCTGGGTAAGGTGTCTCTATTGAGACCGCTGTGATGTCACTGCAGAAATAATTAGTTAATGGAAAAGAAAGTGCTCGAAAAGCGACTGGAAATTGTCACCTCGGCCTCTCTTCTCCGGATTATAAATCAGCTAGCTGTTTTGTTTGCAAACTTTCAATTTTGCCACTATGGATCCGAGGCTCTTGTATTACACAGTATTGAAGGGTACATAACTTAGGCGATTTTAGATGGCGAGGATAAGCCTGCCTCACCTCTCCAGATTAAGGCTGTGATTGTGTGCGGTGACAGTCCTTGATTCTTCACTGGTTCTACCGAGGCTAGCCGGATGGGCCTGATCTGTAGATGTCTCGACGGTGTTGGCAGTCATATTTGCTAAGCCGAAGTTTTCTTGGTCTTAGATAAAATTTGCCTGTTCTTTCTCCTTCAAAATCATGCCCCTCTCCGTCTTCATCTTACAGTGGAAGTATATTGCGACGAGCAGCCAATTCTCTCTCAAATTGGATCATTTAAGCATTTCCACGGTAGTTTGACATGGCCAGAACTAGCTACAAGAGATCGTTCTCCCTGTCCTTTCTTTGGGTTGGGGATTATTTGATCGAGGTTGTTTCCTTTAAATCCGTTAAACTCTGTTAGGCAGAAGCTGATCACTTTTATTTGATGAATAGACTGTATGGTTGCCAATTATTGCTGAATAACATGGAATGTTAATTTTCCTAGATATTGATAAAAATAAAATTTTCAAATTATCGATCATCCCCCATAAGCCTTTTAAAAATAAATTATCAACTTTAAACGTTTGAAATCTTTACAATTTGCAAATTATAAATTTTATTGACCTTTAAAATTTTTGAGAATTTCATGACGCTTTCCCAAAATTTTCGTTTAAACCCCTACTCTTAATTTAATTTTCGATTGGAATTGGTTTTGTTATAGTCCAAATAATTTAAATCCTAATAGGTCAAAATATACCTGTGTTGAGACTTTATTTGAAAATAAAATATTTTCTATTAAATCCACCCAACTTTGTGAATTTTTTGTTTTGTTTGAGTTAAGATTAACTTACTAAACACATAGAATTCCAATGAAAGATTCGGTGATGAAACTTTGATAAATTTTTTGCCAAGAGATAAGCATTGTGTGACCCAATAAAACGGCTGTCATATGGGTGTTTGGTCGCTGACTAATACAAATGGAATTTGGTCTGTCTAGATTAACGCCACAACTATGTTTTGTGTCCCTCCCTCATTGTGAATGAACAAAATCATTGTGACCGCTAAATTTTTAAATATTTATTGATGCAGACACCCACCCCGACTGGTCATACATAAAACTTATTTGTTTTTATTATGTCACAGCGCTGCAATTCAGCCAAAACCTCCAAAAAATTACTCAAATAAAAAAAAACAAACCACATGCATGGCGGATTGCATGAGTAATCTATTATATTGTGTATGTAAGAGGAGGTGGAGAAGCAGAATGATGTTGACAGCAAAAATTATCGTTCCTAAATCTTTGTAATAATATTAAATTTTAATTGCATTAAATTGTAGTCGAAGTTAATATTTAAAATGCAAATATAAGCGTGTGAATACGAAACGCATGGAAACCCAACAATACCATCGTTTGTTGATCCAGTGTACACAACATTTAGTATATGGTTTGTGTTTGTATGTGTGCGGGTTCGCGGAGCCAATTTAATTTATTTCCGCCAAAAAAAACTTTTAGTTTTTTATTATTTACAGAAGTTTGGTTTGTTATATTTTTTTCACAGCATCATGTTAATTGAAATCAATAAAATATAAAAATAAAAACATTGCGAATTTAAATTTAAGTTTTTTTCTTTTCCAATTCACCCAAACGATAAGATGAGACGCGACGAAGAGACATTGAAAATTCTTCAATGAATTGTTAGATACTAAGCACATCATTTTTGTAATATTTGCATAAACGATTAGAATTCTAATCGTCTTGATGAGATGAAAATAGGATCGCGCGATTAATTCATATTCTGCGTTGTTGTTGTTTTGCTTGTATTTTTTTTTTGTTTTGTTTAATTGGATATGCGGGTGGCATAAAAATGTTGATGAGTGTGTTCGCGAGGGTGTGAAATTTTTTGCACGATTGACTTTTAATAAATGTCTAGTTTTAATAGCAGTCGTAATTTTCAATTTTTATTTGTTTGTTATATGCTGGTTCGTAAATGGAGCAGTTTCGATTACCATATCCAGGATTGAACCACTCGTTAATTCTGTTTCCGAAAACTATGTATGTGTTTGATCTAATGCCTTTAGTTCTCTCAATTGAAATGATTCAAACTGTTTTGTGATATCGAAGCCTATCTTCAAGTAGTTTGAAGTCAAAATTCCCTTTCGTACTCTTTTGTAATAGGTCAAACTAAAGCAAATGTGAGAAAAGTGACCGATATTCTTCGAAGCAGTGAGCGCTTTCTTAATAAAAAAAAAGCAATGCGGTGCTTGACCCAACACCTCGTACCTTATTTGACTTCCTGTGAGTTTTGGATATTCCAAAACGTAACCTAGACTTTTGGGGGCGATTTTGCAACATGCCCATGATTTCTTCAGGCTCGGATCTTTAAATTTTCTAAGAGCTAGAAATTTAGACACAGTATACTGTTTCAGGGAGACATCTTTGAGATCGGCGCACGAAATTTTAAAAATACCTGGGGCATTCTCTGTCAAAACGGCCACCCCCTCCCCACCCTGCACATTTAATTTTTTGAGAAAAATAAACTTTTTTTAGCTTAAAATGTTGCTTAGAATGTCTACTTTTTAATGCCGTATGGCGTTTTTATGCCGTTTTTGAATTTTCAAAATGGCGGACCTGATCTGATTATCTGCTAAAGAAGTCTTTAATTTTTAATAAAATTGATGTAAAAACGTAATTTTAACTCTGTTAATTTACTCAAAAGTGTGTTTGGTGTCATAGATTACACATTTTTTATTATTTTTTTACAATTCCAAGATGGCGGATCCAAGATGGCCGCCAAAATTGTAAATTTTGGTAAATTTTTCGACGTTCATAAAGGTCGTTAGAAGCATGTCCTTGAAGGTTTTCGGGATCGCTGATCACGAATTTGAGGACGGAATTTTAATATTCACGATGGCGGACACAAGATTGTGGCCGAATATGGCCGAAAGAAGGCTTATTTTTCGACGGTTATAGAAATCAATAAAAACTCATTGTAGGGCGTTTTCGGGGACGGTTATCATTAATTTAGGGTCAGAATTCGAAAATTCAAGACGGCGGGCCCAAGATGGCCGCCATAAATGTCAATTTTTCAACGTTTATGAAAATCGATAAAAACATGATCTAGGGGGTTTTCGGGGTCGCTGATCACGAATCTGAGGTCAACATTTAAAAATTCTCTCAAAAAAATACAATATCCTCGATAAAAAGTGTTATTTTTAGACATTTTTTGACAATATCTAAAAATAACACATTTATCGAGAATGTGGTACTTTTTTGAGATTTTTTTTTCAATTTTGACCTCAGAATCGTGATCAGCGACTCCGAAAACCCCCTAGATCATGTTTTTATCGATTTGCATAAACGTTGAAAAATTAACATTTACGGCGGCCATCTTGGGTCTGAAATCTTCAATTTTCAAATTCTGACCCTAAATTAATGATCACCGACCTCGAAAACCCCCTACACCGAGTTTTTATTGATTTCTGTGAATGTCGAAAAATTAGCCTTTTTTCGGCCATATTCGACCACCATCTTGTGTCCGCCATCGTGAATATTAAAATTCCGACCTCAAATTCGTGATCAGCGACCCCGAAACCCTTCTAGGACATGCTTCTAACGATCTTTATGAACGTCGAAAAATTTACCAATTTTGGCGGCCATCTTGAATGCGCCATCTTGGAATTGTAAAACAATAATACAAAATGTGTAATCTATGACACCAAACACACTTTTGAGTAAATTAACAGAGTTAAAATTACGTTTTTATATCAATTTTATTAAAAATTAAAGACTTCCTTAGCAGATATGATCCGCCATTTTGAAAATTCAAGGACACCATAAAAACGCCATACGGCATTAAAAAGTAGACATTCTAAGCAACATTTTAAGCCCAAAAAAAGTTTATTTTTCTCAAAAAATGAAATGTGCAGGGGGTGGGGGGGGGGTGGCCGTTTTGACAGAGAATGCGTCACCTGTATTTCATTTTAAATGTCATGGAAGTCGCCATGGCTGATATTTACCCTTAAATATTTAAACGCCATAAAATGTTTAAATTTTTGTTTATATCATGGGTTTCGGCAACGGCACGATCGATTTTGATAAAAATTGGTGAGGAGGGTTTTCGAGTGCCAGGAAGCGATTGCGGCTAGTCTTGATTTCAAGAAAATTCGTTTAAGGGGTCCTCCAGTGGGACCCGTGGTTAATTTTTCTTTCTAAAAATTCAATTATTGTGCTTGCGTTGTTTTTTATTTCTTTCATGTCTTGTTTGTTTTGTTATCAATGGGATTTCTGCAAAATTGTCTAATGGGATCTGGAAAACGCCCAATTTGAATGGAACTAAGCCATTTTTCAACCGATTTGGATCAGACTCGGTTTGTATGATGAAAATGAGATTCTAATATGAGTTCCGGATGTGGCTCTAGAAAATTTCCAGCTTCAATGGAATTACGCCATTTCTTATCCGATTGAGATGAATCACGGTTTGTTTTATGAAAATCAGATTCTAACATGAGGTCCTGATGTTGTTTTGAAAAATTACTAATTTAAATGGGACTCTACATTTCTCAACTGATTGTGATGAAACTTGAATTTCTAAAATGTAAATGAAATTTCAATATAAATTCCAAATAAAGTTCTGAAAACTATCATAGCTTATTTTGGTTTGTTTCTATGATTAAAATTTGATTTCAGTATGAATTTTGGATGTGGTTTTAAAAATTGGAAGTAACTCAATTCGTCATAGATAGGCACGAAACTCGTTCTAGAAATAAACTTATCAATTTAAAAAGGCTTGTAATGGTAATTTTGATGGAGTTAAGAAATTCAGACGTGAATTGGATCGCCCCTTCGGGCGGATCTTTGACTGAATCCAAGTTTTATATACGTTGGAATCTCCAGTCAGGTGGCCAATAATTTCGGCATGGATCTTACCTACGTCTTTATTCAGTGGCGCTAGTATAGTTCGATTCTTAATTCCTTCATAGTTGTGATTTTCGAGGCAATTTCCGAAAACTTCGTTAATTAGATTCCCGTTAGACAGGAGATCCTCCGGTAATTTTATTCCATCAAATTGGTTCATCGGAAGTTTTCCGTCTCTCAAATGCAATAACTAATTTGCAAATTCTATCTGTTCGACATCGACACGAATATTATCCACCAGTGAAAATGAAGTGAAGTGTCACCGGGAGTTACATTTAATTGATAGATCTAGTACCAACCAAAGTGGCTCGTGGCTGAACGGGCATGCCTTGACGAAAATCACCTTCCAAGGATCATAATGTTTCCTCCAAATGCAAATTAGAATTTCCAATTTTGCGCAATAGTTGATCCATATTGGCCCATATTTTGGTAGAATATGTGCTTCATCCATTTAAAAACGTGAACTTTTGTAAGTTCGGCTGCCCTAACTGATCTCGGTTTCATGTTTGAGATCGATTCAGATGTCAATGGTACTTTGAGTCTAAAGGTCTTATGTGCAGGGTCGTCCATTTGACGCAATTCCTGGGAAGGCCATACACTTGACGATATAATTTTGACCCTGCAGGCTGTAGTAGAGTGTCTTATAGATACAAGTCTTGCCTGTGCCACCAGGTCCACCAATAAAGAAACAATTTGGGCTAAGGTTCGTAATTTTTACTGCGTATCGATAAAGCGGTTAGCTCCGGCGTAATTGTCGCTGAGAAGCTTTTTTTTGATTGAATTTGATCTACTGAGTGCAGTCACCAGTGCAGGGCCCAATAAATCTGTTTCCAGTGGAAGGAGCTTGATGAATTCCGGCCAAAAAACAATACGATATAGTGCCAATTCAAGCCGCATAAGATATTGATGGCTGTCTACAGCTGGTAGACTTCTTGTTCTACTTCTCGCACCATCATAAAATCTTGCCCGAAACTGTTTTGAGATCTAATGATCTGCTCCTGCAATTCAATTAGAGCTTGACTGATTCCATGGTTTAGCGGATGTCCAAGTCAGTTTTAGAGCGGAGCTCGGTGGCCAGGGACTTACCCTTAATCCTCGTAATTTCGTGAAGCTGGGGTTAACCACCTTCTAAGATTTAAAAAGTTGGCCCCTAAATGCCATTTTTGTGATTTTTTAATAAGGCTCGAGCTTTAAATTGGCAAAGGGCTTAGAAGCCGGATTCCATATGGGCATATGTCATTCTAGGTGGCTAATTTTACCCTTAATCTCCATGATTTCTTGCTCTGGCTTTAAATTTTCGAACGTTTTGCATGTTAGGCACTACATCCCATTTTAGGGAGACGTCTTGAAAGTTGGTGCAAGAAATTTCGAAATGGCCGTGTTTCATTGTAGACGCTGTGGTTAATTTTTACCTTTATTTTGAGGTTTGTATTTTAAATTGCCAACGGGTTTAGAAGTCAGTTAGCCAATTGCATTTTAGGAAGACTTCTTTGAGATTGGCGCAACAACTCCTTGAAGAAGCTGTAACTAGTTTTTACCCTTAATTCCCGTCGTTTATTGAGGTTTAGGCTCTACGTCCACCGCTAGCTTAACCTTTCCTGCATCTTTTAGATAATTTGTGGATACCGTCCCAATAGAGCAGTTTTTTTTTTGTTTTGAGGCGAACCATTAAGATACACAACTTTCTTCTTATTGTACGTTTGAAATGTAGCTCGGAAAGTGTGTGTGTGTGTGTGTTTTTTTTAATTTTTTTAATACGCAGGTAGGTGGAAAATCTTCCGAAGACACCGTCGACTCGTGTCGCCGGTAGTGTGAGATTTCTACTCACTAAAAACCACCTCCTTCTTCTGACCGTATTTCCCGCAGCACGACCGTAAGGTATTTCTTCGCGGGGACGGGTTATGGCCACTAGGGCTCACTCTGCATTCACACTCCAGCCGACGGAGCTCCTTCATTACGACCGCCGCCATGTCGGGCAATATTGTCTGGCGTCACGCATTCATTAAACACAGATGAATCTTCGAACTTAAACCTGTGCAGATATGCACGGAAACAACCATGGCATGTTAATAATTGGGTGATATAGTAGTTCACCTCGGGTATTAACCGTTTGGTCCAACGGCCCTTTCCTGATTCGTCCCATCGTACTTGCCATTGATCGATGCTGGTGCATCTGATGGCCGTCTGGCGCTCCTCTCGATCGGTATCATCTACACGTCTGATTTGGTAGTGGTTTTTCGCCTCTGTCGCTGGTAGCTCCAATGGTACCATACCGGCTATCACCAGGGCAGCATCTGTAGAGGTGGTGCTTAATGCGCTGATCACTCTAAGTGTACTTGTCATGTATGTTGATTCTATACCATGTAAGTATGACCGGACGCTTACTTTGTCCGCCCATATGAGGGCGATATACATTATTATGGACTTAATCATACTTCCAATAAGGCGTCTCTTCAGATGTTTTGGCCCACCAACATTTGGCATTATACGGCAGATGTTGGCACATGCCCGTGCTGCTTTGGTACCCACACACTTTATGTGTTCTTGAAAGCTGAGCCTGGCGTTCACCCACACACCGAGGTATTTTAGGTTCGGTACCGTGCGGATAACGCAACTACCAACCCTTATTTCAGCTCCTTCCAGCACCTATCGAGATGACAGTAAAACTGCTTCTGTTTTGTGCTCCGCTAGTTGCAGTCCAGATCCCACTGCAACCGCTTCGCAGTTGCCACTATCGCTATGTCGTCCGCATAGACGATGGTTTTGATCTCATGCGGTAATGGTACTCGAAGTATGCCATCATACATGACGGTTCCACAAGAGAGGGCCAAGCACCGAACCTTGGGGGAGACTCCTCCAGTGATTGGGTGCTCCCGCGAGCCATCATCCGTATCATACAGCAGTATCCTGTTTTTGAAGTAACTGTCCACCATTAGCCTGAGGTATACTGGCACCTGAAATTGGGACAACGACTCCGAAATTTTCGTCCAGTTGGCAGAGTTAAGCGCATTGTTTACGTTAAGAGTGACGATCAGATAGTATTTCTTTGCCCCTCCTCTCCATCTCTTCCGCTAGTTAGTTCATCAATGGCATCGATTGTGGTCTTAGACTTCCTGAAACCATATTGACGTTGTGATAGTCCATCGGACTCTGTTATGGCATTCTCTATCCTGTCACACAGTATCCGAGCAAGTACTTTACCGGACGTGTCCAACATGCAGAGTGGGCGGTACGCAGATGGATCTTCCGGTGGCTTCCTAGGCTTTAGTACTAACACCAGGCGCTGTCGCTTCCAGCGGTCTGGGAACATACCCTCTTTCATGCAGCTATCATAAATTTCCGTTACCACATCGGGATGTAGGGACAATGCAGCTTTAAAATCTCCAAACCTATTAATCGCCCGCATTACTTCATCCATTGTTACGCCCGGAATGTCGCTCTGTCGTCGCTCAAGACTTTCCTGGTTTGGCGTGTAGTCTTGAGTTGGGAATAGCGTTTCCACAAACTTTTTGAGCAGTACTGAGCAGCTCGTTATTGGCGCTCTGTGGCATGGGAGCTTCCTCATTACTATTTTGTACGTTGTGCCCCAGGGTCCTTTTCGGCACGAGCATATAGCTCTGCAATGGTTCGGCGTTTACTTGTTTAACAGTATCTTTCAGCTGCTTTCTAGCTGTTATAAACCTTTCTTGTAGATCCTGGTAGTATGGGCCTCTTCTGGACCGCTCGTACCTTCTCCTGCATTGGTGGCATACTTTACGCAGCTTGGCAATATGTTCTGTCCATCAGTACGGTTTATGGCGTCCCCCATAAGTCCTCCTGGCCATTGCTGCATCACACGACAATAATAGCTGCTTCGAGAGTTTCTGTAACATGACAGCAAAGACGTTTCTGCCCTCCAGCCTGTATGCCTTCGGTCCACGGCTCGGATCGCTATGCTTGTTTGGGATCGCAGGTCACAAACAATTGCCCGGTGGTCACTATGTGTATAGATGTCTCTCAGCATACAGGTCGCTTGCCTAACTAGTGTACTGTTGATGTAAGTGAGATCAATCACTGAGCCTACTCCACCCTTGGTGAATGTGTGCTGCGCGCCAGTGTTTATTACGACTATGTCTGGACGCCTGTCCCTTGCAACTTTGCGTTTTATGTTCATCAGCACCACAGTTAAAGCATCTGTTACTCCAGTCCTCCTCACTCTTACATGCTTGCGCTCTGTGACCATAACCCATGCATTTGTACCACCGCATGGGGGCCACCTTTTCACGCACTCTGCAGAAAGTCTAACCAACTTTTATTTTGCCAGCGGTTATTAACGTGGCTGCTGTCCCCGCAGACAGGCTTATCATTGTTGTATACTGCCACTATGGGTCAGACGCTCATGGATTTGGTGCCGCTTCAGACTCAGTCAGAGAGACGACTGGTGTCATCTGCACAGTCCAGGACCGCCCGACCAGTTAACCAGTAAACATAGGGCATTTTAAGGAGACATCTTTGAGACCGGATCAAGAAAGTTTAATAGTGGCCGTATCCCATTCTAGATGTCACGAAGAATACTGTGGCTAACTTAAACCCCGAAAGAAATTTTGGAAACATATTTCATTCTAAGTACTATGAAAGTCGCTGAGCCTAATTTTCACACTTAATCCCCGCAAATTCCTTAATGAAGCTCGGCTTTTAAATTGGCTACCATGTGGTATTTTAGAGAGCCATCTTTGAAATCTGCGCAATATATTTGGAAAATATAATTGTCATTCTAGGTATAAAAATGCATGAAGATTCCATGGCAATTTTTATTTTTTATTTCTTAGCTTAGAAATCGGCTGCCGTAGAGTATTTTAAGTAGGCATCTTTGAAATAGAACTAAACAATTTTGAAAATAGCGATATGTTATTCTAACTGTCATGAAGGACCATTTGACTAACTTCTACTCTTAATCTTCGCGATTTTTTGAAGATCGGGTTTTACATTTTCTAAGAATTAAAGAGTTGGCCAATATTTACCAGTTTAGGGAACCATCTCTGAACTCGGTTCAAGATAATTCTAAATTGGCCGTGTATCATTCTAACTACTACGTCAGACGCTGTGGCTAATTTTTACCAATGAGCTTAGAATTCAGATACCAACTACCAGATTGCATTTTAGGGATACATCTTTCAGATCACATCAAGAAATTGATCATGCAGAAATTTTCGAAAACGGCCTTATGTCCTTCTAAGTACCATGTTAAGATGCTCTAAGGGGAGAATCATTTCTTTATCCTAAAAACAAAATAAGTTCAGAACGGATAAATGAGAATACATTAAATCTTTATTTTTGACTAATCAATATATATCTTTGTACGCCTCTGTGGTCACAGGTTTTATTATATCGATGGACTCCGGAGGTTCAGCTTTTGGGCCTTGCTCTCCTGGTGGTCCAGGTAAACCAGGCAAACCCGGCATTCCAGGGGTACACACTACTTTTTTAGTAACGGTAATTTCTGTATATGTATCTCCTGCATCTCCCCAATGTGCTTCTTTACCTTTTAAACCAGGTAACCCAATGTCACCTTTTTCGCCAATGTCGCCTTTTTCACCTTTAATACTTAAACCTGAAACGCCTTGGTTTCCTTTAGTTTGTGTTGCTGGCTCGCCCTTGTCTCCGGCCTCTCCATTGGCGCCGTCGGGTCCATTTGGTCCACGTAAACCGGGTAACCCTTTTGCTCCAGGTAATCCAGGGCAATCTTCTGGATTTGCAGTTTTCCCCAGTTTCCCTTTTTTTCCTTTTGCTGCCGTTAGCACTGGGGCTCCCGTACGGCCTTTTGGGCCACGTAAACCCATATATCCTTTCGACCCTTCTAATCCAACCGTACCCTTAATGCCTTTTAAACCTTTTTCACCTTTAGCACCCTTTATACCTGGGTCTCCCATATCACCAATACGGCCATCAATCCCTTTTTGCCCACGGCTATAACCAATGTCACTTCCTAAAAATATAATTAAATGACATTGTCAAATATAGTCATATATACTCGAGAATATTACCACAAAGTCCAGGAAACAAATCGGAACATCCAATATCACCACAACCCGAGCACAATTCACCGAATTTAAAATCATCTTTTGATTTTTTAAATTTTTTCCCATAAAATGCACAACGTATCACAATTTCTTTGTCATTCAATGCTGCATTATTTTGACCTACCGCACATGCGAATGCCCACGTCTCTGGATGATAATATTGTGATCCATTTATTATTTCATTTCGTCTAGCTTCACTATAATCTTGCAGCGACTTTAATTTTAGCTCGTCTATTGCCAGTGAAAATACTTTCTCTAAACTTAAAGGCTGTGGCTGTTTAAATGACGTAACAATTTGTATCGGTCTGTGATCGTCATTAGTTGCCATACAATAAAACTTTTTATTCGAGTGTTTTTTCAGCATTAATTGTAACAAATGGTCCAATTCATAATTCCACTTTAATTTTTTCATATACGAAAATGTTGATGAAGTCAATTTTTTGGCATAGATTTCACCTAGGGCCACATCAGACCGAAACTGATTTAATTCATTTACAATAAAATTTTGGTCACTGTACTTTAGTTTTAGTACTTTAAAATTAGATTTTGATGTCTTGTACTAAAATCAAAATGATTAAAAATTTCATTTCATGGTATCAAAATAGTTATATACATACATACATTGATATACTTACATTTTCTGGGCATCCAATGTGTAATCTACTGATCACTGACCCGTCTACGACGGTACAATATTTTTCCAGATCACAATATTCAGACTCGTTGCTGGCGCAGTCCACCAATTGACAGAATACAATATATACAATTAATGCAAACACAATTTCACGGAATTCATTCATGATTAGCTAGTAGTTTCTGTGCCTTTCAAGTATGACTTATGTTGCGAGACTAAATTATTACAATTATTCAAGATTCACATATAAAAATATTTTGTAATCATTGTTTGTGAATCGGGCATATAATAAATACTCTAAACTTTATCTAAGGTTATGAACTTGGTGATTTTTTTTTTTATTGGAATTCCCAATAATGAAATAAACTGTTCTGTCATTTTACTCAACTCCGTTTCATTTTATTGTGTGTAATACGAATGAAATGTTGTTTGAAACTGTGCACAAAATTTGTTTAGTGTACGTAAGGTATCTTGAGAATGGCCCGTCCGATTTGGATTTTTTCTTCAATTTTTTCTTGTGGTTAAGGGGGTTTTAGAATCTTTACGTCATAAGGAACGGATACCTGCCATACGAATTGATCAACACCTTTTTTTCGACATTTTCAAAGTTCCTGAGTTTGAAAAAAGAAAAAAATGGCCGTTCGTCTGTCTGGATGTCATGATATCTCGAGAATGGGATGCCCGATTTGAATTTATTTTTCGCCAATCTGTTTCTATGGTCAAGGCGGAGAATTGAAAATCTTGTGGAGTTGAGCTTTAAATTTGGGTTTGAATTGAAAGTTAAGTTAGGGGTCAATTTGCGGATTGAGTTGAAGTTGAGTTATGGTTGGATTAGGGTTTAGTGAGCAGTTGAACAATCTATATATGGCACAAAACGTGTCAACGTGTCTCCAAGATTGAGCGCAACGGACCGGAATGTTTCAGGTATCAAATTTTTTCTTAAATCATGGTCTTTTGAATGTCGTGTTGTACTTTTCGAAAATCAAGATAGTGGCTCCAAAATGGCATCTAGAAGGGGAAACAATGGCCTGATATAATGTTTTTTTCGCTGCATGGTTATTCAAAAGCGCTTAAAAAAGTTTTTTGTACTTGCCATATGAAAGAAAATACAATCAATTTTTTTGCGAAAAACTCGAGTAATTTTTTCAAAGATTATCAAGTAATTTTGTCGCCTTCTAGACGCCTTACTAGAGCCACCATCTTGATTTTCGAAAAGTACCATACGTGATGATTTGCTGTATTTGTGGACTGTAAATTGGCCGATCTTCTTATTGTGCCGATGGATTGCTAAAACTTTAATTTTTTAAATAACAACATTTACACATTAAATTCGTTTAGCACATTTGATTTATTTTTATAATTTTCTTTCTTAATTTTAATAATTTTAACAATATTAACAATTAATTTTTTCCCGATCCGAACCATATTGAACACTAACTTTATTTTTCTCCCAATACTGACATTTTATACTTTTCCTCTCTATTCTAGTACATTTTTTTCAGTGAAAAATAATATTTAATTTAACGAACGTACAAATTACTGCGTTTAGATGGTAAATATATAAGCAAGCTAAGTACTAAATATAAATTTTGTATAAGTACTAAATATTTATATAATTTTACAATTTTTAAATCTAATTAAATTATGTTATGAAACATGTATTCAGCCAAAAAATGTTTATTTATTACATATTCCTTATAGATTATGTTAAATAATACTTTTAATAAAATCAATATTTCGAGCTAACTGCTCATCATCAGGAAATTCTGTACAAAAATTTACAAAATGGAAACAAAAATATAAAAATTAAATAAAAAGTTAAGTAAGGTCATTTACACAATGAATTAACAAATTAAAAATAACTTACATTAATAAATTACAAATTTTTTAATCATAATTGTGTAAATTGAAATTATGATTGACACCACATTATGCTAACTTATAATAAACATATAAAATTATAAAATTAAGTACGTTTATAGGCACATTTAGATATTATTTTGTGTTCACTGAGTGGTTGTCACTATTAAAATAATTCTTCAGTTAAGACGTACTATTTTTGAATATAGCGCATATTAATAATATTGTCCGATATTACATTAGTCGAAACAAGACATATAAATAATATACATACATATAAATAACATAAATATGTACGTAGCTATACATGCGTATTATAATCAAATACTACGTCATAACGCAAAAAAGCAACAACAGCAACACACAAATAATAAATAGAAATTAACCCTATTTGAATTTCCTAATTATATTTTCCATATTTTCTGATTTTTTATTTGTATTTGGATCATGAATATTATAGACACAATCAGTTTGTTTTCCTGCTAATATTATAATTGATAACAACCTTAATATTAATATTAATATAGGTCATGAATTGAAATTTCTGTTTGTTGTGACTCATAATTACTGCTTCATAGATAATGGTAAGAGGACGTACTTCGAAAACGTACACATACAATTATTTAAATATGATGTTATTTTTTCTATCATTTCCAATAGTATTTACGTATAAGTTAATTTTGTCGATCGTTTGCTTTTTTGCGTTATGACGTAGTATTTGATTATAATACGCATGTATAGCTACGTACATATTTATGTTATTTATATGTATGTATATTTATTTATATGTCTTGTTTCGACTAATGTAATATCGGACAATATTATTAATATGCGCTATATTCAAAAATAGTACGTCTTAACTGAAGAATTATTTTAATAGTGACAACCACTCAGTGCACACAAAATAATATCTAAATGTGCCTATAAACGTACTTAATTTTATAATTTTATATGTTTATTATAAGTTAGCATAATGTGGTGTCAATCATAATTTCAATTTACACAATTATGATTAAAAAATTTGTAATTTATTAATGTAAGTTATTTTTAATTTGTTAATTCATTGTGTAAATGACCTTACTTAACTTTTTATTTAATTTTTATATTTTTGTTTCCATTTTGTAAATTTTTGTACAGAATTTCCTGATGATGAGCAGTTAGCTCGAAATATTGATTTTATTAAAAGTATTATTTAACATAATCTATAAGGAATATGTAATAAATAAACATTTTTTGGCTGAATACATGTTTCATAACATAATTTAATTAAATTATAAAATAATCAGCCATTTATATAAGTATATATATTAATTTTTAAATCAATAATTAAATAATAATTAATATTTTACCATCTTCATCTGCTTCTGGCACCTTGACCAATTTTGTTATCGACCGTTTATAGTTCCCTTTCGAAGTTCTTATATCCACTACCCTTACATTGTTATCCGCACCGGGGTAGCATTTCGTCACTTGTGCGATGATCCACGAACCTGGGGGTACACCATCTTCCTTCAAAATTACTAAGTCTCCGCATTTTATGTTCTCTTCTTGTTTTTTCCACTTTGGACGATGGGGCAAATGTTGACCTTTGACATCTCTTGACACAAAATTTTTCCGCTTCCCTTAATTCCGTAGCCGTAAATACATTTGCAAATTTCTGTTTGTATTTCAAATAACTTATAATTCGAAACCACACCGCAATAAACTTGATCATCTTGTTATATGATGAAAATCTGCTGCATATTTCACTAAAAAACTGATCACGAGGACTTACATGAAAAATGTTGATTCTTTTACGCATTTCTCTTTCCACGTTTGACTTATCCGATACAGTATAAATAATTGGCCATTCGTTTATGGGTTTTTGAAGCCACTCTGGACCTTTCCACCATAAGGTCAAATCTGACAATTGGTTTGCTGTAACGCCACGTTACACAAAATCGGTTGGATTCTCTTTTGATTTGACATAGCGCCATCTCTGTGGTGGAATTAACGATATAATTTCTTCCGTTCTATTAGCTACGTAGGTTTTCAATCTATACGGTTCATTGGTTAGCCATGACAACACCATCGTAGAGTCAGTGTAGGCAAATATTTCGATGTGTTTTACTTCTAAAACTCCTTTTAAGCTACTTAAAAATAACAATCGTGGTATTGATGTTACCTTCAGTGGTGCTACCCGTGATTTAGACGTGATCAAATAAATATCTGAATTATTATGATCATCAATTATTGATTTCAGTACGTAAATTTTGTTCGCAAACCGAGACACGAGAATTGAGAATTTTGTATTCGTACACGATGTATAGCAGGGGTGGCAAAACTTTCAAGTCTTGCGGGCGACTTTTGACTAAATTAAATCTGGAGGTCTACCAGAGAAACTATATTTAATTGTTAACTGTATTTCATTTATTTGTTTAAATTCAAGACAAAATTAGAAAGTTTTATATCACTTATAATACAAGAATTTTAAAAATATTAAATATAAGTTTATTTACTACTGCTACTACTTGCACCTGATACGTGGCACTGCATCTTATCATCAAGTTCTTCATATTTTGGATCATATGAGCTTATGGCGATTCGCAAGCATGATGCCAAATGATCATCCGTTAAACAAGATCGATGTTTTGTCTTAATGCCATTCATTGAAGAAAAAGCTGATTCGCAAAGATAGGTGGATCCAAAAAATGCGGACATATATCCAGCCACTCTCCGCAAAATTGGACCATATAAATCTAAACTGTTTTTTAAATATGTTTATAAAGAGATTTAACAGTCAAAAAGTTTTTTAAATATGCATTTTCTCATATTGCTCGCGGGCGACTTTCGATAGTTAATCGGTCGACCAGTCGACCGCGGTCGACGCTTTTGCCAGTCCTGATGTATAGTATACATTTTTGTGGTTGTATTTTTGCGTTTTTTAGGACAGTAAGCATCAAAAATAACTAAATCGGGCGAATCGGTAGAATTTTTTGGTGCATATGTTCGTTCCTCTTCTCGTGTTTTATACTTCTCTCTTGCTTTTGAGTTGAGATTTGTCATTCTACAAACAAAATAATTTTTGAGAGACTTGATTTGTTGTTGTTTTTGATTATGTCGTAACAATTTTTTTTTTTTTTTGGTTAAGGGCCCAATACACGAAAAATGCAAAAAATGCTTGAAGAAAGTGTACCTTTTCTAGAGAATTACTGATCGTATCAGCGTAAACCATATATTAAAATATTCTTTGAGGTTTTATTTAGTTAATCACGGTGGCTTTTCCGAATTTTCCGCTTAGTTTTCCTGCTATTTGATTTTAATTATGACCAGTTTTGGCCAAATTTGGCATCGAAAATGTACCTTTTCTCAAACACCAGCCGATGAAACTAAGATTTTTTTATATCAAAATGCGCAGGAGATAAAACTGAATTTATTCACGGTGGCTTTTTTCGAGTTTTTAATTATTAATCGAGAAAATTGCAAAAAATTAATAAAATCGTTTATTTTGATTATTAATGTCAATTGCGTCTAAGATAAAATTTTACCTCATCTCTTTTTGTTTAGTTCTGTAAACTGTTATTAGATGGCAGTTTATTTTGTATATGTAGTAAAAACGAAGTTTGCTAAACCATTTTTTCGTCTATCCAATATAATTTTTGTTTTACTCTTCTTGCGCACTTCAATTACATACTATTATTTTACTCTTCTAACTCACAGTTTTTATATTTATTAATTTTATTGTATTTACAACAACACAAATGTACATATATATTTTTTTTTTTTTGTTTTGAAACAAAAATAAATAAATCATTATTCATACATAGCTATCTACATTTTTCGTAAAACATTCGAGCCATACAAAAAAAATTAGATCGTTTATGAAAAATTTTTGGAAAGGAAAAATTATATGTATTGTGTTTCGATGTTTTATTGTGTTTTATAATTTTTGTGCAATTTGAGATCGTTCGATCAAGAGATCGGTTGACTGGACTTCGGTTATTCTGCTATAGGGCATTGAAGGTGGAACTGATTTTCCATTTTAATTTTTTTAGTTTTAGTGGTCACGCGCTATGGATCTGGTTTCTGTTCTAAAACCGATATTTTTTCAGCTAACACTCTTTTAGAAGGGCCTTAAAAATACTAAATTAATCAATTAGGAGTTTTATCTAAGTAAATGGAATCACTCGATTTCATATATTTCTTAAATATATGTAGGTACCACCATTTGGAAGGGGCTTCAAACTTGCCAGTGAATATACCTTTGTGGATGTTTACGGCCTAGTTCGGCCAGCATGTTTGGTTGAATCAAAAAACTGTAATTGTTGTCGAGAAAATATATGACAGAAATGTCGAAAGGAAATTAAATTTGAAATTAAAATTTTCTTGGTAAAACCGGTCTAGTTATTATATTTTTCGACTTGCGAATTGCGATTTGCTAAATTCATTCTAGATTATTATAAGTAAAATTAGCAATGCAAATTTCTAATACCCTGAATTAAACTAAGTGAAATTATGTTATGTTCTGTATTTCATACATACATAATGTATTATATTGAAATAGTTTGCAACATCGTTTTTAATAAATTTTGTGCATTTAACCTACTATACCGATCTCTAAGAATTATGTTGCAAACTATTTTACTATATACGCAAGATTTTATATTGGAAGATTTTGTCTTGCGAGATTTTGTAAATGCGACATTTTATAATGCGAGACATTGCTTGCGATTTTTTTTTTTTAAACAAGATTATGTAATGCAATATTTTGTAATGCGAGATTTAGTAGGGATTTTCATTTGTTGTCCGTGACTACTAGAACTAAAAAAAATTGAAATGCAAAACCTTCAATGCCGCATAATAAGACAACTGAAGCTTAAAACGCTTAAAATATATGTGTCCGATTTCGTTGCATAAGGAACACGATAAAAATTAAAAATGAATACGCCAATTATATTTTCTGAAAATTCCAAAAACACATAAACCATCATACTTTTGACTTATTACAGTGGGTGTTTTGCTAACAAACTAATTGAATTTAAAACGCAACATATCAGGGAACTGGACGAAAATCAGAGTATGCTTGTTTTATCTGATCAAAATAAAAAGGAATGCCATGATTTATCAGATGCAAATTCAACATTTGCCCTTTTTCCTGAACAAAAACCTGATTTGAATGGTAGAAATTTCATTATTGAATTTGAAACAGCTGAAAAAAATGCTCAAGAGGAAAACGTACATATGTATATTAAATGGCAAACGCATATTAGGTATGCAATATTTTTTCAACGAACTAATAAAAGTTAGCAATCACAATATGGCTTTCGGATGCTTCCTACTGAATTTAAAGTTTATAAGCGAGCGCAGAATCGGATTAAATTCAAAATATTTCGTCTGAAGATCCCAACGAAAAGATACTACATCAAAACTCAATAAATTATCAAAGTGTTTTAGCTGGCATTTCAATCGGTATTATAGAAGAATTTTTTGGTGTCATTGACATACTATATTTGGCACCAAATACATTCAATAAATTACAAAAACAAGTTCAACGTGACATTCAAAAAGGTTGCGACCGAGAAATGTTTAAAGCTGCGATGGAAAAGCAAAACAAATAGCAATTGAAGAAAAAAGCGTAGATTTCGATGGTACACGGACACAATAGTAATTATACCTCACTTAGTGTCGGAACAATTATTGCTCAATCTACAAAGAAGGTCGGTCATAAGGAGTTGTCTTCGTAATAAATATTGCATTCTTTGTCGCAGAGCAGAATTGTAAAAAGCTAAACCTGAACATCATGAATGCAATTCGAACTATGCTGGCCCATCAACTGGAACGGAACGGAATGCTTTAGTAGAAGGTTTTAGAAAAAGAGAAGAACTGTATCTGTATGGTATGCGCTACAACAAAATAATTGCAGATGGCGATGCCAGCGTATACGTAAAAATTTTAGAGGCTAAACCAAACGCAAATACACACATAGAGACAATTTAATGCCGCAATCATTTACTTCGTAATTTTCGGAAACACGCAAAGGAACTATGTACTAATCGCACTAATCTATAATTCAACGAAAACTATTACGAAATCAAATTAATCGATGTTCCAAAGACATAATCTGCGCAATTAAAAAAAGGAAACTTTCTAAAAATTCTCTTCCATAGAAAAAATTGAGGAACTTGCGCTTGACATTGGAAATATCCCATTCCACGTTTTTCAAGACCACAGGAAATGTGCCTCATATTTCTGAAACCGTCAGCGTTACGAAATACCTGAAATATATCAAAGATTTATGGAAAATGAATTATTCAAAGCATTTAGTGGATTATTTAAGCGATTAAAATACCACGCTAAAAGCCTTGTATACGATGTCGACTCAAATGCCGTAGAATTTTTGAATGCAATTGTCGCAAAATCTGTTGGTGGCAAAAGAATTAATTTTTCCCGTGGGCAATCATACACATCACGAGTTAAGTTCGCTGTATTACAACACAACAGTCAAAGGGGACACTATAATCTAGCAGAGTATTCATCAAATTACAGCTGAAAATCGAGAATAGCAGAACTTGAAAAACGACGATTTCTACTAAATAAAAGAGCCACCACAAATCAACCAAAACGACAAAAAGAAAATTAAAGTTTTTTGGAGAAGACTCTGAATATGGAAATCAAACCTGTCAAAATTTGGATAAATCACCTGAAGAGTATACCGAACTTAGAAATGATTTTTTGAAAAGATTGAAAACGGAAGCTGCTGAACGTGACAGAATTGAAAGGTCAACTATAAACCAGTTCAATGAAGCGAAATGGTTTCAAGTGCGTATGAGTCGTTTAACTGCTACAAAATTTGGAGAAATAAGCCGCAATAAAAGCATAAAATTTCTGAAAAGTAAGGTTTCAAATATCTTATATACTTACTACTGTTATTTATTCTAAGTCAACAATATACGGGATGGAAAATGAAAAAAATGCGATAGAGCAATTTTCGAACGAAAATAATACAGAAGTATCGAAATGCGGTGTATTCATTTATCAAAAATATCCATGTCTTGCCGCGACTCCTGATGGATTGATTGGGCATGATGTAATAATTGAAGTAAAATGTCCATTTAACGCTAAAATCCAGAAACGGATTTAAGCAACGTCTTTAATTAAATATTATGCATTCATACATTTAATTATTGTTATTATTAATTTTAAATTATTTGTTTAGTATATAGAATTTATATAAATTTTATTTCTGTGAGCATAAATGAATAACTGAATTTTTATTTGAACAAAAATAAAATGAGTATATCGTTGCTTTTAGAGCTGTGGGGAAATTTAACAAATTTGAATTTTGTACAAAATGGGATAAGAAATGGCCAGGTTCCTTCCTAATAGGCTATATTCCAGAACTTTATCTAAAAATCATTTTAGAATCCCATGTCCATCGAGCATGCTGAATTTAATCAAAATCGGATAAGAAATGGCCAAAGGAGTGAAACCGGCTTTATTCGACCCTTTCTTTATTCATCTGACATCGGGACTCAACGGATTTTTTCTTTTTCTACGTCAAAAATACGATTAAAAAATCCTTTTGAAATATTTATTTCCTTTATAAACCCTAATTCAACTGGAATATAAAATAAAAAACGAAATCTAAGGGCTAGAAAAAGGGCCTAATATTTAATTTAAATAATTTTTGAATCGCGGTGGTAAATCATTTACTAGTCATCAAATAAAAATAATATTCAAGATTTTTCATTTCCGTATAGTCAATTCCTTTTCTAATTTTCCAAAAACTTCACTAAATACAGTATTAAGGTCGATCCGCACGATGTGTTTTTAGTTATGTTTTAACAAACTAAAATATGTCAAAAAATACAAGTGTATTTTAAAACATTTGAAAAGTTGAAAATCGCATCCACACGCTCATTAAAAACATTTGTGTTTTGTAGTATTAATACGGACGACGATAGATTAATCTATGGCGAGGCGACTTTGATTTGTTTAGATTTATAATACCTAAAACTAAAAACAAAAAAAAAAGGAAAAATTACGGTCGAAACCATGTTTGATGACATTTGTAAAATTTTTTGAGGTTATATCCTATGTAAAAACATACCAAAATGGATAAAAGTCATTTGCAAAAATTACATATGTGCGGACACATATGTAATCACAAAAGCAAAAATACAACATGTGGTCATAAAAAATTGTCACAAATGTTGACACATTTGTGAAAGTACATGTAAAAACACGTCGTGCGGATCTACCTTAAGTGAATGGCTTCATGAATATAAAAATTATAGACATAACCAAAATAGCCCGTAAAAAAACTTAAAATTTATCAGACTTATTTGTATGTATTTATTATTTTTTATACATGCACATTGCACATGTTCGGTAAAATTTTTATTGTCATTGAATATTTCATTCATATTTTCTTCTCTTACATTAATGAAAGTCAAACGAAATAAGCAAATGTGAATTCGACAAAAACACGAAGCATTTACAACTTTGTTTGGGTTTTTTGTTATACATGCATATATACAGTATTCTAAAATAACTAGCCGTAAAAGAGAAAATCGTTTTGCATATTTTTCATAATTTAGTGTATATAACTCCATCTATCGTTAGTAAAAATATTTAATATATGTGTCTTAGGTAAAAATGCTATGACGTATTTTCGTGTATTTGGCCCTTAAAGGATAAATTATTTTTCGTGTTTGTTATTAAAAAAAACATTTAAATAAAATATTAACGGTTGTTTAATGATTTTTAACATACAAGCACTTTTGATAGACAGAAGAAAAATAAATGACGTCAATTTCATAAAAAACTAAACAACACTCACGTGGCCACTAATATACACATAATCTACCACTACTAAAAATTTGCGATTATTCTACTCTCAATTCTCGGTTAGCGAACAAAATTTAGGTACTGGTATATTGCAGCACCGTATGCCTTTTCCGAAGCATCGCTAAACCCAATTAATTGATAATTCTCAGCATTTTTAATTTTAATACATCGGGGAATTTTAATTTTTTCGACTTCTGGTTATTGTACCTTTGTTTCATTCCATACAGCTAGCAGGTTCGGAGGAATTGGATCATCCCACTCCATTTTCTCAATCCAAAGTGACTGTAATAAAATTTTAAACTTTATTAGAACAGGTGACAGTAATCCTATTGGGTCGAATAACCGTGACACCTCCGACAATATGGTACGCTTCGTAATTTGAGATGAATCGCACGATGAATACTTATATAATAAATTATCCTCAATTGGATTCCATTCAAGTCCCAGGATTTTCGTGATGGAAGTATCGGTATCTAGATTTTGAGGAACGATATCTAGATGATCCTCAGGTATGCGTGACAGCAATTTATATGAATTGCTTTTCCATTTTCGCAAATGTAGACCATACGAATCTAATATTCTGGTTATATGCTCGTATTTGTAGATAACATCATTAACGCAATCAGCTCCACTAAGTAAATCATCTACGTAGAATTGCGTTTCAATTATTTTTGATATTTCAGGATGATCCGCTTTGCAATCAATGGAAATTTGTTTCAATGACCGTGTTGCTTGAAACGGTGCGCACGACAGCCCATATGTAACAGTTTTTAATTTGTAATGTTGTACTGGCTCATTTTCCGATACGCGCCATACAATCCTCTGGTAATTTGTATCACTTGAATGTATTAACATCTGTCTGTACATTTTCGTTATATCCGCAGAAAACGCAATCAGATGTAACCAAAATTTCAATAAAATTTGTATCATGGTTGGTTGGACAACCGGACCGACCATCATGTTGTTTAGCACTACACCATTTGAACTACATGCAGACCCGTCAAACACTACCCTTGTTTTTGTCGTTGTTGATTCTTTAACCACTGCATGGTGTGGCAAATAGAAACACAAGGATGAATCTACTGATATATTGTTTGGTGGTATCCTCTCCATATGCCCAAGAGCTTCGTATTCTCGCATGAATGTCACATAATTGGCTTTCAATTCTCTGTTACTTTTAAATCGTCGTTCCATAGAATAAAGACGCCTAACTGCTTGTTGTTGAGAATTACCCAGTGGTGGCGCATCACGTTTGAAAGGAAGTTTCAATAGAAATCGACCAGTTGAATCGCGAGCAAATGTATTTAAAAAATGATTTTCACAATCTATTTCTTCTGATGTAGCTGCAGCTTTTGTTGAAGGAACCTCTTCAATTTCACAGAACTTGTTTAATAAGCTTGATAAATCTACTTGGCTTGTGCAACTTAAAATGCTTTGGTTTTGAGTATCACCTATTTTCGGAAGTTCACCTGCTAACACATATCCAAAAACTGTATTTTGTACACATGGTTTACGTCCGTTATCAAAGATTTTTCCGTGTTGTAAGATTTCAAAGAACTTTGGTGCACCAATAATGATATCAATTTTAGCAGGAATATTGAAATGTGGATCAGCTAATGCCAAATTACATAATATAACTCCAATTTTCAACCAGAAATGGCACTGTTGGCATTGTTTTGATAATATAAGAGCATATAACTCCACTAAGGTTATAACGTTAAACCGATTGTATAGTTGCATATGTACCATACCATTCGTCGTCCCAGCTTCCGATGCTGCTATTCCATCTATTGGTATCCGAATATTGACTCTTTTTAAGTTTAACCGCTGAACACAGTCTTCCGAATTAAAATTAGTTTGAGAGCCCGAATCTAGCAAAGCTCTGCACACTTGTAATTTAACACACTGATCTATTACTCTAACTAAAGCTGTAGGTAAAACAGCGTTGCATTGATTAAAAATTGCACTGACCGAATCTGTTGTAACAGCCGATAACACTGTACTTGAGACACTGGTTTGTTGGTTTGTAGTTGATTTTGTTGTATTAAACATATTGTTGCATGATGGTTCATTCTTATGTTGAGTCCGGATCTCATTTTGTTGAAATGATTGAGTTATTTTGGGCAACGTATTAGTTTTGTCATTTTCGTGTAATTCACTAGACTTCGGTTGTGAGTTTGCTAGTAATGCAGTAGTTGGTTGATTTAGGTCATTTTCAAAACGATTATTTGAATAGTGAAGGAGACTATGATGCTTTCCATTCATACCATTTTTTTAACAAATAAAACATTTCCGTTGATCTGGATAGTTCCTAGCTGTATGACCCTTTTTCAAACAACAAATACATAAGCTTTTGCTGTAAACAAACTGCTTTCGCTGAAATACTGGAAGAGCTTTGAATTCAACACATTCGTATATTTTATGGGAAGCTCCACACTTTAAACAAATAATTTCATTTACAACTGATGCGTAGGTTTTAATAGCGGTTGGAGGTTGCCTAACATTTAAGGTTTGTCTAACAGTTGAAGTTTGACCACTGAGTTCTCAAACACATCACACCGATTTTCCAAAAATTGTATAAACTCCTTCCATGTTGGCAAATTGTTTGTGGCAGAGAACTTATTTGCCCAAGCATCACGAGTGCCAGTATCAAGCTTCTGAAGAATTATGTAAATCAGAAAGTGATCCCTGCTTTCTGCATCCTTACCAAGTGCTTGGATCCCCCGAATAGTTTCATCAGCTGCATCCGTGATATTCCGTAACTGAATTCCATTTGATTTTGTCATGGTTCGAATGCTACAAAATTCATTTATATAAGAGTTCACAATAAAACGTCTTCGTTCAAACCGGTTCAAGACCTTTTCCCAAGCTTCCGCGTAGTTTGCATCTGTGACCTTTGTGTTTCTCAATATTGTAGCAGCCGAACCTTTTAAAAGATTTTTCAGATGCTGTAACTTCTGCGCATCCGACAATTGTGTGTTGTGAATTGCAGCCATGTATATGTCCTTAAATGTTGGCCACTCATTATAATTGCCATAAAACGGATCGAGTTTTAATTTTGGTAAATGAATGTCGCGATTGTGTTTATTGATTTCCGATACCTCTTCTATAAATGACTTCTGTTGTTCTGCGAGAGCGGCAATTGATGACAACCCTGTAGGATTTGTCCTTAAATCGTTCCATTTTCGCTCTTATGAACGTAGCCGTGATTTAAGATTGAAATAATCTAATTCAAACTTGTCTATTGAAGATTATTATTCGGATTTGAATATCATTTATAGTTGTCTCATCATCTAATGTCATATTCGATATTCTTGTAAGCGTTCCTTTGACTCGTGCTCTTTTATTGTTCAAAATTTGATATTCCGTCATTTTGTAATAAACCTCATTTATTCAGATAATAATGCAAAAATAACCGTTTCTTTATGAAGTCAATTATCACAAAATATTCTTATTAACATCCGCAAATTAACGTGAATAAATAAACTGTTTGAACACCCTATTGTCCGCTTATTGTACAGTTTCGTTTTTTATTTTTATGCGGCTATACTGTACACAACTTCGTATTGTTCACTGTTTAATTTTTATTTTACATGACACGACGATCAACCGTTAAATCCGAATATAATCGCATACAATAGAAGATTTTACAATTCAAAATGTTCTCGTATGAATCTTTTATTGTTTACACGGTTTTCTTCACCCTTATTTGCACTTGAAATATTTGATTTTAAATAAAACATTTTAACTGACACACTGTACATATAATTATAATACTGTTCAAAATCTGATCCGACTCCAAATATCACGGATAATTTTGATCTGAATTTTTTCGTGCTGATATTATTTTATGAATAATGCGCAACAAAACTATGAACCGACGACGCCGAAATTATGAAAATGAAACGAAACAATTTTTCGAAACAAAATCTCTCATGAATTATGAAAATGTTTTCTCTCACTACACAAATGAATCGAATTATTAAAAAAATGCAAAACTAACCCGCTTGAATTTTGCTTACACCACAAACAAATACACAACAAAAAAATAAATATTTACAAATGGCTGACTGTTCACATAAGCCAAAACAAAAATAATGTCACTTCGTCCATATGAAAATATTCTTAACTTAAATAGGTAATTATGCCACGTATTAAAATATTGTCTCTTAAAACATCCGACTCGAAGGACCATGATGATTTGCCGTATTTGTGGACTGTAAATTGGCCGATCTTTTTATTGTGCCGATGGATTGCTAAAACTTTAATTTTTTAAATAACAACATTTACACATTAAATTCGTTTAGCACATTTGATTTATTTTTATAATTTTCTTTCTTAATTTTGATAATTTTAACAATTTTTTTCAGTGAAAAATAATATTTAATTTAACGAACGTACAAATTACTGCGTTTAGATGGTAAATATATAAGCAAGCTTAGTACCTACTAAATATAAATTCTGTATAAGTACTAAATATTTATATAATTTTACAATTTTGAAATCAATTAATTTTATTTTACTTGTATGCTGGTTAAACAATACGGCATTCGAAAAAATATGATTTAACAAAAAATGTTGATACCTGAAACATCCTGATCCGTTGACGAGTTTTGGGCCATATAACGAGTGGTACATCTAACATTTGCAATTTAATTTTGCTCTACCAATACAATTTCATTCAAATGACTTCCATGGCGGGTTTTACAGTATCCCATTCTGTCAACCCAATTTTTCACAACAACAGCCAATTGACATCTCCGTCGATACCCTAAAACAGTGCGCAAAAGATCGATGTTTCGTTTGCCGTGTGACATGTTGCGCCGTCCTGTTGAAACCAAATGTCGTGTGTATCCTACTCTTGAATTCTCTCTCCCAATTTTGTTCAAGCGTAAAGCGACCCATTTCGTAAATGTCAAACATTAAACTAATTTTCTGTCATAACACGAATGACGTAAGTGTATAGTTGAAATTGTAAACGTTAGATAGACCACCCGTTACAAATATAAAAATGAGTGTTTGTATGTTTTATGATGATATGATGGTATGATGGCACTATGGTAAAATGGTATAATGGTATATTGTACGATGGTAAGATGACATGATGGTATGGTGGTATAATTGTATGATGGTACGACGGTGTGATGGTATGGTGGTATGATGGTATTATTGTATGGCGGTGTAATGGTGTGACGATTAGTTGGTGAATGCGGTTTCAAGCGATTTTGGGCGGAGATAAGCGCTTGGTCTGTAGCACTTAATTTTATTTTTGAAGATATAGCTGGTTGAAGTAAAAAATGGTTGTAGAATTAAGAACACTTGGTTGAGTGAGCATATTTGATGAATTGCCCGTTCATTGTGACAACTATAACCAGCTGATCTGGTCTCATGTATATTTCAGCTATTCGCCCCAATTTCCATGTCTTTGGAGGCAAATGTTTGTCCTTGACCAACGGTAACGTTTTTCGATGTTTTGGTCCATTTTTGGCGTTTTTGGAGCTAGTACAGATGTTCCTTATGCCATCTATTCCAGAACTGCTGATGAAATTGTTGAATGAGCTGCCGCCGTTTTAATGGTGAAATTGTATCGTTCCTGGCTTCATATTCATTTATTTATTTATTTATAATGAGAAAAGTCTACAAATATGACTTGAATTTATAACATATGAACATGGTAATAAAAATTAAATTAACAAAAAAAGAATAAAAATTGACACGTATCATGTATAGCATTTGGATGCCGCCCAAATAAAAGGTATCCTGAAGTGAGTGGTAGAAAATTAGTCGAATCTGAAGAAATTGGTGTAATAGGTTTGGAGTTCAAGATCGCTTCCACCTGCTTGATTAGTGTAGATAATTCCTCGTCAATGAGAGATGCAGTGGCCATAATCCGCTTAATGTAGTATTTTGCGAATTTTACTACTGTTTCATAGAGTCCCTCAAGATGAGGTGAGCTGGACTAAGCAAAATGTTACTTTATTCTTTCTTGCTGGCAATACGATTGGAGTGAATGTTTATGCTGCTGAGAGCTGAATAGAATATATAAGTCACAAAGCTCATTCCTCGCTCCGATAAAATTGGTTGCGTTGTCGGATATATTACTGCACATGCCACGGGTTGAGCCAATATAAAAGCTGCCGTTGTCAGTTCCGTGATTAACTCGATATGGATTGCTTTCACAGCGAAGCAGATGAAAATACCAAGAAGTCAACTCCGACGTTGCACAACGGATAGCGGTGCCCGCTGAACTCGAGTCACTGGAAGATTACCCATAAGTTGAGAGATGCTCACTGGCCTCATCTTGAAACACTGATAACACTCCTTAAAAATTTTCTGTGCTTCAGCTTGTCCGTTTATTGGTCAAAATTCCTGTCGGAATGATGCAAGCAGTCCTTGGGGGCCAGTGTGGCAATTTCTATAATGAAAAAAATCGGAACATAGTTAGAGTGAAAGAATGCTTTTCTGGAAGGAGAATTGGGATATTTTAAAGTGAAAAGGAGTTGTGAACCGTGGAGCCGACCACCGCATTTGGTGGCCAAATAGACAAAAACAAGCCAAAAGTAAAAAAAAAGTTTCAAGATGGATTTTGTTTTCCATTGGATTGGCTAAAGTGCTGTCTAATGTCTTGTAGCTAAAAGTATTATCTGCCAAAAATGGCTGATTTAAGCTGCTTTTCGGATTTTGTTGAAGTTTTTGGAAAATAGGTTGTAGGAAACGTATGGAGAGATTTTTTGTCATTTTTCCGGACGTTTCATAATAGCATTGGTGTAGCACTTCCAGGGAGTCTATCGTCGAAAAACTTGGCCAAGTGATTTTCAAGTCCTTTTTTGAAGCATGATGCATTTCGGATTACCAAAAGTTGATTTTTGCAAGTTTCATTTTTGAATAACTTCGCTACTCGTTAGGGTTTTGCATGGATATATCCAAACGAACTTCGAAAATCCATCAACAATACAGAAAACATACTTGTAGCTTTCCGGTGTCGACACTAAATTACCCAAATGGTCTACGTGATATGTACAAAGGGGGCAATCCCCTTTTGGTATACAATTTAACAGACCGTCCTGTTTGCCCATTTTGCGTTCGGCCAGAATGCAAGGGATGCAATTCTTTATACACGTCTGAATCTTTTGTTGCAATTTTAGGATGTAAAACTGCCACTCGATCAACTCTTTCGTCTTTCTGACAGCAAAATGGCCTTGTTCGTGGTAATGTTTGATTTCTTCGTTTTGCATCTTTCTTGGGACAGCCAGTTTCATTGAACCTTCAACATTTGTAAGAAGAACTCCATTAGACATGATATAATTTGTATACGAACCTGTTTCAAGAAGCTTTTGAATCAGAATTAATTCCTCGTCACTGTTTTGTGCCGCTGTAACTCGATTAATAACGTTATCTTCAATTGTCATCACAACTGGACCTCGGCTTAAAGCGTCCACATGCTTCCAGCGACTACCAGGGCGATGTTCTAATTTGTAATCAAACTCATTTAGTTTTAGCTCCCACCCTGCTATTCTGGAAGTGCGCTCCTTCCGCTCCATCGTTCTCTTAAACGCCGCACAGTCGGTTATTATTCGAAAGTTTAGTCTAAGTAAGTAAACGCGAAACTTTTTTAAAGCACAAACAATCGCGAGTACCTCCAACTCATAGCTACGTTCCTCGCACGGGGTTGTTTTCAGCTGTAGAAACACACGGGGTTAAAACACTGATCCTCTTCATCTTTTTGAAGCAAAACAGCTCCCAATCCAATCTTACACGCGTCAGTGTGTAACTCCGTCTCTACACACATAGAATAGATTTTAAGACTGGCTTGCTGATCAAGTTTTTCTCTAGCACCTCAAACGTTTCTTTTTAGTCAATATCCATTTTAAAAACAGAATTATTCCGTAAAAGATCCGATAAAGGTTTAGCAAGCAGTGCATAATCTTTAACAAATCTTCGGAAATAGCCGGTCAATCCTAGGAATCGTTGAACCTATTTTGTATTACGTGGTTCAGGGAATTTTGAGATAGCTAACTTTTACGTCCTGATGGCTTAATTATTCCATTTTCAATTTCATAGCTAAAGCATCTCTCTTGGCAATTCCTGGAAAGATTAAATCATCTAAATATACACACACTATCTTCTTGACATATAACGGATCGAAAATATTATTAATGAATCGCTGGAAAACAGCTGGTGAATTGCAAAGGCCGAAAGGTGCTCGCAGAAACTCAAATAAGCCAAATGGAGTTAGAAACGCGGTATATCTTATGGAGTCGTCTTCTACAGGAACATGGAAAAATCCATTTTTCAGGTCGAGGGTAGAAAAATACTTTGCTCCTTGCAGCTGGTCTATTTGGTCATCAATAAGGGGAAGTGGATACCGATCTTTAACAGCCACATCATTTAACTTCTATAGTCGACACGCAACCTTTTGGATCCGTCTTTCTTATTTGCTAAAACAACCGGGCTCGTAAACATGATTTACTTGGACGAACAATTCCTTCGTCGATCCACTCATCAACTTGTTTTCTTACGAGTTTTGTTTCTAAGGGTGATAAACGTCTAGGCTTCTGCACTGTTGGCTTCTCGTCAGTCAAAACAATTTTCATTTTAGTTTCGACGGTAATTACCGACTTTGTAATCAACAATCAAGCTTCTGACCTCATCTCTGTAGGCTTCCTTTTCCTTGTCAATGTGATTAAGGGTTACGGGTACGTCACCACGGCTTAAAGCTAACACACAATTCGCAGGCACAAATTTCTTCATCAAAATAGAATCAGGCGTTATAGTCGTGATTGTTTGGTCTATTAACTCTTTGCCTAATAGAATATCACTCGACATAATACCGTCTAGCACTATATGAAAATTCGTAGTATAATTGTTGTCTTCTATAGTAATTGGGTTTGAAATTGATCCATCGATGATAATCCTTTAAATCCGATTGCGTTGAAAAGAATAGCTTGTCCATTGAAGTTAGGTGATCCAAGCAAATTATATCGGCTTTGTGACATAAAGTTCAAGTCACTTCTGCTATCAACCATAGCGAACATTATATTATCACCAATTTTTATTTGTTTCACATTTTTTTCCAATACGGTATTCTTTCCTGTGCAGGTTATGCAAGCATTCGACTTGTTCAGATCAACTTTATTACATGTCTTAGAATTATGCCCTAAATTCTTACAAATGTAGCACTCTTCGCCTTTTGATTTATCAGGACAACGGTCGGATATAGGGCCAAACACTAAACAATTAAAACATTGTAATTGACTATTTCTTCGCGAACTAGACGGCTTTGTTTTATTATCACTGACACTACTGTTATTTTTAGAAGATGTGTTGACATTATTACTATTGCTGCCATGGATTTTGTTCGCCTAGTTGTTTCGCCTTAAATTCATCAATCGTGGAACAGCCATATATAACAGATTTGTTCGGCTCATAATCCCGTATTCCATCAATACAATATTGTATGATAGCGACTTCCTCGATATTTGTGGTGCTTGCAATTTTCGTTAACGCAATTAAATACGATTTAAATAATTCGTCGATCTTCTTTTTAGGCTCCAACATTTTGCGGTGAACTACTGCACGGTTTCCTGTTTTTTAAAATTCTTTCCGTAGAAAATTTGCCAGATTTTTCCATGATTTTAAACCGGAAGCCATCCAAAGACTTTCTTTTGCGGTGCCTTTCAATAATCTAGGCGCGAACATATTTTTGTGTACGTCACTCCATCCAGCACATGAGCTCGCATCCTTGAATTCAGCAATCTATTTTTCGATTGGGTAATCGTCATCACCAGTGAATGCATTTAACGATTCTTCGATGTTTTTAAAGATAAACGTCATAGTACTGTTACATTGTGAAACAGTTGTGGGTGTCGTCATAGGTGTTGCATCCGGTGTCAATGTAGGTTACGATATATTAACTCGCTTGCTTAACTCTAATTCTGCTTTCAACAAATTGATTTCCTGCTCCTTTAACTCTAATTCCCGCGAATTTATTTCTAAATTTTCTGCAGACGATCTGGAGTTTCTTTTGTCTTTACGTCCACCCATTATAAGCGCAGGTTCTGTGTTTTACCGTTACAACTTGCTGCTATCGTATTTAAAGCCCTTGTTTTGTATAAACACTGTCGCAAATAATCTTTATATTCCCGTTGATTCTAGCAATGTTAACCACTGAAAGCCACTAAATACAAGCCACTTCGTTACACAATGCCCGCTAGCACAGTATTCGTCACATGATTGCAAGGCCGAATTGGCACCACGCCAGATTTCAATAAGCGTCTTCTTTACCTTTCACCGTTTGGCGTCTATAACGGGGCGATTTCAACCTCAAAGACGAAAATTTGTTAAAACACACTCTGTATCAATTTAGAATTAATTTTATATTAATTAATCACGCACTAAGCTAATCGATCAACGTCTTCGATCGCGCTTCACGGTTTCGAGACACAAATATTAATTCTAAATTTCACTTCTTTAAATGGTAGGTATCAATCTCGGTTGAGCCCCCGTTTCTAAAGTATGAATTCAGAACTGAAGCTCTGTGATTTATGAGCATAAAAATCAAAACAACAGAATTTCTAAAACTACCTGTCCGCTGGATGCTTTACGTTTCAGGGAATCTGCGTTGGATTTCTACGAATATTTCTGAAAATCAAGTCAAAATTAGTTAATTATCATTATGGTAAATACTACTTTTAGAATTTAAATTAACATTATTAAATTCGAGCTTAAAACTTAATTATTTGGTGTTTAAATTTACTTTAAATTGTACAAGTAGTTAATTAAATTCATCATCGTCGAAGACACTAGTTTCGCAGATGCCCTGGCGGGCAAATGCTTCTCACAGGTTGGCTAAAGTATTACAGCGCATTTTAAAAATCTCTGGCCAGTTGCAGAATGCATCAACGATGACCAGATACCAGCAATCGTCGATTGACCCCGCAAAGTCTACATGGACCCCCGTCGTGTAGTTTGTCCATCAATTTCCTATGGTATTTTGTTGGGACGATGATTCGCTCGCCGAAGAACAGACATCCTTGTTCCACCGACAGTTCTGACTTGCGATTGAAAAATTGTGGTACTGCTGTGCCGGAAATTTATGTTTGCTGACGTCACTTTCTGTGGTGGCCTTTTGAATGTCACCAAAGTTGACTGGCAACGATTTGGCGGTGTCCATTGCGAAGTAGTCACGGTAGTTTCGGTCTTCTACGTTAGCCGTTGCACTGACCGTGTCTTCAGATGCAAGCGAAGGTTGTGCGGCGATCAGTCTGGATATATAATAGGCATAGACGAATCCTTTAGTGTCCACATACTTAATTTGGTAGTCGTAGGCGAGAAGATTCTCTGCGTATCTCTGCAGGCGGTTTGCTGTGTAGATTGGAATACAGCTTTTCGCTCCGAAGATCGAAAGCAGCGGCTAATGATCCGTATGTAGCTCAAACTTGCGACCGTAGACAAAGCGAAGGAATTTGCTTAGCGTCCGCACTAAACCTAAGGCTTCTCGTTGGACCTGTGCGTAGTGTTTTTCCTCCTTCGTGAAAGATCCTGCCACGTGCATGACGGGCTTACTGGTGCCGCCTTCGAGCTGGCACATTAGTACTCCTCCCCATCCATAGCTGGATGCGTCAGCTGCGACAATGATTTTCTTGGCTGGATCATTGTGTGTGAGGGCCAGCGCAGTTGCGAGCACTTGCTTCAGCCGAATGAATGCATTGGTTCGAGCTTCAATCCACTTACAAGAATTCAGTTTCGGTGCTGTTTGTCGCTTTTGCCTCCTATGATAATATCGTCGGTCCAAGGTAGTGCACCCTCTAAACCACCAGTCATTGTTTGCAGCAATTTTTGAAAAGTACCAGGGACCGTTTTAATCCTCGGTTGCAACCGGTTCACCTGAAACAGGTCGCAGTGTGTGTTGATCGGTATCAATTTTTTGGAAACGTCATTCAGTTCCACTTGCAAGAAGGCATCAGACATGTCGATGACGGTGGGTACTTCTTTCGCTCGAGAGCGTCATTGAGGCCTGTGGAGTAATCAGCGGTGAAACGTATGCGGCCATCCTTCTTCTTTACGACCACGATTGGTGCTGCATAGTCTATATAGCTGATAAGTGTGATTACGCCTTGGCACTGTAGATTGGGTTTGCCACTGGCTTCGGTATCAGTGACGCTTTTGTCTTATCACCGGCCTAAGGTTTCGTAGAAGAGCATAGGCTTCTATCTCGTTTTCGAGAGTACGTGGCCCGCTGTGTACTACGCTGACATTGTGGCAGTATGCTGACGGTGGTACACTCCACAGTGAGATTCCTTCCGTTCCACAAAAGAATAAAATAAAATACAAAAACATTTATTTCAATTACTTAGAGCTTCAATTATAAAAAAATTAGTAATCGAGCATATTCAAAGAACAGCTATTTGATTTTAAATTCAGCACATGTAATATGTCGCGACAAACAAAATTATGTTTTGTCGTGCAATGTTGGTCATTCCAATTGCCATCAGATAGGTGGGATAAAACACAATTCTGCTTTTCCCCAGTTGCTGGATTTTTATAATTATTCGGCTGGTCTTTGCGCCACCGTGAATATACCATAGATTGTCCTGAGGTCATCCAGTAATAGCTGCCTTCTGAACCAAGGTCAGTTAAACTCATCCAAAATTCATATTTAATTGTGTTGTTGCTTTTATTATTGAATAATTGTATCGCATTTAGCACGCGAATCTGTTCGTCTTCGTCGACAATATCGACGAGATACATGCCTGCCATAGCACAGTATCGATAGGCTGTGTACCAATCATACTCTTCAGGTGCACCAATATAGTATTTGGTTTTATCCATTTCAACATAACGGCCACCTCTGACAATACTGGTAGTAACTACCAACAATAAAAGAAGAACTAACGAATTCATTTATTGTGCGTTTAAGATAAAACTGTCAACTGATATTAGCTGGCAAAATTGTTTGCCTTTTATAGGGCAGCTTGGTTTAATTATCGTTACAAATTATTGCTTATTCGAAAAATAAAATTTCCATTTTGATTATTTGTGGTTTCAAAATTGTGTAAAAATAAAAAAAAATTCCTGATTGTATTTGCACCTAACCAAAAGGAAATAAAAATTGGTTGGAATTCCCGTACAAAAATAATAAAATCTTATCGTTAACAATTTTTTATGGGAATCTAATTGTTTATGTTGCTTATTCAAACTTGATATGACTCAAAATACTTATATTTTGCTCGAGGTAGTGTTCAAGCACAATAATTTTGCTGTTAATGTCGCTCAGCGATTAGATAACAGACAGTTGTCTGTAATTGCTAAGAAAACAAAAACAAAAAGCAGGAGAGATACAGCAACTCATCTCAAATTACAAGAAAGATGGAGCGTAGCGGAAAACAAAACCTATGTTGAGAAGAAAATCGCATCGTTGAACAAGTTTTACAACGAGTATGTTGATGAAGACAATAAGATTAGAGACTTTCAAATTCCATTAAATTCAACACATTAATACTTCAAGGATAGACAAACGGTTTCGAAAAATTTCACAACAACCATTGAGGATATTCGCTAACGACATAACACACCGAGTTCGCCATCCACACCATTACCAACATCAGATGAAGCAGGAACAAATGAAAAATTTAGCTTCATCCCATCTGAGGAGGGCAATTGTGTCAAATGTTGCTTTTAGCCAATTGTCAGAATTCAGGCAACAGTTAAAGCAGCAAGATATCCGAATGCGAGGTTTATATTCAGAAATTCGATTAACTGAGGACATACTGGCTAGTAACAACAGATCCAGACCAGCTTTAAAAAATATGAAGAGGATGATGATGCAGATCAGGGACCTTCATGAACAAATATGCTCCATGCTTACGAAGAACAGGAATTAAATTCAAAATATTTCGTAGACCAACACTACGAAAATTTAAACAATGAACACGAGAAGATTGTAATACAATTAACAATATTGTTGGAAGAAGAGGAATTAGGCAAGATAAAACCATTAGAAATTCTTCTACCATCAGTAGAAATCCCACATTTTCACGGGGACTACTCGAAGTGGGTAGGTTTCTCTGACACATTCAAACGTTTAGTTCATAACAATAATCAGCTAACCACGACACATCAGCTGGAAAATTATTGAGTCATTTGGAACCTACTGGAGACAATTATGATGCAGCTTGGGAGATTTTAGAGAACTGCTTCAACAACAGGAGATTACTCGTATCTAATTTGTTCAACACTTTATTGAATCAGCATACGAGCAACACGGAGTCAGCTGCTGCGATCAAATACTTCCATGACACAACAACCGAGTGCCTACATGCCATAAATATTGAAACATGGAGTCCTTTCATCATCTTCAGCTTGTTAAAAAAGTTGGACAACGAGTCACGACGGCTATACGAGAGCTCGCTAGAATACCCAAGAGAATTTCAAGAAACAAACCAAATTTTTGAAATTTCTAGAAAGGCGTTTCCAATCTTTAGAAGCAATCGGTAACAACAAGATAATGCCAACCCAACAAGTAAGATTTCAACCACAACCGCTAAGACGCGCATTCGTAACTGCCACACAATCAAGTAATATTGCTGTCAGAAAACCCACAGGACCGAATCATGCCAACGTTTCAAAGGTTTAAGCATTTCTGAAAGAAATCCGATGGTCATGCTGCACAATTTATGCAGAAATTGTCTCAGCCGAAGCCATTCGACAACAAGTTGCAGCATCAAACTGAACATCTCAACAGTCGACAAGGATAATAACCCGGTACTTTTAGCAACAGCTCTAGTAAAAATAGAGAATATGTTCGGTAGTTTTACTCTACTAGGAGCACTGATCAATCCAGGCTCAAAGGCTACTTTCATCACAGAGCAAGCAGCACAACAACTAGGCCTGCCAAGGACAAGGGTTGTATCTGAAATTTCCGGAATTTTAGCAACAAAAGGACGATCCCATCAACAGATAGCAATAGGCATAAGTCGATTTTCAAGATCGAAGTTAATGCTTTAGTTCTGGGCTTTTGGGATTCCGAAGAACTGCATCCTAAAAGAAGCCTAACTGCTGAAGAGATCGAATGTGAGCAGTACTATGAAGAGACTCACAAGCGATTAACAAATGGATGATACGAAGTTCGGATGCCGCTTTACAACAACAAACTCAAAGAAGTGGGAATAAGAGAATCTAAAAGTAAAGCAGCAGCTGAATTGCTTCAAATTGAAAAAACATTCAAGAGTTTAAGAATCAATATCACAAATTCATGAATAAGTATTTACATCCAGTTGAACCACATGGAACTAATTAAAGATGATACGGAAAAAAGATGCTTTTCGGGTTTACTACATGCCACATCATTCTGTCATAAAAGAAGATAGCACAACTACGAGATTGAGGGTAGTCTTTGACGCTTCCTGCAAAACAACAACAGGTACATCACTAAATGAAATGATGCATGTAGGTCCAACATTACAAGACAACTTAACGGCAATATTAATGAGATGTAAAAAATATCGTTACGTAATGGCAGCGGACATTGAGAAAATGTTTAGACAGATCAGAATAGCCCGCGAAGATCAAGATTTTCAACGAATCCTTTGGCGATCTGAGACAAATAAGCCAATGAGCAGTTATAGATTGAAAACTATCACATACGGAACAGCGTCTGCAACTTGCTTGGCTACAAAACCGTTACAACACTTAGTCATTGATGAAGCGTCAATGTGGATGATCTTCTATCGGGAGCTAACCCAATCGCAGAAGCAATCGCTGCGAAAAGGGAACTATTAAATCTCCTTTCCGGTGGAGGTTTCCACCTCAGAAAATGGTACAGCAATGAAAAGGTGTTATTAGAAGAGCTTCCAGAAAATCTGAAAGAAACAGGGCACCATACTATACAATTTAGTGGTATAGTGAAAACACTTGGACTCCTGTGGAACTCTTCAACAGACACCTTTCAATTCAAAGTTTTTTGCCAGGATCAAAAACAACAATATCCAAACGAACAATCTTATCAGAGGCAAACCAGGCAAAAATTCTACTTCAAGATTTATGGGCTTCCGGTGTAGGATAAGATGAAAAATTCCACCGAAATCTTGAAAAGAGATGGTTAAACTACAAACTGGAATTCCCACGTTTAGAGGAAATCAGAATTCACCGTTGGATAAATTACAACAGTAATGCCAAAATTGCACTACATGGTTTCTGTGACGCCAAGATTAGAGCTGAACGCCGCATTGCTACTTTCTAAATTGCTCAAAAATGTCAAACATGCGTTGAACATCATCAAACTTTTGTGGCGAATAGAATAACAGTGGTAAGCCATCACCGATCTTAGCCAATGGCATCACGTGGTCTCTAATGAGAATCCTGCTGACTGTGCATGTCGAGGATTAAACCCTGTTCAATTATTAACCCACATAATTTGGTGAGAAGGGCCAACATGACTAAAGAATTCAAGCTCTCCAATAACAAAAATCAATAATGAAGAAATGGAACAAGCGGGCAGCATGGAACGAAAATCAATAAGAGCATTTACAACAACAGTAAAAAAAACCTGTGATTGAATTCGATAGATTCCCTTCGATACAACGGCTTGTTTATAGCATTGCATACTGTCTACGATTTCCAAAAAATGCAAAATCAAAAGCTAAAAACAAGTTCCATTTTAAACCAGAGGAACTGAACGCATCGCTAAGGGCAATAATCAGACTCGCACAGCAGGTTTTGAACCAGAATTAAAGAAGTTAAAAGTTAATCAAAACCTACCCAAGAATAGTACAATCATAACACTAACACTATTTCTGGACGGAAATAACCTACTCAGGTCGATAATATTGCCAGAGGTCACAAGTTGTCAAGTTTGCTTATCAAAGAAGCTGATAGAAAGACACTACATACACGCAACTTTAGCACACCTGAGAATGCAGTATTGGGTAATGAACGCCAAAAATATGATTCGTCACACTATACATGAATGTATAGCCTGTACGAGAGCGAGGAAATTGTCGTCACACCAACTAATTGGCATGTTACCAAAAGAACGAGTAACACCAGAACCACCGTTCACTAACAGCGGAGTAGAATATGCTGGTCCGATTAATATAAAATTGTGGAAATATATTTATTCATATGCCTAACGACGAAGGCAATTCATGTACAACTTGTAAGTGACTTGTCAACAGGCGCTCTTGGCCGCATTTCAACGATTCATATAAAGAAGAGGAATTTATTCAGTGATTGTGGTACAAATTTTGTTGGCGCAGACAAACAACTACAAAGGCAGGCAAAGCAACAGGAAGCAGAAATTAAAGGTAAAATAGCTCAGATGGGAACTGAGTGGCACTTTGGAGGAGTATGGGAAGTCGGAGTCAAGTCAACATAACAACACCTCCGCAAAGTAATTGGAACTCATACACTAACTTTTGAGGAGCTCTCAACACTTCTAACCTAAATAGAGGCATGCTTGAACTCTAGGCCACTAGCTCCACTCTTAAACGACTCAGATGATGACGGGTTTTTAAGTCCGGCACATTTCCTGATAGGCAGGGCCATCCTATCAATGCCACAACCTGATATGGAGGGTATCCAAACCGTTACAAGATGGAATTTGTTCACCAAGCTCAGTCAAGGATTTAGGAAACAACGAAGGCCAAAATGGTTGCACCTAATATCCAATTGAGAGAACTAATAATCCTCAGAGACGAACAACCACCTCCTACGCACTGGCCACTAGCAAATTGAACTTCATTCAGTACAAGATGGACTTGTTAGAATAATCACGCTCAAATACAGGAACAATACGTTTACAAGGAATATTACTAAACTATGCCGCCTACTGATAACTAACGAGCCAGATGACTATATCAAGACAAAACAGTACCAGGAAGAACAACCACGCAGATGAACAGTCCGCAGTCTATAGGAAACAGACTACCGCTGCCCGGAAAAGACAACCAAAATCAAAGAGTGCAGCCTCACAGACAAGCAAAGAATTTAAGTAAAGTAAATCATCTTGCACTAGCATTACTCTCAATTTGCTGCATACTAGGACAGGCGCAAGCTCAGATCAAGGTTAACCCATTTAACTACTCAACAGGAATATATTTCGAGAATTTAGGTAAATTTGAATTGGTAGCCATGAAGTGGACATTACTGATCTATTACAACATGACGAACTATTGGGAAGAGATCGAAGCTTTTAAACAAGCCCAAGGCGAACTGAGAGCAGCTTGCGCATGTGACACATTTAGCGATGATACTGCGTACTAAATTTTGAGCGTTCGGAAACCAATAATTCTGCCTCGCTATGGCTAATGTTAATGATAGCCTGACATGCCGATTGCTTACGTGAATGTCCTTTATAGTATTAGTGAGCTGAGTAGTGATTTTGGAGGTCAAATTATGGGGTGCTTGCCGGAATATGACGCTTCATAATTTTCTAGTCGCCCACCAACTCGTATGAGTCCATATTGTTCAAGGAAAGGATTGAATGATTTGAGACTACTTGTTTTAGCAATTGGACTTTTAGTTTGTAGGTTTATTATCCTTTCCTCTTTAGACCTCGAGAAGCATAATCGGCTAGATTTTCGGCGGAGGATACATGTTGCCACTTGCCAATGATTACGTGGTAAGGTATCTAAAATTTCAGCAGTTCTGTTGCCAACGAATTAACACCAGCACCTGGGGTGATAGAAAGCCAGATTTTTGAGTCCGTCCAGGCGTAGGTTCCTAATATCAGTTGTTGTGTTTCGCGTTTAACTGTATTTATGAGGTTGGTCGACAGCCCTGCGGCACAAAGTTCCAGCCGTGGCAAAGGTACCTATTTCAAGGTATCCATCTTTGTTTTCACCGAGATTAAATTAACAAATAAGATAATTACAGCCGTCTCCACTCTTAGATAAACCACAGCTTCATACGCACCTTGAATAGCATCACAAAATCCATGTAATTGAATTGATGTGCCTATAGTGGTTTGAATAAAGGTTGGTATGGAAATCAGGTTTAACTTTGCTAGTTGAGCGCGAATTGCCTGCCCCATAGTTTTTGTACGAACATTTTGATCACAACAGCGACTACCTTCGGATACCACTTTGCGTTTTGTAAATGATGTGTCGCCTGGTAAATATGATGTGAATGTGAATCGATCCGTCGCTGGATTCCAATTAAGACCCAATATTTTGATAGATGTCAGCTCATCTTGAAGATTGTCGCTTATGGCTTTTACATTGCTTTCAATATCGTTATGAACTTGAGCTTCCAAGATTGCTTTCGAATTCGACATCCACTTGCGCAAAAGGACCCCATGTTGCGATAATAGCATATTGATGTTGTCCTGAAATGGGATTGGCAGCAGGAGGGAATAAAGTTTGGTTAGACGACAATCCATAAGTGACGGTGGTGAGGCAAAAATGGTGAATGTGCTCAGATGGATGATTACGCCAGATTACTTTTTGATACCTTGTGTTCTCATCTGAGATTCTCTAAATTTTAATATGATGCCGTAGAACGTTGTTTGAACGGTTGGCCCGATTGTTAAGCAGCCATTCAATGATATCCCAGACGAGGTCTTAGCAGATCCGCCGAAAACGACTCATAGTTTTGTTGTTTTGCTTGAACTCTTTATGACCCCGTGATGCGGCAAATAATATCCGATGTTTACTTCAGATGACGGGATCTCTTTCATGAAATCTTTGTATAGCATGTAGAATTCAGGATCTCGAGCAAAGCGACCTTCAATACTTCTAAGTCTTTAAATTGGAATATTTGATGTGTGGTGCTTAAATAATTGATGCATCTGAGATTTTCTTTAGCCCAATCTCTACGTTTTGTCACATCCATCCCATTGAATTGTAGTGTAATCAAGCTCGACGATATTAAGTCTCACATCGCGCGGTAAAATACATAAATTTATTGTCTGTACGCAACAATATAATAACCTACTTACTTTACGATATCAATGAAATCACAGTTGCTTCATATTGCAACCTACAACACACATGTAATACTTTCTTAAGATAAATGCAAGACAAAATATTAAAATGCATTGCGCAGCATAAAATTCAACTTTCTTATACACAAACGTGTCCCACACACATGATTTTCGATTTCTTTTGGTTTCGTTTTCCACAGTATCTATTCTCGATAATCTAATCAATTTGAATTCGTTATGTTCAATAAATTAATTGAATGAATGAACAATAATAACAAAACAAAAAAATTAAGTAAGATATTAAGAGGTGATAAGCAAGAGCGCGCGACTCACAAAACCGAGATTATCTCGTATGTGGTGTGTGTGTGTGTGTGTAGCGACAAAATGTATGTAGACAAATCGACTACTGTAGAAATTTTGTTGTGGTTATGTCAACTTTCGATAAGAAGAAAGCATTTCCGTTCTTAATCTTGACCATTATATTTTGGAACGTGTTATGAATTGTTATATGAGTATGCGGTGTGGGTATTAACCGCATGAATGTTTCTGTTTATTTACGTTGTACACATTGTTGGAGGTCTCGTTAACAATCTTGTGGCTGAATTCAGCTTAAAATAATCAGTTTATGAGTTTTTTTTAATGTTTGTATTACAAGCTGTAACATCACCTATATTGAGCAGAATGACCGTAATTAAACAATTTAATGAGATTCAATTTTACTGGAGCTTATTTTGCTGCTTTGTGGGCTTTTTACAAAATTTGTTAAAACTGTTAAAGAGCTTTTAGTCAGATTAAAATGAGTTTTAAAGCGTTACGAATAGTAAAATGTTTTAATAGAATGAATTTTGATGAATTATGATAGTCTCACCCTTTACAGTTAAAAATGTCTATACAATTCAACGCAGTCCAGTGTTTGACGATTTTTCGCTCAGAATTCTTACGGACAAAACCGATTGACGAGAAATTTCGACAGTAAGTGGGCAATGGCTCAAGGAACAAAAGTTATATTAGTGCCGATGTGTGTTTTTACCCTGGAGGTAGATGCCACCTGGGGCTTTCTCAAGGGTGGAGATTAGTAGACTAAAAATAAACGCATAAATCGATAAAAGAATGAATTCTAAGCAAAAATGTTCTATGAAGTTTTTTCGATAAATCAATATTTTCCGAGTTATTCGCAATGGAAAATGTTGATTTTTTGTCTATAAAATGCAAGAAGCCCATAAATCTTCAACAAGAATTTTCGCCTGGATCACCACTGTGCTAGCCATCTTAGCAGATCGAAAAACTTTGATGCATCTGATAAGATTATTCGTTTGGTTAGTGTTGTTTTAGATTATGGCAAGAAACTTTTAGTTTGTGAGTTCCAGAAGAGTCCAAGTATTTTACTGTATTATACAGATTACCTCAGGCTTTCAGGAAGCTTGTGTAATGTCGCATTTTCCTTTCTAGACCATTCTAGACAATTTTCTCCGGTTGAAACTTCCACCGGAAAGAAGGTTTAGTAATTGCTTTGGCGTTGCTACTCTGTCTACTAGCCCCAGATGAAAGATCAGCCACATAGAAATTTTTTTGAATGATCTTTGAACCTAATTGTTGCAACGGTTTTGAAGCCAACGAATTTGAAGAAGCTGCATAGGTAATATGCCAGAGAATTCGTTGAAAATCCTGATTGTTGCGGGATATTTTGATCTGCCTACACATTTTCTCAACGTTCAATATTGCCGTTAAGTTGTCTTGTGAGGTGGAACCCTACTTGAGTTATTTACTTTATTCAACAAAATGTGGGCGAATTGCTATATGAAACTAAAATTTAACTAACTTGTTGGGTTTACTATACGTGGTAATGGAATTTTGTGCACAATTTCCACCACCGTAAACCAACATTTATTATTTGTTGCACTAAATGTTCACTAATCACGCACGCAAACTGTTTTTCTTTAACTCTGTACTTTTATACTCGACTGTGATAATTTAACTGTGATACTATTGTATGAATCAGTACACTTAGATACAATTCTAGTTATTACTTTTAGTAACAATTACTTTTATTAATTATAGTTACAATTACTTTTCTTTAACAATTTTATCTCGACTAGTGCATTTAAGTTTTATTTTACATTGTTATTTATTAGTTTTAGAATAACTTTATTTTATATGTGCCACAATAAACCGTATACCGAATTATTTTATTTAGTTTTTAATTATTACCATTTTGTATCACTTGTTCACGATGAGACTGACGTACTTGGAATGATTTTAATTTTTTATTTGCGTACCGCAAATAGTACAAAATTTTGAAAAGAATTTTGTTGTTGCAATACTACCAAAAATTACAATGCAGTTGATGTTGAAAATACACCAATGGAAGCAAATATTAATTTTAATTTTATGCGGTGCATGACAAGTCACCACAAACTCTCCAAAATATAATCATGCATATCAAAGAAAAACTATTTTAGTTTTAGTGTCAGATGAATTTTAGTACTTTTCCCCTGCGCTATATATAACAACTATTTGTTCATTTTTAAACAATGTGGTTTGTAGTAAACACGAGAAGCACCTGTTGTTCAATCATCTTTATTGAGTTCGATATATTTTAGCTGGATGTTCATGAATTTGCGATATTAACTCTTGAAGTCTTTGTTCTTCTTCAATATTTTTCAATCTAAAGCAATCTAGCTGCTGCTTTCCTTTTAGATCCTCCTAATTCCACTACGTTCACTTTGTCGTTGTCAAGTGGGATCCGAACCTCATATCGTCCATTTTTTAACCGTTTGTGTGTTTCCTCATAGTATTGGGTTCACATTCGATTTTGTAATGAAACGTGGTTGTTTAATCGAATGATTGTAGTTCACTATTTAAACCCATGAAGTTCTTGCCTGGAAGTAGTATTAATAGTGATTTAATAATAGTTCATAGAACTAAAGTATTAGCTTGCATCTTGAAGATCGACGGAAATCTTGGGCTTATGTCGATTGCTATTTGTTGATATGATCGTCCTTTTGTGGTTCAAATTCCGGAAACTTCAGTTAAAACCCTTGTCTTAGGCAGACATAGTTATTGGTGCCGCTTGCTTTTTGATGAAAGTTGTGAACCGAAACAAGCCACCGAAAATATTCTATATTTTTACTAGGGCTGTTACTAAAAGTTCCAGACCACAATCCTTGCCGAATGTTGTTATGTTCAGCTATTTAGATATGTTATGTTTAGATACACTGTTTTCTTGATGATGTCTGCCTTTGCAGGTAATATAATTAATTTTCCTGCTGCGTCTTATTGTCGTATGATTTTGGCTGAGATAATTTTTACACAAATTGCGCAGCATGATTGTCTGATTTTTTTCGAAAATGCTCAGATCATTTAAATATGAATCTGAATCGGTTCTGTTTCTCTGGGTTTTCTGACAGTATCTTTACTTGTTATGGATTGGAATTGATTTGTTGTTACCGACTGTTTCCAAAGATTGGGAACCGTTTTCCAGAAATTTCAAAATTTGGCTTCGTGTAGACGTCGTGACTGGTTGTCCAATTTTTTTTTTAATAAACTGAAGATAATAAAAGGACTCCATATTTTGATTCTGATGGCTGAACTCCTTATGGTGTATAGACACTTGGCTATTGTGTCGTGTAAGCATTTGAATGAGCAAATTCTCAATATTTTTTGTGAAGTTTTCGACCTCTTTTTGTTTTTTTGATTTTGTAGTTCTGATTTGTGGATTTAAGTGGTTGTTCGAATTCTCTCATTTGATTGTCCTCAACATCATCAACTTATTCATTATATGACTTCTTAAAAGCCGCTGTTGTTTCTCCAAATAGGTTTTGATTTTCTGCGCTGTACTTTAAGATGTGTTGTGCTATCTCTTCTGCCTTTTATTTTTGTAATAGCTGTTCTATGACCTTAGTAAGTATACTAGGTGACAAATTGCAAGAACAATTTCTAGAGCGAACGAAGGCCCGTGTATAATTTTAGACTATGTATTGTACTTAAGTTGTAAATTTAAAATTGCCTTGATTTATTGCCATCTATGTATTGTATTTTGACTTAATGGACACACGATTTGTAGTAAGTAGTTTGACCAGAATGCTGTTGTTGTGAAATTTTTCTTACATTTTGGTTTAAATAAATCAATTACATATTACAAGAAAAAATAAAAACGATTTACTTAACCGACATTCATAATGAAAATTCAAACATTTTAGAGCTTATAATAAATGAAAGTTATTGTTTCGCTTAAGGATGGAATTTGATTGTTTCGTAGCCGATTATTTTGAAATTTCGACATGTACGACAAAAATGGGATTATATCACGGTTTTTATATGTAATGTGGACATTGGTTAACCGATTATTGAAAAATTCAACTTGTACGAAGGAAGGAGGATGCTAATATAATTTTTAGATGATGTTCTTTAATATAGCCAATAAGGATGGAACTTTGCAATTTTTTAACCGATCATGATGGAATTCGAGTTGTGTGACTGAAACGGGATCCTAAAATGAATTTTGTATTAAGCTCTGGAATATCGCCAATTGGTACGGAACTTGGCTATTTCTTAACTGATTTTGATGAACTTCAACTTGCGCTACGGAAATGGAATTCTACCATAATCTTAGATGAAGTTCGTTAATATGGCCAATAAGGATAGTGGAACTTTCCCATTTTTTAACCGAATTATAAAATTCGACTTGTTTTACTGAAATGGGATTCTAAGATGAATTTTCTATTAAGTTCTTGAATATGGCCAAATAGTACGAAATTTGGCTATTTCTTAACTGATTTTGATGAAATTCAATTTGTGCGTTGAAAATGGGATTGTCCTATGATCTTTAGATACATTTCTTTAATATATAAGGGTCTAACGTGGCTATTTCTTAACTGGTAATAATTAAAATGCTGCCAATGGCTTTATTCTTGATTCTTTCTACAAAAGAAACTAACAAGAAGTATTCAAATCTTAACCTAAAATTATTAAAATTTTAAATATTAACCAATGTTAATACCTATTATTTGTGTTCACAATTTAATTAATTTAGATTATACATATGTGTAACCTAAACATTAATAAATTTACAGGTTCATCAGTCCAAGTGGACCTATTCTTCTTAGTCGCCTAATAGTTTTGAGTAATATTTCGAACTAAATTCTTTAATTGTTTCTTTAATGGTTTTAATTCCAAGGTCGACGTGTATATTACTATTTCGCATGTACTATGGAGCATTGGTAATACAGCGAAGTATTTTCGCTTGGGTTCGTTGAAGGAGTTCTCTGTTTGACGCGCTGGTGGATCCCCATAACTGAATACCATATATCCATATAGGTCTGATTATCACTTTATATAGTAAAACTTTGCTGTCTAATGACAGCTGAGATTTTCTTCCCATCAGCCAATACATTTGGGAAAACGTCTTGGTGATCTTGGGTTGTTGAGGAATATTTATATCGTTTAGTACCACTGGTTGGCAGGTGCGTTTTTCAGCGTGAATGTGACGTGTGTTGATTTTTTTTCATTCACTTTTATTCGCCATTTCTTCAGCCAGTCCTCGATTTTTTTCAAATGATTCTGTAATTTCTTTGAGGCAGTTTCGGGAATTTTGTTTGATATCATTACTTTGTTGGTTACAGGCAAATCGGCTGTGTACATCAAGTATAATATTGGTCCTAGGACGCTGCCTTGTGGGATACCTGCGTTTATATCGTAAAAGCAAGTAATTGCACTATTTTGTTTAACCATGTATTGCCTTTCAAAAAGGTAGTTTTCCAGAATTGAGTGAAATTCCTTAGGTAAAAGTTCTTTAATTTTGTAAATTAGCCCATCATGCCAAACTTTATCAAAAGCTTGTACGATATCCAAGAAGACAGCAGAACAATATTTCTTTTCCTCGAAGGTTCTTTTGATTACATTTACAATTCTGTGTACTTGCCCTATGCTACTATGTTGATTTCGAAACCCAAATTGATGGTCTGGAATAATATGGCTCACTGTTAACACTGGTTTCAATTTCGTTAATAACATTTTTTCGAATAGCTTGGAAATTGTGGGCAGCATGCTTATTGGACGATATGATGGAATTTGTGTTTCATTTTTTCCTGGCTTAAGAATCATTGTGATCACCGATACTTTCCATTTTTGAGGAATATAACTGGTTCGCATGATCGCGTTGAATATGAATGTTATTAGTTTTATTCAATTGTCTGGCAATTCCCTTATCATTTTTCTAGTAATAAGATCATGCCCTGGTGCCTTTTTCGGGTTTATAGTATACAATTTTTAATTGGATTCTTAACTTTCTTCCAATTATACTTTATAGGTTTAAAAGACAATCCATCATCGAGTTGCTCGGGTAGAACGAAAGAATTTGTTTCCTCGTGTGGTGCGAATACTGTCGTTAGATGAGCAGCAAAAGCATTGGCTTTTTCTTCATCGCTTCTCGCCCAATCCCCAGTTGGAAGTCTGATTGGTGGATTCGAGTTTGTTGGCCTTTTTAAATTTTTTGTTGCCTTCCACAAAGAGTTGCCTGTCCCTTCGGTTCCCGAAAATTCACTTAAATAATTCTGGACACTCTGGTTTTCTTCTGCCCGCAAAGCAAATCGGAGAGTCTTAATAGATCGATTTAATTTCCTCTTTAACGCCAGGGTATCTTTTAAATTTTCTGCTGGTATGGTAAGAGGAATATTCAGTAGACAATTTTTTTCGAGTAGTCTCCAGTATTGATCCCAATTAGTTCGCTTGTTTGTAAGACGTTTCGGAATTTTTGTCCTTAGAACGTCGGTACTCACTGTTACTATTACCGGCGAGTGATCGGAAGACAGATCATAGCAATTGGTTGCATTCACATACGTACGTGGAATGCCTTTAGTTACACAGAAGTCAATTAGATCAGGAACTTTCTTTTGATCAGTGGGCCAGTAAGTGGGGTGACCAGCAGATAAATAATCCAGAGACTGCTCCTCTATAGCTTCGTAAAGTTGTTTGCCTTTTGGTGTCGACAATCTCGATCCCCATTGCACATGTTTAGCATTGTAATCGCCGCCCGCAAGGAATTTATTGCCCAGCCGGTTAAAATAATCGATAAATTGCTGCTTTTTAATTGTATGTGAAGCGTGTTTCTGATATTAGCATGATATCTATACTGTGCTCGATGAGAAAGGCTTGTAACTCAGCTTTATGCTGTGAAAGACCATTCGCATTCCAAATTGCTATTTTTAGGACAGTCATTTTTGGTTTTTGACGATAATTTGCATTAGTGTGTTCATATTTTGCATCATCATGCTCATTTGTTTCTCCATCATCATCATGAAACTTTGGATCGTTTCAGTTAGTTTGTTTACGGTTGCATGAATTGAGACTTCTTCTTCAATAAAATTAACTTTTGCTTTCGAGGCGGCACCTTTCAGAATGTTTGCATAGGAGATCCCAGGTTGCGCGAAACTTCTGACACTTGTTCCCAAATTCCCGGTTTGTTGAACAACTGAAGTTCTTGGCGTCAAAGTTCTTTGGTTGTAATTTGCCTTGAGCACTCTTTGCTCATATCGCAATTTTGGATTGATTTTGCGCTTTAAATCCAAGTATACCGAGCACTCTCTATAGTGCGGTGTGATTTTCGCCACAGTTACTGCAGCGTTTTACTGACGGATCGTTTTTCACCTTGTTGCACTGTTTTGAATCGTGAAGTTCACCACAAATAACACAAACATCAGTACAGTAAGGTTTGGTGTGGCCATATTCTTGGCCCTTGATGCACTGAACTGGTTCGGTCCTCTTCTTGGGTTCCTCAACCGTGATTTTACGATAGAGTAAATATCTTAGGTTATATATATCGCGCCCTTTCTCTTTTCCTGCATCTGGCTCTAGTTCTAGGCGAAACATAGGTTGAGGTACCTTTTCACGGTTTAGGATATTTGTAATAGATTTGGCATGGAAACCTTTTTCCCTAAGCGCAGACTGTATTTCGCTTATATCTACGGAGCTTTCAATACCTCTTAAGATAACAGTTAGCCTCTTTTGACTTTTTAGCTGGTATGTGTAATACCGTTTATGGGCTTGGTCGAAATAATTTACTAAGGCTCTGAACCCATTACTTTCCACGCCTGGGCAGCGCTGACTACTTTTTTTTTTTTACATGCAAAAACAAGTAAAATCATGTTTACAAATACAAGTTTCTTGTCAAATTAGTGGATTGTCCCCCTACTTTGTTTTTATGATTAATAAAGATGAATTGGTGTGAAGTTTATGACAAATTAACAAAAAACCCTACAACAGCAAAAACAAGTGTAAAAGCAAGTATTACACTTTTAGCATAATCTACTAAGAAGATGATATCACATATTTTGTCATTTTTTGACAAAATTGTGTAGCTTACACATATTAATTGAAAAAAGTGTAGGCAGTTGTTTGACGGCCAATGACAGGGCATCGTAGAGATGGCTCCCGAACTCATATCAATGAAACATATCATCGCGGAACATAACATTTTTAACGCGGAAGTACAATTTTAAAGAATCGCGGAAATTATGGAAAAATGTTATAAGTTCATACAATGGGATGATTCCATTTTTTTTTTTTTTTTTTACGCCGCACTTTTATTACAATACTAATTATTTTGAATCTACAGTAAATATATATTTACAGTAAAATAACAATTATTACACTTTCTTTGTGTGATAATAATTTATATATTTCTTAATATACAGAGACCGGTTTCGGGATATATTTATCCCTTTGTCAATCTAATTTAATTCAATTAGAATTAAATTAGATTGACAAAGGGATAAATATATCCCGAAACCGGTCTCTGTATATTAAGAAATATATAAATTACTATCACACAAAGAAAGTGTAATAATTGTTATTTTACTGTAAATATATATTTACTGTAGATTCAAAATAATTAAATAAAATAAAAATGTTATGTTGATGAATATGCTTGTTTTAAGATTTTAAACATTAAATGGCCTTGACAAATATTTACAATTATGCGCTTATTGTTTGTAATGTATTATTATGTAAACACGTCTTACTTATTATAAATTAACTTTGAAAGTGGAATGACCGAGGAAATTGGCTTATTAGAAATTAAATTTAATGAATAAGGAGTGTTTCACAACACGATGACATACTCAGAGTTCGGGAGCCATCTCTACGATGCCCTGTCATTGGCCGTCAAACAACTGGCTACACTTTTTTCAATTAATATGTGTAAGCTACACAATTTTGTCAAAAAATGACAAAATATGTTTTTGCTGTTGTAAGGTTTTTTGTCAATTTGTCATAAACTTCACGCTAACTAAAGATGAGTATGTTGCGATTAATATTAAATATCAAATTTTAAAATTAATTTAGTCGAAATTAATAATTTAATAAAACATTCAAGACACATTTTGACCATATAAAACTACATACGAAATATTTTACCCGCTAGTCAGCAAGCGTTGGAATTATATTTGGGAAAATCACTAATTGTGCATTAAGCATGGTTTCCACGATGGCGAGGCGAAAAACTTAGGCAAACTAAAATGAGGAAGGAATAAACAAAAATAACATGAGAGTGAGTGAAACAGCAACAAGTCACTACACCGAATTTTTATTCATTTATTTTTGACGTTTTGCGATTTCATCACCTATAACTTTGTTTGTGTTTGGATTGATATACATTTGGAGACATTTCATAATTTAACTTACATTTTTTAACTTTATTAACATCCATTACTGGATTAATGCTTTCCAAATTAACGGTTCTATTTTGAAAGTTATTTTATTCCGAAAATTTTCTTCAAATTGACATATGAATTCCGAAAATCAGTGGCTAATCCGAAAAAAGATGATCAATTTCATCTTTTTTTCGGATTAGACGTCCAATTTCGGAGTGCTGAATTAAAATATTAAAAACTAGGCGTCCCAATTTTTCTGTCAAAATGGTATTTTGTCTCTATTGTACTATTAGTGAATTTTTACTTTCTCTTTTTAGTTTGACTAATTTTTTCGCCTCGCCATCGTGGAAACCATGCTTTATTTTCCTCGTCCATTATCAGAGCCTTCTAGAGTATAGAGCCTTAGAAGCTTTTTTAGTGGTATAACTTTTCATTGTGTAACACCTCGTCACTACGTGTGAAACTAAAGTCAGTTCCCACACACCCAACACACGGTGACGTTGTGAACACAGAAGTCCCCATAACATCTGGACCGGATTGACGGCAGTTTGTGCCAGCTACAGCTCAGTCTGGGTAGGTTCTTTCCGGTATGTTATTGGAAAAAAAAAACAACTGCTCCAAAAATAAATTTCACCACTCCCTAAAATTCAACACATCCTTATGGCGCTCCTCATCGTGACTCGCGTTCAATCTCGCCAACAAAAATAAAAATTTAGTTAACCATCACACATTTATTTACACATAACAAAAAAAACAAAAAAATTATTGACGTTATAATAAAAATGTACAATATTTACACTTACCAAAACCAACAGATGATAGCGCTAACACCCGATGATCTGGACCTAGTATTGTATCTATACTTGTTTTAGAGAAATTAATATTAAGAAAGAGAAAAAAAATATGGTACACAGATAATAATACTAATAATAAGTTACACTGATATAAAAAAATCAAAAAAAACAAAAAAAATTTTAATCTACAAAGAATGTCTTTGTTTTGGGTTCCGTCCTCAATTTTTGGATTGGAAGCTCTTCGGACGCCAACACTAAAATAAATATATACACAATAAGTTTCCTATACAACCATTTCCATTCGAAATTCGTTTTTATTTTCTTTACATATTCTTTGAAATGTGAATATTTACCTCGAGTTCAGTATATGTAATTGACCGTCGGCTTGCTCTTGCTAGGCAAGGATGTGGCTGTGCCAGAACGATCGGTCCAGTGCTGTGGTCTTACAGGTTAGGCTTCGGGGTACACCCCGGCGAACCAACAAAGGGACCCCTCCCACACTGCTCTTAGACTACACTTTGGTGGCTGTTTATTTTTCTTTATTGGGTTGTGGTCACAATTTATTATAGGTTTATACACCACCAACTTTTATACTGATTTTAGTTAATAAGGAATTAAAAAATTTTTTTGAATTGAAAAAAAATTTCTTTCCGCTTTGACACAACATAGGCAAAGAAACAATTTTCCCAAGCCTGCTTAGTGGTTTTCTTGTGCTTTCAATAACGATGAGTACTTCATCGTTACATCGTGGGGACGTCCCACAACCTTGAGATAGTCTCAAAGCCGGGCTAAATACTTGGCTAATGTACTGACCTATTTCAATGGATTCACTCTTCTGTCTGTTAGATTTTAATGTCTTTTAAATGGTAGACACCGATAAGTTTGTTGTTACTGTCTTTCAATTCATACGCCACATGACCAACTTTTCGATGTATCCATGCTTCAAGGTATTTTGGAGCTAATTTTGAAGAGTAGTACTCTGCAGCATTACTTAACGTGAAATTTCGAACGTAAACCTTCTGCCCAATCGCAATACTTCTGGCGCAACTTCGTAAATTGTACTGCCTCTCATTGCGATCAAATGATTTCCGCAAATTTTCTAAGACAAACTTTTGAGCATCGGTAAGCTGATTGACTTTGGTTTGAATTGCTACTTCGAAATCACTAAAATACCCTAAATTCCGTAGCAAATTATAATCTCCACCATTTGTTATCATGTGGTGTCCGAAAAGAAGAAAATGGGGCGTAAATTTGGTTGACTCATGAAACGAGTTGCGTAAGGCGAGGCTAATTTCAGACAGATGTAAATCCCAATTTCTATGATCCCGATTTAAATACGCGCGTATAGCCGAAATTAATGTTCTATTTACTCGCTCTGAAGTATTGCCTTGCGGTGAATACTTAGCGGTCTGAACATGCTTAACCCCATATTTAGATAATAAATCTTTAAGTAATTTAGAATTAAATTGAGTAGCATTATCGGTTAAAATGGATTCTGGAACAGAAAATACACTAAAAACGTCATTCTCTAAATATTTACACACTTGCGTCGCGGTAGCTTGCCTCATAGCTCGAATGAAGGGAAATCGAGTGTACATATCCAAAATGATTAGGATATAACAGTTGCCCGATCGCGTTCTAGGATACGGTCCAAGAAAATCCATGAACAAGTGCTGCATTGGTCTAAATGATTCTCGAAATTTCCCCATTGGAGGTTGTAACCTAACGTTGGGGGGTTTGATTTCTTTACACGTTTGACAGTTATTTACATAATTTTTGACTTCACTAGCTAATTTTGGCCAATAAAAATACCGTTGTATTTTCTCTAAAGTTTTTGCAATACCTAAATGCGCTGAAATAGGCTGGTCATGAAAATTTTGAATAACCGAAAGTCTTAATGTTTCAGGGACGTATAATTTTAGAGCCGAAGAAACACCAGGATTACAATTCCAACTGAACTGTGGGTTTAAGTAGATCAGACTATCTTTAACTATGAAATTTGTTGCCTTGTTAAGAGTGTTAATGTCATTAATTTTTCTTAGATATTCCTCATCTTTGAAAGCCGCGGAATTTAAATCAATGCATGGTAGTATACAATCGCCATTATTCCTATTGGATTCCGGTGTGGTAATTTCTTCCATGTTGGTTCGCGATAAGGCATCTGCTACTACATTTTCTGAACCTTTGCAATGCACGATCGAAAAGTTAAAGCCTTGAAGCTTTAAACTCCATCGCGCCAATCGACCGGATAAATCTTTCTGATTCATAAGCCATTGAAGACTAGCATGGTCAGTAATTATCACGAACCGGTAACCATCGATGTACGCCCGGAACTTTTTTACGGAGAGAACGGCAGCGTAACATTCCAGTTCTGTCACGGAATAGTTCTTTTGTGCTCGATTCAGCTTCATGGACATAAATGCAATAGGATGTTCTTCGCCCTCGGATGATCGTTGAAATAACATACTACCCACTCCCGATGAACTTGCATCACAACGAATATAGAAAGTGGCGTCAAAATTTGGATTAACAAGAACTGGTGCGTTAACTAGGGCCTGTTTTAATTTATCAAATGCTTGTTGAGCGTTTTGATTTCAAACAAATTTTTGATTTTTCTTAATAAGATCCGTCAACGGTGCAGCTAATATGGAAAACGAGTCAATAAAACGTCTAAACCAGCCAGCCATACCTAAAAATCGCCTAATTTGTTTGGATGATTTTGGAACCGGAAATTCGTTAATTGCTTGTACTTTGGATGGGTTAACTTTAAGGCACCCTTCACCTACTATGTATCCTAAATATTCGATTTGTTTGAGGACGAATTTACTTTTTTGAATGTTGATAGTTAAGTTAGCCTCAGTCAATAAACTAGCTACTAAGGCGAGTAACTTGATATGTTCTTCAAACGAAGCTGTGGTGATGAGCAAATCATCCAAATAAACAAATACCTGAGAGTGTAGTTGATGCGGAATAACTCGATGCATAAGCCTACACAGTGTTTGTGGCGCATTGCATAGACCAAATGGCATGACCGTAAACTGGTAAAGTGGCCGACCAGGGACGGTAAACGCCGTTTTATCTCTGGATTCCTTGGACAATGGAATTTGCCAAAAGGCATCTTTAAGATCCAAGCTGGAAATATATCTAGTAGTGTCTAATCGTCCAAGTAATCCATCAATTAAAGGCAACGGATAGGCATCCTTGATCGTCACTTCGTTTATTCTGCGGGCATCAAGACACAGTCTTGCTTTGCCATTTGCCTTTTTGACTAGGGTAACCGGTGAACTCCATGCACTTTGTGACTCCTCCACTACCCCCAAAAAAATCATACGGTCTAACTCCAGATACATTTCGTTTTGTTTGACCGGTGAAACTGCATAATACCTCTGCTTGATTGGAGTCTGATTTCCAATATTGATATTATGTTCAAGTAATGTAGTTTTGCCCAGGCCTACCTTTTCGCTAGAAGGCAATAGACTTATTGTTTTATCTAACTCCAACTGTTGTTTTTCTGTTAAGTCATGTTGACTAAAAAGGTTAGATTCGGAAGATTCAATTGTAGAGAATTCCGATATAGATAAATTAATTTTAAAGAGATTCCAAAAGTCTATGCCTAAATACAATTTCTGCTTCAAGCTTGGTATTATGAATAATTTCATATTCTTGACAACGCCATTAAATTTGATGGTTGCCCATATGTAACCAAACACTCGTTGCTTTTGACCTGATGCTGTTTGAATATTGGTTGGTAAGTGATAAAACCGAAAGTTGTTATTGTCACTAAAATTTTCACTTCCCAAACCTAATGCGCTTATTGAAGCTCCGCTGTCTAATAAACCCGTATAAGGTAATTCATTCACCAAAACATCCACATATGGTCTATTATCATCTGAATAACCAATACAAGCTTCCGAAATGCAAGCTTTAATGGATTTTCGATTATTAAAATATCTTACGGTTCTAGCTCGAATTGAACGAATCGGTTTAATTTTAGAATTATTTGAAAATTTAGATAAAGTTGGGTTAAATTTAGAAAAATAATTTTGTTGAAAATTTGATAAAGAACTCGTCTGAAAACTTACGGTTCGTTCTTGCTGAACCTGTTTGTCATAGTGGCGTTGGGGTGGTTCATCCGTGGGGTGGCCGTATTTCCCAACACTTTGGTTCCCCGCTTGGAGTTTTCCGAACATGTCTGACAATTTGGTTTAAGCATGTTGGGTTTCCCACATCCAAAGCAAAACATTTTTGTTATGGGCACGTTACAATTTTTAAACACGTGACCTATGTCGCGACAGTTCCAACAGATATTCTAATTATTAGAATCGTTAGACGCACTCTTCCTGGGAAACTCAAACTTATTCACATTCGTACGAAACTGGTTAGGACTTGAATTATAGGCTTCTATATTATGTAACGCATGTTGAGGTGCATCGACTAGGAATTGCGGAGTTGCTGGGTAATCAGGGTTTTCTTTAGAACCATCAATTTCCATTTCATTGATGCTTTTTCTTACGTTAAACGCCAAGTCTGGATTGTATTTCAGTCGTTTCCACGTATCTTCTAATGAAACACATACCTTGACTAGTTCTGATATACTGTGAAAAGTTCTACCCGCCAAGGTAATTTGTAACCCAGGACGCATATTACTTTGGATAATATGTAAAATCTCGGAGTCTGGAAACATCTCACGAGATTGCAATGTCATGGACATGATTTTGTTGTAAAAATCGAGGAAAGGTTCAGCACCTTGCTTACATGATTCGACAAAACGGCGAATTTCATAGTTAGACCGACGATCTTGAAATTTATTAATAAAGTCGCACCGAAATTGTGCCCACGCGATAAAAGGATTCAGCTCTAAGTGCGACCAATACCATTCTTGCGCCGTTCCCTTCAAAACATAACACAATTCATTAACTAACGACGATTCTGGGATGTTTAAAGTTTTGGCCAAATGTTCGACCCGAAATAGAAAACGTTCAACAGGTAACCCACTTGCACTACCATCAAATAAAATTTTGCATTTACTTAAAGTTTTATTATCATTGGATCTAAAAGGAATTTGCTGATTACTAGGAGGGCTCGAAAAATTATGTAAATTAGGATTTTGATAAGAGAATTGATTGGAAGTTTGCGGAACTTTCGGAAAATTTGTAACCTGGGGATTATTATAATTTGTATGGCCTACTGTATTGTACGGCATTAAATTTGGTTGCTGATTAACTTGATTTGGAAGAGGTGTGTTTTCCGTTGTATTTGGTGGCCTATGTGTCGACTCGACATTTAATCTATCAAACTGAATATGTGTACTAGATGGACTATCTTGTGGCTCCATCATTTCTTGAATATCAGACGTTGAGTTAGGGCATACCGTACTACCTTCATCTTCTGAATCTGACAGGTCCCGAAATTCAGCTGATTCTAAATCTTTTAATTTTTCCAAAGAATCATTCTTATCGGAACTATTGTTAAGTAATGATTTAATGATTTGATAAAATTGTTCTAATAGAATTAATGTTTCTTCAGCACCAGTTTTATATCGGCAAGATCTTTTAAGGCGATTTAATACCAATCACGTGAACTACTCTTGATTCAATTACCAATACATCCTGGTCACTTATCTCTGCTCCATTAAAATTTTCTAAAGCGAGTTTTAATTCAAAATATTTATTTTTACACTTTTGCAACTCTCTATTAGGATTTTTCCTAGCTGCACTATGTATTCGAAAAGGTACCACTGAAGGATTACTTTGCTCAAATTCAAGCGCCTTTTCAAGTAATACAAAAACTTCCTGTGGAACACCAACAAATTTTGAGATTAGGCACTCGATTTCTAATTGATCAGGTTCCAATAGATTGATATTCATGATTTTAAAAATTTAATTATTATAGAATAATTGAAAAAAAAATATAAATTATAAAGGATTGAATAATCCAAAACCAATTAAGAGGAAAACAAAACAAAATAATTTTTATACAGAAAATTAAAGAAAATTATTAAGCATCCGTATTATTGTAAAATATATCAGTATACTATGATTAGCTAAAAGCACAACAAAAATATGTCTCGTATCTGTGATGTGTGATATGGCAACGCTGGCGAGTTTGAAGCGGTCCACCGGATGAAGAGCAACATAAAGAAAATTTATACATTTAGAACAAATGGAGATCCAGATCGAATATAAAAAAAATCAAACAGGAATTACCTGGATAAATTAATTTCGATCAAAAATCTTCTCTTTATTCTTATTAGCCTTAGTTTTTTTTTTTTCTCAATACCCCAAGGTCAAATTCCGAAGAAGAACTCTGGCATTAAAATACTACAAAAGAAAACTGCTATAAAATATCTGAGTGTATAAAACCTTATCAAATTGTAATCAAACTCCTAAGAGGATAAAAAAAAAATATAATCATACAAACAGACATCTGAAATTATATCAGATCAATCCAATAGTTACTCTAAAATCAAACACACGATCTGTGGAAAGGAGAAAACATTGAAATGACCTACCCATTTAATTCAAATAATGAAATTTACTAATAATCAAACACGTCCATGGAAAATAGTAATTCATCATTTCAATCAAAATAAGCATAACACGAAAAATCAAATGTTAAGGTTTCGAAAGGAAAAAAAAACCGAAAAGAAAATATATATGTCGAAATAAAATTTTGCACGATACGCTTAGGCGCCATTCTGTAACACCTCGTCACTACGTGTGAAACTAAAGTCAGTTCCCACACACCCAACACACAGTGACGTTGTGAACACAGAAGTCCCCATAACATCTGGACCGGATTGACGGCAGTTTGTGCCAGCTACAGCTCAGTCTGGGTAGGTTCTTTCCGGTATGTTATTGGAAAAAAAAACAACTGCTCCAAAAATAAATTTCACCACTCCCTAAAATTCAACACATCCTTATGGCGCTCCTCATCGTGACTCGCGTTCAATCTCGCCAACAAAAATAAAAATTTAGTTAACCATCACACATTTATTTACACATAACAAAAAAAACAAAAAAATTATTGACGTTATAATAAAAATGTACAATATTTACACTTACCAAAACCAACAGATGATAGCGCTAACACCCGATGATCTGGACCTAGTATTGTATCTACACTTGTTTTAGAGAAATTAATATTAAGAAAGAGAAAAAAAATATGGTACACAGATAATAATACTAATAATAAGTTACACTGATATAAAAAAATCAAAAAAAACAAAAAAAATTTTAATCTACAAAGAATGTCTTTGTTTTGGGTTCCGTCCTCAATTTTTGGATTGGAAGCTCTTCGGACGCCAACACTAAAATAAATATATACACAATAAGTTTCCTATACAACCATTTCCATTCGAAATTCGTTTTTATTTTCTTTACATATTCTTTGAAATGTGAATATTTACCTCGAGTTCAGTATATGTAATTGACCGCCGGCTTGCTCTTGCTAGGCAAGGATGTGGCTGTGCCAGAACGATCGGTCCAGTGCTGTGGTCTTACAGGTTAGGCTTCGGGGTACACCCCGGCGAACCAACAAAGGGACCCCTCCCACACTGCTCTTAGACTACACTTTGGTGGCTGTTTATTTTTCTTTATTGGGTTGTGGTCACAATTTATTATAGGTTTATACACCACCAACTTTTATACTGATTTTAGTTAATAAGGAATTAAAAATTTTTTTTGAACTGAAAAAAAATTTCTTTCCGCTTTGACACAACACAGGCAAAGAAACAATTTTCCCAAGCCTGCTTAGTGGTTTTCTTGTGCTTTCAATAACGATAAGTACTTCATCGTTACAATTGATTTCCATAGGAATCCATAGTAAAAATGGTGTTTTTTAGCTTCAAGTTTTGCAATGAAAAAAGCAAAAATGTTACAAAATTTGTATACAAAAGTGTTCTACATATCTTTAGCAGCAATATACATGAAGGGTATATGGGTATTAAGTAAATATTAATTGCAGAAATATTAAAATTAAATTATTTCTAAAATATATTTTTCGAACTTTCATTTTGAAAAATACATCAAAGTTGGCTCTGACGAATTAAAATAATGGGGCATGCTTATAGTAACAATATTCGCCGTTGTTTTTAAATGCAGCACCCTCGGTAAAGGTTAGAATGTCAAATGACATTAGTGTTTTGTTCGAAACTGTATTGTGAATTTAATTACACAAATGAATTTTTTATATTTTAAAATGTTTATAAGTCGTTTAGCGACGCGTTCGAACTTCGTAGCCATAAAATTAAACGTTAAACATTATTGTAACCTTTATCACGACGGTAATGGCATCTGATGTGCGGAAACAAAAACAAACTCTTTTTGCATGCCCCATACTTGCTAAATTTATCTTTAGTTTTACTAGTGTACTACGTTAGACGTCTAAAATTGTTGGCAGAGAAACACGAACAAAATTGTTTATTCACAAAATTATGACACGTTCTTAATATTTTGAGAATTTGTTTTGCTTTTCCTACAATTTTTGCACTTGAAATTTCTCCCGGTGGCAATTTTTGGTAGAATTTTACAAAATGTTTACTGTCATCTATGTAATGTATATTGACTTAATGCACACAATTTGTAGTAAGCTTTTCTTTTTAATTTGACCAGAATGCTGTTGTTATGAACTTTTTTTTATATGTTGGTTTAAATAAATCAATTATTACAAGAAAATGAAAACGATTTACTTAAACGAGATTTATATGTTGAAATTCAAACATTTATGAAAATATTTCAGAAATCATAATTAAGAATTTGCAACGTTTTCATTTACAAATTTGTCTTAGGAAAAAAAGTGATTTCCCTTATGTTTTATGTGTTTTACTATGGAAATTTTAATTTTTTCCTCGCTTCTAATTCCCTTATAAAAGCTTCGTTTTCTAGATTATGGCTTGTATAATCAAGGTTGCTTTGGCATTATTGATTGTTTCTTTGGGCTATGTTGCACTTTGCCCATTTTAGCTTCACTGTATAGCCATGAGCTTTCTAAATTAGTCCCGTTAGAATTTTTGGTCATCACTTACACATTATTCACTTATTGTTTTTTTGTTTTGTTTTTGTTTTTCTTTATTCAATGTAAAACACACACACAACACATTAAAGAAAATAATAAATAATTAAAAAGAACTAAGGCTGGCGACACACCAAATTAGTCGAAACGTTTTTGCTTTGAATAGGCAAGACGATTTGCCTAAACATAGCCCACATACAATCAAACAAATCGTTTTTAGTCAAATTGTCTCGTGTTGCTTTATAGGTTGGTGTGAATTGGTTTGATAAAATGAATACAAAATGTTGCCAGCAAAATAAGAAAAATGTTTCCCATCAACAAAATACGATTTAAAAAAAATATTAAATAAATTAAACAATTTTAATTAAAAAAAATTAAAATTGTTTAATTTATTTAATATTTTTTTTAATCGTATTTTGTTAAAAATAATATAAATAAAATAAACAATTTTAATTAAAAATATTAGTTTTGCTAAAAATATTAAATTCCTATTTATTTTGATAATTATTTATTTCTTGCTTTATAAAACAGCGACCACGAAACGACGTCAAACACTGTTTTTTCTTGACTCAAGCAGTTTTGTCTTGTTTTGCTTTGTTTTGTTTCAGTGTGAATTAACCTATTTGTTAATACGCCATCCCAGCAAACCTGAAGTCATATTAATTTTTTGGTTTCGTCTCATATCGGTCCTATATTAGTCATTTAGTGACATGCACATCAAATATTGGTCATTGTGTTGACCACTACTCGTTAGTGGGTCTTATTGTAATCATTATGCTGGTTACTTAGCCATAGAGTATCATATATTGGTCGGTCTGTTGACCACTAAAGCATAAGAAATCATATATTGGTTTTCCGTATGACATGAAGTTATAAAAAGTCATACGTTGACCATTTCTATGACTTAGAAATAATAAGAAGTCATTTTTCAATCATAATTTCGACTGGTCATTTATCGAGTATACTGGTGCTAGATAAGACACTTAATGACTTTTTTTTGTGATATGTAACCAGCTTGTGCTTTATTTCGATCACATGTATTAAGTTATGGGATTCAATATGATCAAAATAAAACTCAATAGGATAATTCACTTTAAAGTCATTAAAGTGTCTATAATTTAGAATGAGTGTGACTAATATTCCCAATGGTACAAGATGCTGTCAAAATACGATACAAATCTAACACAATTTAATTTTCACCAAACATGGATGACAAACTAAAAAAACCATCAAGTTGGAAAAAATTAAAAAATAATAGTAAACTCCAAAGACGTTTTCGAAAAATAGATTTGTCAAGATTTTCAACATTTAACAATGAGGTAAACAACAGATTTAGTGTTAAATTCAGTGAACATGAAGATAATTTGAAAACTCATCGTTTGCACATCCATCCCCATCAGGATTGAATAATTTATCAATTCAGCCGTCTACGAGTCCACAACTTATTAGCCACATAGAATTCACGGAAAATCAAACTAATGTTGTGCATTGCTCTTATGCTCAAGACGATAGTATGCATGGTAGCGCAACTAGTGATGCTTTTAATGACAACGACGATATTGATTATTTTAGTCCAGAAGAAAACTATGACGAAAAAAAAATAATGATGATACTATTGATAATGTGAATGAATCCTCTACATGCTCTGGCACTAACGGAGAACGATTGCCATTCAAAGAATTTTTGAAATCCTGGACACACCAGTATAATATACCACAACCTGCTTTAAAACCACTAATCAAAGAACTAAATGAAAATTTTAACGCCAATTTACAAAATGATCCCAGATCATTAATGCAAACTCCCCGTCAAACAGGGCACAGTTTCTTTCAAATAGAAGGTGGTGAATATTGGCATCAGGGGCTTGAAGTATGTTTAAGAACATATATTTCAGATTTAAAGGAATCAATGTTGATTTCATTAAATATTAATATTGACGGTTTACCTATTTTTAGAAGTTCTAAATCAGAATTTTGACCAATATTATTTAACATAAGTATTTGAAATACCAGAATTTAAGCCTATTAAGAGTAAGCCAAAAAAAATAGAAGAATTTTTGAAACCGTTTGTCGATGAAATGATTCCAATTCTCGACAACGGAATAGATATAAACTACAATCTACTAACTGTGAAAATCCGATGTTTTATATGCGATATACCCGGGCGCGGTCTTTTATAAAAGGCACAGCTTATTTTAACGCTAAACATGGATGTATAAAATGTACAACTGTAGGAGAATATTCACATACCTCAAATACGACAGTCTTCCATAATCCAAATGCTCCTTCTAGAACAAATGAAGGATTCCGAGCAAGAATGTATGGCTTACACCACAACAACTATAAAGTACTTGAAGGTCCGATTTTTCGCACAAAAATGGAACCAATCACATCACCATTATTACGAATAAAGTCGTTAGATATGATTAAAGATATAATCGTTGGAGATCCTTTACACGTTTTACATCTGGGGATTGTAAAACGATATTTAGTGGGATTTAAAGACGGCAGTTTAGGATACGGTTCAAAGTGGGACTCGAAAACAACACATCTTATTAATGAGAAGTTATTAAAAATTAAATTACCTCAAGAAATACATCGCGGAGTTAGAGGTATAGATGTTCTTGCTTTTTGGAAGGGGAGCGAATTTGCTTCTTTTATTAATTATATAGTCATATAGTCATCCTAAAAGATCACTTTTACCTGTGTGTTATTCTGTGCAACAACTATTTTCTCCTCTAAACATTATAAAACGTATTGGCCATTGGCCAGATCTTTATCAGAGCATTTTGTTGACAACTATACTACATTGTATCCCGATAACGTAACATCAAATCCACACAACTTCTGTCATGTAGCAGATGAGGTTGAGCGTTTTGGGTCAATGCCAACAATATCTACATATCCGTTTGAAAATACTTTGTATCATATTAAAAAAAAAATAAAGATGGCAGTTTGCCATTGACTCAATTATTGGCCAATAGGCTATCCGAAATAACTAAACGAGTGGGTAATCGAATTTCGACAGAAAATTACCCAGTTTTAAAATATCCTTTAAAAATTGATAACACAAATACTATCATAAAAAATTATTGTGTATAAAATTAAAGGATAATTTCATTATAAGAATTAATTTTGAAGATAAGTGGTTTCTAAATTTGAACAAAGATATTATTGCGAAATCATGACGTTGAAATAAACGAAAATCCTTTTACTTATGGACGTAAGAAAAAATATCGGGATGATTTTTCCTTAGACATATAGAATCGTCTAATATTAATGAATATTATACCTCAAACTCTACCGAATTTGGTGCTGCACCGCTGCAGTACACTCTGAACTAAAAAATATATGAAGTCAAAATAATCAAATAAGACACAGAGTTGAAATATTTGTAAATGTATTCATGAATAAAACAAATGTATCTTAAAAGTAAAACTTAAATTCAGCCTTTTATTTCCAAAAAATTTCTAACTAATACTAAATAAAATTCATTTACTAAAATGGAGACAACATAGATTTGACCAAAAAATCAAAAATATTTAAATAAGTTTAAAAATGTATACCAGAAAGTAGAATAGAATCGTAGCAACCACCGGTAGCTTTGATGGTTAAGGCGGAACACGTTCTGATGAGGTTATTGCATGTATGGTATTATAAGGGTTCGAATTCCAGCCGGAGTCAATAAAAAATAGGTAAGTGAAAAATATAATATAATCAATAATAATTCCAATGTCAAAATATAATTAAAAAATAATTAAAAGTATTAGATGAAAAATAGTAATATCGTAGTATAGATTAAAAAAAAATAATGAAAGTGAGGAAAAATGAAAATAAATCTGGTGTTATTTTTATGACTATTTTCCAAAATCATAAATCGGTTTTATATTAGTCATTAAGTGATTATGCCTAATCATTTAATCACCAAAGAACAGTTATTGTGTGATCGGTATTTTATCGGTCATTATAAGTCATTTAACGATCCATTTTTAGTCGTATTATTGAATCCATTTGATCATACAGTTGTTTCTACGATTTACATTTATGACCTGGTCATAAAAGAAAATCATACAGAATTATATATGAATGAATTAAAGTCGTAAAAATCGGTCATTTTCGATCATACAAACATCAAAAATTGGCAAATGATGATGTTTTTATGATTTTTATTTATGACTATGTCATAAAATGAAACCATAGAAGAGGATATATACTCGATTTAAAGGCTCATTATACGATTTCTGGTTTGCTGGGCATGATCGCCTTCAAACATGTTTCGTTAGTCAAATTTGACTTAAGACAATTTTGCTTTATTATGTGTGCATGGACCCATAAGGCTCAATAGAATGTTTGCCGTTCTATGTTTTATGAAACAAAATGTTTGACGTTTAATTGTTTTGCCTGATTCAATGTGCATAGCGCTATCCAATCGTATATATTTTGACCGTCAGACGCTTTAAGACAAGAAAAAAACGTTTTGACTAATTCGGTGTGTTTCCAGCCTTACACAGCACTTTTTGATTATTTTAATTTAATTTTATTATGCGCACATCGATGTTACGTCTATTCATCAAGACGGTGAAACCTGGTACTGGTAATAATAAAATTCGAATTGCGCTATGATTGGTTTCTGATATTATTTTTAGATGAAGTTACTTATTATGATGAAATTCGGCTTGTACCATTGGAATGATATTCTAAAATGATTTCTGTAAAAGTTCTGGAGTATGGATAATTAGGATTGAACTTGGTTATTTCTTAAGCGATTCTCTTGAAATTCGGTATGTGCGATGAAAGTAAGTTTATTAAATGATTTCTAGATGAAGTTCTGGAATTTCAAGTCGAATTTCATTAAAACCGGTTAAGAAAATTTTAGTCACAAAAGCCGAAGTTCATCAAAATCGGTTAAAAATGGCTTAATTCCATTAGAATTAGCGATATTCGAGTATATAACCTAAAAAATCCTAATAGAATTCCATTTTCGCCGTACAAGTTGAACTTCCTAATAATCGGTTAAATTCCATTTACATTGGCCATATTCCAGGAACTTCCAAAATTCATTTTAGAATCTCGTTTTTATTGTACATGTCGAATTTAAAAATAATCGATTCTGAAAAATCCAAGTTTCGTCCTTATTGGCAGTACCTATTCCTCAATTTCCCCTAAAAGCCGTTTTCCATTCCAAAAGATTTCCATTTCCGTCGCACCAGCCAAATTCTATTTTAATCGGTTAAGAAATATTAAAGTTCTTTTCTAGTTACCTATATACCGGAATTTCATCTAAAAATCATTTTGGTATCGCGTTGTTAAATTTGAAATAGGAAATAATTAAATTGAATTAAAAATTATTTTATTTAATATGATTAATATTGAATTTGATTTGAAAAAACTTTAATTTGTTATGAAAAAAGTTAATTTTCTTGATTGATTGATTGATTTAGTGTGTACGACCAAGCCTAAGGCAAGTTTCCCGGATACGCCGGGTCCACCGTACACCCTTTTACGAATAACAAAATCGAGGGAAAGGAAAGGTATGTTAGTAATAGAGAATCAACCCGGTTCCAGACACCATGGCGGTTGATAGTTAGTAAATAAGACAACACAAGACAGCACAATTTCTAAGCTACATGATTGTTAACTGCTTGTTGTTCCTGGAGAGTTGATTATTTTTCTAACTTTATTCTGAAAAACAGGATTAAATTTAATCCTTATAAAAATGATTAGTTCTGCAACTATGTTATGTTCTGAAAATTAAGTTATTTATCAGTAAATTAAGTAAGAATCCTTTTAAGTACTCTTAGCACTTATATTAATAAATAATAAATTTTGATTGATTGATCGATATTAACGTACGACCAAGCCCAAGCCAGACTCCTGGCCACGCCGCATTCACAAATAGGAAAGGAAAGTCCACCAGGCTCGACCCGGTTCCAACCACCCATGCGGTCGACAGTCAGTAAACCCGATAGTAATAAATATAATAAAGAAAATAAGTCAGCACTAGACAATACAACTTCTAGACGAAATGACTCTAAAATTCTTGTTGTTCTTGAAGAGCATGATTAATTCTTCTCTATTAGATTCTGAAACAAATTAGTTTATTATTTATCAGTGTACTAAAATAAAACCGCTTCAAATCCTATGAACAATTATATTAATAAATAGATAATGATGATCAATGCATCTAGTTCGTTCCTGTTTTTCAATTAAATTATTGAACTATCATTTAAGTTAATTTATAGTTATAGTTATAATAAGAGTAAATAAATTTAACTACTACATGCAACCCTAATTTCGAAACCAACACTTCTAATCATACTCTTAATTAATTAAAATTTAAATTAATATAATTTAACTTCCAGAAACATATTAATAAAAAAATCTCTTAATTTGAACAAATCTTTAAGTACTATAAATAACTTAATGTTAATAATCTGTTTTCCTTGGCTGCTACAGATTTCAGAACCTATTTCCGGAAATCTGTTTTTGCAATATGACTGAAATCAATTCAGTCCCAAAACCTTCCTACAGCCAGAAGTCAGTAGAACAGTTCATTCCCAGCACATCACAACTCTTTATAAGATTCCCAACTAAAGGAAAGTACAACAATGAAAGAGCCACGAAGTAGGATACCAGACAACACCGCCCGGTCACATATGCCGAGATATATCCAACATATGAGCACATCTCAACATATCCAACCATACAAACACTGCCCAACATATTCTTTCCGCAGCCCAAGCCACTGCTCCTCTCTCAGTAAGAAATTAAAATTACCTAGAATTCAAGTAACCAAAATACAAATTACTATTGCTTAGAAAATAGCAACTAAAATACAAGCTAAAACCGCAACTTGCATTTCCATTACGCAATTCAAACACATGCAATTCGTCACTGAACAGCCCTGATTATAGGTGACCCAAAAATAAGTCAATCAACTAGATAGAAATAAATTCCAGGAGATACCTCTGAACCTTAAACAATTAATTAACAAGATCCTTGCCAACCCAGATCTAATGTGGAACGCATCCAATAGCAGCCAAATAAGGTGCCAGGGTATCTCCCTAAATCCAACCAGTCGCTAAACACCCAATTGCACACCATTTGCTCCGCACTCATCCCAGCAGTAATGCATGGGCCATACATTTTAGCTTTTTAGATCACTCCACCAATTAATAATTTAAATTAAAAATTATTCAACAATCTAAACAATACTTTCGTTTCGCTTGGACATAAAACAAAATATAAAATACAATCAAAAAAACGAAAAGGAGAAATTAGGGCTGCGGTTTATTTCTCGAGTAAATCCGCTGAATACAGTAAAATGCATTTACCTTCTTAAATGGAGGGTAAACGAAATAAAAGAAGGCAAACAACCCACGCCTAGACACTTTATTCCTTATTGCTGCAAGGATTGATCGAGAACAAAATAGAAGAAATGCGTAATTTAACAAAAAACAAACAATAAAAATCAACTTCCACCGTGGTAAATGGACCGGCCGCAGCCTAGGCAAAACAAAATCCATACAACACACATGTTTAAATCGAAACCCATATATCACTCAACACAGACCAATACACAAAATTTGCATATTATACATCCATTCAAAACACAAAACAGACCACGAAGTTGATTTAGAACCACCGACACATGCTACACACCACCGAAACCGCACACACACCAATCAATAGAAAATTCAATCCAATGTACATATACAAATCAACCAAAAATCCCCTTACCCAGAGTAATTCACCCCAGTCGCTCAAAACCCGAAAAACTATCCAAAAACACAATCCCATCTAAATAAACATCAAAGCACCCAATGAAACAATCGCTATATTGTTTCAAATGTAATAAAAAGTTTGAAAAATTAACTAGACTACACGGCAACGCCTCCGATTCTGGAACGAGTATCAGCGAAAACCGAAAAAAGTGTTTTACTTTTTTCAGACATCCTACCCCTGTCCAACTCCAGAGACCCGCCCAGCACAGCTTACGACACATAAAGAGCACTACATTATCTCAAGAATACACAGAAAGCATAAAACATGAAACACTATCTAATACAACCGTACTACAGCATTCAACCCACTCACACACATTATCGAAATCAATAGTTCAGCCAAATTCAGTTCCTCTACAATAGCTTCCCATTCAAACAATTTATCCACTCTACAGTCCCCCAATCCAACCCAAATTAACCTAATTTAACCTATATAACCCAATGATCCCCACAATACCCCGCACTAAAATGAATTATATCTAAAGAAACCTCTATATTCCTAAAAGAAATAAAAGTTTGTCGCAAATTTATAAATTAACCAAATAACAATTGAAGACATGAGCGGACGAAGGTGACATGCAACATTTCGACAACCTTACAGAAACGACCTTCAAAGTTTCTATGATTCGTTTTAAAATACTTGTTCTTAGTATAGTTAAGTCTTCATCCGCTTTAAATTTCTGTAGTTTTGCGAAGATTTATTGGGACACAATGCATATACGGACATAACAACTTCATTCATGTAAAAAAATCAAAATTAAAAATGTTACATATCACCCCCACTAACTTGTGTCTTCAATTAAATAATTTAATATAATATAAATATAAGTTATGATACATAATATAATATAATATAAATATAAATCAAATATATAATTCATAATTAGTATGTCCGTGCACAAATGTATGCAAGCCATATGACACATAATATATTCCCATTCTATATACTCCTATAAAAGATCGAAAATACATCAGTGTCGCTTACATATAAAATATAAATGAATCGGTCCGTGCGGAAACGTCACATCCATTCCCAGAAACACCGCCCCTCCCCCCAGTACACTCCAAATGAACAAACTGACATTTCTAGTGCAAGCGGGAATACTCACAACAGTTGTGGATATTCCCGCCCGCACCAGCAACGCCAGTCCACTCACCTAGAGGGCAGTATAGAAAGAAAAGCGGTACTTCTGAAAAGATAGTAGATGAGACCCCCCCCCCCCCCCCACAGACCGATTCAAATACAAAATATAATCGAGTAGGTAATAAGAGAAAAACACCTGTGAGAACCGCAACCTAAACACTGTTGAATTAATTAAGTAAATACAAATTACTATTTTCAAAGTTCATGATCTTATATAATTTCAACGTTGTATATGTATGTTACATACGTTGCATTAAAATATTGAGTGTGCAATGCACTACTAATTTGTATAATGGAATATTTTCAAATAAGACTCGAACATATTCGATTATACGCAGTACAAGAATCCTATTTGAATCCAATATATGTATGTGTGTTATACATACAGCCAAAACCAACACAAATGTCGTATAGAACCACGCATTCATATATTCCCTGCCTGGTATATAAATGATAATATAAATAATATAATATACTTGTGCTGTTTACACATAAAATACATATAAAAATGTATATTGGAGAGTAGAAAAACGCAATAAAATGAAACAATATGTTCTACCAATGTCAATAAATGAAACAGAAAACTATTAACGGCATTTCTACAAATTACAACGCGCCCGTAACTAGATTCATTTATGTAATCTAATTGTTATAATTATACAAACAGCACAAATACTTAACTATCATGCATTATTAAAAATATAATTTAATATATTATAAATTACATAATATAATATAAATATAAATCAAATATATAATACCAAAACCAACGATAGTAAAAAGCCATGAAGTGTATTTTCTCACTCACACATACAAAACGAATAGTAGTCATACATTTCTGTGGCAATATGGCATAGGGGAATAACTCGTGTTATACCCTTTTACATATTATTCCAAATTCGAAATCTCCATATTCGAATTCATATCATATCAATTTTTTGTAATAATTAAGCAACTACAAACAACCGTAATAATCATTTAAAAAAGCAAGAATTCAAAAAACTCATACGATTTTGAGTATCTCTTAATTTTAAAAACGTTTTCCTGAAAAATGCGAATTTTAGAGTTATTCCCTTATGTCATATTGCCACAGATTTTATATAGTTTTAGGAAATTGTGCGTTAAAAAGAATTGCGCTAAGGATAATGTTTTAATATTTTTATCGGATTTACGATTGGATAATGGATGAATGATAAATCGGTAACTAAATACAATTTACATAATTTAGGTGAAATATAATTGAATTTAGGTTTATAGACTCGGTAAACGAATTTCATTCTGATGCCTTTCTATTGAGGTATCAAATCTTGAGTCTGGTGCTTCGCGTCGTAACTAACAAGTTTATTAAATGGAACTATTATGTGTGGGTTAACTTTGCAATGTGGCTTTATTAACTATGTAGAAATAACATGATTCAATCTCGTAGAAATTAATTCAAGTACATATTTATAGGTTTATTATTACAAATATTGAAAGATGTAAATTTATTAATTTTTGATTTGAGATTCCATATTTGAATTTTAGAAAGAGCGGTATAAAATGAAATTAGGTAATTAACAAAAAAGGATGAAATATTAAATGAAAACAATATACAAATTTAATTTTAAATATATTTTTATTAATTTTTTAGGAAAAGCCATATGAATCAATTCAAGGAAGCCTAAAATAAATAAATATTGTTTCATTGGGCATAAAAACGTACATATTTTTTTTATCAAAAACATAATAAACACATATAACACAAAATAATTATAAACAAAATTATATTACAAAAACAATAACAAGGTACATCAACAATTAAAATTTCAATAACAAATAAATAGAAAATAAGAATTAAAAATTCAATAAATCAAATAATAATAATTAAAATATATAAAAATAAATATTTGAACAAAAATAAATACAGTCTACATTTCAGTTTTATATGGTTGATTAATAATGTGTGTTGTGGTGGCCCAAAAACGCCGATCATTTCGGTGTCATCATATCGTTTAACTTTGGTCGATCATCACGGTAAATTTCATTTTCAAGTGGTAGTACATAAAGTAAAATATAATTAAAGTCCAATATTATATAAGTGTTGACAATTTTTTGTTATTAATTAGGGTTTTTGAGGCTTCTTGCAAATCATTGACACGTTTTGTATAATTATTTAATACTATATTCGCAAAACATTTTGCAATATCAAAGTAAATTTCGTAACTAGACCGTCCACAATGGCATTTATAATAAAAATCTATATCTGTAGCATTATTTTTTTGTAAACTAGCTAATGTCATATTTATCAAAATGCCTTTTTGGTTTTTAGATTTGAAGAACATATTTTGAAATTCTTTTTTCCTTAAGATTTCCTGTAAAATAGAGCACATATGGAAAATTATGTAGTTTACTTCGTCCGCTGCGACAGATAATCCACCTCGTTGCAAATTATTAAAATAGTTGCAATCAGTGTTGCTACCCTTTCCTTTTAGAAATAGTTTGTGACATGATTTACACTTTATTCTTCGCGCTGATTTATGCGCCGCATAGCCACATGCATATAAGTTAGCTGATTCATCAATTGTCACATTTTGTAAATAAAAATCATCTTCTAGAATTGTTTGTAAATTGTATAAATTTATTGGCTCGCACAATGAATTTTCGTTGGGTAATTGCACTAGTTTCCTATAGTCTTTTGTGTTGTGAGTGAATATATTGTGAACTCTTATCTTTTTTTCACATTCCACAACTTCAGTATATATATGACACTTTGTAGTTACAACCCGCCAGTGATCTGTATAAACGGAATCTCCCTTCTAAATCGTCTGTTTGAAATTTTCCTAGTAGTACATAGCTCATTTCACATTCATCTAAGGCAAATTTAATCAAATCCAGAAGGCTTGTTGTAGTGAACAATAGAGCATCGGAGGTAGATTTTGTGAGTGTGCCGTTATTATTCTCGCTCGAGCTCCATGTTTCTAACCACAATTTAAACTTTTCTAAAAATTTAACGTTGTTATCAGAAGTAGATACAATAGGTTTAGCAGATTCATTTTGTTTTCGAATTCCTTTAAATAATCCCTTAGTATTAACTATATCCCACCATTTTCTTATTATAGTACAGAAACCGGCAGTCTCGTACATGTGTTCGTATTGCTGAAGAGCAGCAATTGTTGTTTCGTGGAATAGGTTGTCTACCAAAGATACATTTTGTCTTTCTAAATTATTTGGATATAAAGTTTTAAAACTTAATTTAAACGGTTTGGATAGTAGAACATTCTCAGTTGATTTGTATAACGTTTCAAAATGAGAAAAACGCGCATATTTAATTTGAAAATCGTAAAAATCTGGGTAGACAAATGTTTTATCTACATTTTTTAAATTTATCCAATTGTTGCGAATGTTTTTAAATAAATGAACAGTATCATATTGAAAAAATATCTTTAAATTAGGAAAGTCCGGGTTTGTAATAAAGTTTTGCGACACATTAAGGGAGAACACCACTGTGAGATTTTCAAAAAATCGATTTTTTTTTTTTTGCCTTTAAAAAATCCTTTAGACCCTCAAAAATATGATACAAATTCGTTTATAGCTAAAAAAAATTTTTTTTAGAAGGTTTTCAAGCATTTTCCTGAGAGCTCTTATTGAGAAGTTATTGATACCAAAAACTTCAAACGCGTTTTTCTCGAAACCGTGTTTTAGAAATCTGCACGCAGCAGAACTCAATCAATTTTTGTTCAATCGACTTGAAATTTTAACTGTAGCTTCTTAAATAGATTTAAAATCGAAGTACCTGAGTTTTTTTTGATTCATTAAAAATTAAAAAAGATATACAACTTTTTATACGAAAATTATAGTCGAAAAATGAAACTTTTTCTTCAAACTTGTCTCAATTTTTTATTTTTTCGAATTTTTGAATTTCCTCATGTACTTCGATGCTAAAACTAATATATTTCATGAAAATATTTTATTTTTTGTTCCAGGAACAAATTTAAGACACTTCTAGTGCGTGCAGCGGAGCGACTCTAGGCAAAATCACTTCTACTAAAGCTACTCTAGCGCCGCCATTTTGTATTTTTTTTTACATAAATTTTTTTTTTGTTTACTTAAATATACGCCAAATATAGTCTAAACATTTTTTTTTCTCTAAACCCAACCCATTCCTCAAAAAAAAATACCAAACTAAGCACTTGAAAATGGTAGGTCACAGTGGTGTTCTCCCTTAAAAAGGCTAAACATATTTTTGTTAATACTGTTATTGTCTGTAATAATTACAATAACTTTAAAATTGAGTTTTTGTACCAACATTATGACTTCCTTAGTCATATTATAAAGGTCCTCACCCGTCGGTCTTATTACGGGAAATAATCGAACAATTTCCTTAAATTTTCCGAAAACGGATTTTATCATAAATGCCAATATTGTTTTTGCGCATTCCTTTGAATTATTGCAAGCGGTGCCTACAATATTATTGGCTTTATATTGTAGTCCCTGTTCGATGTAAATTTCATCAATTAGCAAAGCTACATATCTTTCGCGATCCGGAATTGATTTAGAAACATGAATTAAATAATTTTCGTCGTTGTCATTTTTACAGTCGGGTGATATATGCAAACGTGATGAGATATTTTGTAAATGTCTCTTGCCGGGCAACGTTAAAAACTTTCGAAGTATTTCATATGTTGCAGAAGAATGAGCAAATATCAAAAATGACATAATCAGCGTTTCAGACGTATATCTTGGCTGTTTTTTTATAAGCAAGTCTAGTTGATCAACAATTATACCAAGCTTTCCACTATCTGTATAATCATCATTTATTTCCCATATTTGTTTTAAATAAAAAATCGCTCGGTTAACTAAATAATCCCTATTTCCAATAATTGGAAGTTCTTCACAATTCCGAAATCTAGCTAGGATATTTTCTATTTGAGACCAACGAGATAAAACTAAGTTTTTAGGCAAAAGGCCATCAAGAGTCTCGGGCGGAACTTCGCTGTCATTTACTAAAACTTTAACTACAAGTTTACAATCAACCGAAATTCGTTGAGCAAAAACACATCCGAATTTATTTGAATCTTTTGCTATATAAAATACAATTTTGTTGGTATTCTCAAATATATTATAACCGGATAATTGTATCTTATCTTTTATTTTACTAGTAAAATCGTTGAAGTCTCGAATACGATCTGATGTCAAAAATTCATCAAAATGTGCTTCAACTGTAGCTAAATATTTTTCCCTTCTTCGTTGTGGGTCTGTTCTTACTGGAATTTGCGGTACTCGTAAATATTCAGGGAAATCAGAAAAAACCGAAGGAACTACGCCACTCAGTAATCTCGGACGTTTATATGCATGATTTAGCTTTACAGAAAAATCAGTGTCTTTGAAATGATTTGCACAAATTCCAGAAAATTTTGTTGGCTCAAAATTTTCTCGACGTATAGCTTTCACCCACTGTAATTTTAAATTTTCATTTTGCGGAAATGAAAATGTGGGTACGGTCGACGAATTTGGCATATAACTATAGTTTGAAGTACATTTCGGTACCGAACAATGTCGTGGCATAATATCACAATAATAATCTATAGTTTATAATTTGTAAGTATCACAGAACAAATTACACAAAACGACTGTATATTTCTAGGTATATCTAACCTCAAAAACACTATTTACACTAAAAATTGTAATTAAATCTTACAAAAACACTAAGTATTAGTAATAACCCAAATAACTATCCGATTTATTCGAACTTCAATTCAAAATATATGTTCTACTGGAATTATTCGCCAAAAATGCAAAGCACATGGAATCAAATAAATTTTATTAAAGTTTTGTAATTTTTTAATTCATATATGTACTTATATATATTACCTATGTGTATAAATATTGTTTTTTATAATTTCAAAATTTTAATATAAAATTTAATTAAAACATATTAATAAAAGTTATATAATAATATTGTATGAATAAAATAAATTACCATCCGACACGTTCACGTTGAAAGAATTGTTCGTACTAACTAAAAACATAATGAACATCTACTTTACTTATGGTTTTTGGATACAAAACAGAAAACGAAAAAAAACTCTGACTACTATTTTTTGTCTATGTATTGTACTTCATGGCTTTTTACTATCGTTGGTTTTGATAATACATAATTTATGTATATGTATAAATGTATGCAAGCCCTAAAAAATACATTGGTGTTATTTACATATAAAATACAAATACAAAATATAATCGTATAGGTAAGGAGAGAAAAAATACAACACGTTCATTCATGATTGAGTAGAAACCAAAATGTATCTACGCATGTATATCCATTATCTCGTATTTAATTAGATCTAATTGTAAATATGATATATTTTGTATTTAAACTTTATCCATCAATCACACAAAATATTAGATACATGCATTATTAAGCTAGAAATCAATAAATTTGATTTCATTTGCTACAAATTTAAACATTGCCTGAATGCATCCCGATGGATTGCATGTTATCCATATTTAAATTTTCACTTATTTCACTTTTAGATTATTTTCACTAAATTAACACAAAATAAATTATATTAAATAAATTAAATATAATTTATTTAAAACACCACCAAAAACAAAACAAAACAAAAATCAACAAATAAAATTAAATTAAATTTACGCAGAGGACGACAAAAAGACATCCATCCTCTCCGAGCGTCAACGACCGACCATGAAAAAAGTTAATTTTCTTATTAAAAAATTAGATTTTGTTTGAAATATATTGGAATTGGTGTGAAAATTATTGAACGTAATTTAGAGCTTGTTGAAATTGACTTCATAACGCTACATATCGCATTTATCTGTTTTGCGTGATTGTATTCTTAATTCATCTACATATGTGTTATATCCTATTCAGAGGTATTTGTGCAAGGCACATTTTTAGTGTAACACCACGCAAACTACAAAACTTTAAAACTGAATAAATAATACATTTTTGAAAATTAATAATTAAATTAGATTAAATCGACCGAATTCAGAACCGAGTATGTGGTATGATTTCGGATTCTAACGCCTCCTCTACCCTTGTTACTCTTTCCCATAGACGGAATGTGGGAACCCTATGTGTGTTCTACACATATTTTTATGGCATGTGTTCCACGGAACTCTATAAACTTATGCCTGGCCTGTTCAGGCCAACAGATGCATTAGGACGATCAGTTCACATGTATATAATTATTATCAACAACGTTTGTTTCGCACGATACCTAGAGATTATTTAATCGTGATGATTTTATTCTGGTTAATTTACGATACAAATAGATAGGTTTCCCATATTTAATGATTTTAAAGATTTGACAGCATAGAGCATATACACGTAATTTATATAAATCAAATAAGTTACACCCCATCAGATCACAAGTAAATTTAGAAACATGATATCTAACTTAATTTCATTGTATTTTTAAATCAATTTCGCTTTGATACGAAAAGTTCTATAGTCAAATAGAACTTTGTGCTAAAAATGTATGGTGAAAAGAGGATAGAACTTTTTAATTTTGCTGATATCTCCGTTATGGATACACTTAAGGTCCAAATATCGATACAGGAAATGCGTATTTCGTAGCAGAACCTAACGTCATCAATATCTCATTTTTTTCAAAAAATGTCGTTTGGAACCTTAATCCTTAACGACGATAAGACGGTATTGATATTGTTAATGTGAACATTATAAAATCTTATATGTATTGCACTAAAAGATATTGAAATTTCACCAAATAAAACCAAACACTCAAGCTTAACGAACAAAAACAACAGACAAAAGAACTAAAATTAAATTTATGTATCTATGCATAGGGTCCCGGTCGATACGGCATATTTCATTACGGAATATGAATAAACGGCATATGGTACACTACGGCATATGATATATAAGGTTTTCCAATAGGAATGATATGATTTTTAAGTGACGTTTCGGCCATTTGTAATATGTCATGATCTGTCATTTTTTGTTTCATTGTATTCAGTAATGTTTACAATTTCATCATGGTGAGATATACGCAAGAAAAACGTTTACAAATTATTCAGTTTTATTATCAAAATAATCGTTCTCCAATTGCAACTTTTCGTGCGGTTTTGAGTAGTGCGGTAAATAAACAAAACTGTCGATTCTGGTGCAAAGAAAATCCACAAATTATTCATGAAAAACCATTACATTCACCTAAATTGACAGTTTGGTGTGGTTTTTGGTCTGGTGGAATCATCGGTCCGTATTTTTTTCGAAATGAAGCTGGTAACACCGTTATTGTCAATGGTATAGATCGATGATAGCCAACTTTTTATGGCCGAAATTGGAAGAAGTTGATCTTGACAACATTTGGTTCCAACAAGACGGGGCTACGTGCCACACAGCACGTGCAACAATTGAATTATTGCGAGAAAATTTAACACCATTAGACTATTTCTTGTGGGGTTATTTGAAGTCATTGGTCTTTAGCAATAAACCAAACTCTCTTCAAGCTTTACAAGTCAATATTGAACGTGCTATTCATGACATGCGACTTGATTTAGTGGAAAAAGTGCTCGAAAATTGGGTTCATCGAATTCGTTCCTGCAGAAGAAGTCGTGGAGACCATTTGAATGACGTTTTATTCAGAACTTAATTGTATCGATTGTACTTCACATTAAATAAAAAACATTTTAATTTCCTTAACAATTAGTGTGTTCTTTTTTTAAAGAAATCATATCACTCTTATTGGAAAACCCTATACTATGGCATATTTCAAAACGGCATATTTTAAAACGACATATGGTACGTAACGGCAAAGGGTTGGCCACGTATTACTATTTTCCAAAAGACTGTTTACAAAAGACTGTTTCTAAAATTTTTTCTTCAAAATCTTGTTTACCTTTATGTTTACTTTTATCAATATGATTCTTTCGACATTTTTATAGACAAATATATTATTCATAATGGCATTCCAATATTTACGGCTTGGTGAGCCGGTGAAATAAAAAAGCATTAATGCCATTAAACAGAATATATTTGTCTATAAAAAAGCCGAAAGAATCATATTGTTAAAAAACAGACAAAGAACAAATATTTATTAAAAACCGAATCGACAAAATGAGATCTGGGCCCTATTGCACCAACTACTTATCACTTATTACTTATCAACTTATCATAAGTTCGTTTTTTTGATTATGATAAGTGATAAGTGTTTTACCAAAAGTAAAAAAATCTCACTCACTTATCAATTTAGAAACTTATCAAATTTGGATAAAGATAAGTGATAAGCGTTGCACATAGATTGTCTATAACTTATCAAATGACAAATTATCAAATTTTTATGATAAGTTGTAATGATCATTGAGTAGGATGGAACTTATGGCTATTTATCAACCGATTACGTTGATTCTCGACAGGTACAATGAAAATTGGATTCTAAAATGATTTTTAGATGAAGTTCGGGAATATGGCCAATTAGGAAGGAACTTGACCATTTCTTATCCGATTTTGATGAAATTCAGCATTTCCAATGGAAAGGGGATTCTAAAATGATTTTTAGATCTTAATATGAAATATGAATTCTTTTAGAATATGGTCAAGTTCCATCATAATTGGCCATATTCAATTATGATGGCACTTGACCATATTCCAGAACTTCATCTAAAAATCATTTTAGAATCCCATTTTCACTGTACATGCTCAATTTCATCAAAATCGGATAAGAAATGGCCAAGTTCCTGCTCAATTGGCCACATTCCAGAACTTCACCCAAAAATCATCTTAGAATCCCATTTCCATCGTACATGCTCAATTTCATCAAAATTGGGTAAGAAATGGCCAAATTGTTACTGGGGTCTGATGAGCTGATTTTTTCTTTCGTCCCGCCGCTCAGTGGTAATGGGTTCGTTCTCGCTCGACCACCGGTAACATAAAACCTGGTAACCGGACTTTCATTTGGTTTCACCCCGCCTTAATCCCGTTCGCTTAGCACGCACTCATCTTATTTGGAAAGTGGGTAACTTTTCCAGTTAGGCCTATCGTTCCGGATATATGGTCCTTCGCAAGCTCCACAAAAAAAATACCTATATATAAATATATGTCCGAACAAAAAAACTGTGAATTTTCTGGTACGACCAAATTTACCAAGGTTACACAATAAGGGCAAAACAAATTTTGTGGTTTTTTGATTTTTAAATGACAATGCAAATTAGTTAATTAATTTAAGTAATATAACGGGGTTATATGAATGAAAACAATACACATATATAATTTAAAATACTGAACAAAATAAACCCCCCCCCCTCCCCCCCCAAAATGAAATCAATATATATATAATGAACAAAATAACGTTTACTTCCCCCAAATTATGGACTGGCCAAGTGCGTCCTCCAAACTCCAACTCCCAATGCTGCTATACCCCACCACTCGGTGCTGCTGATGACACCCTCCGCTAGACCTGGGGAGGCCCCTAGGCCCCCACCACCATGGATGGGACCATGTGGATTTTTCTCTTTCCTTTTTGGATTAGGCGTGGGTGCGTCTCAATACCGATGTTGGTGTAGTATGCCCACCCCGTGGTTAACACGGTTATTTAAACCGCCCCTTTCTTCACCTTGTCCACGACGTAAAGGAAACCAATTGGATTCTTCTTAATAAATTTTTATTTTTTTATTTGCAAACAATTTTATAAGTATAAGTTTTTTTTTTTTCCTCGGAAATTTGGTGGTACGTGGAAATTCACTAAATACCACGTTATAATCACTCCCAACCAACACACGAACAAACCCGCGATCCCCACGCGTAAACTATACTTATATTATTTGTCTCTGACAATATTTACAGGGATTCTTTTTTTATGTTGGTGGTTCACTGCTAGGAGCATATATTTCAGATATAAATGGGCCCCGACACACGGATGATTAATTATCCACAATAACCAAAAAAAATTCCGAAACAAATCTATCGTGTATCCTGTCACAATGCCAAAATTTTTCTCTTTTTTTTTTTTTTTTTCCTTCTAGCCTACCAAACCTTTTTAATTTTTCTTCCCGGTCTACTTTTCCTAAATATAATTTTGCTATCAAACACTGTGGAACGACGTCCCTTTGATGACACCGTTACAAAATTCCTTCCTAATTGGTCATATACCAGGGGAAAATAACGTTTTTAACAGACTTCCGTCATGCCACTACAATTTGTATCATAGCTCTTATCAATTTATTTGAGTAGTAAAATTTTTCTTATGGATATTTTGGATATTTATCATTAAAGTATTCGATTATTGATAAGTTAAAACTTTTGGTGCAATAGAACTACGAAAAACTTATCAAAAACCTCAAACTTATCACTTGTCCAAATATTACTTATCATTTATCATTTCGCAAATTGGTGCAACTTAATTTTGATAAGTGAGTGCTTATCACTTATTATAACTCAATAAAATATTTATCAAATTTCAATTTGGTGCAACAGAAAATTATCAAAAATTATGATAAGTTGATAAATAATAAGTGATAAGTAGTTGGTGCAATAGGGCCAATTTACATATTTTTACTTTTAAAATTAGATTTAAATAAAAAAAAAAAATTATAGATATTAATAAGCACTTCCCGATTATATCTTTATTACCAATATTTTTATTTCCGTTGGGAGAATAAATTTAATTGCATTAAGTGAAGGAAAATTATATTAAGCGAAATAAAATTCCAATAGGTAAAGGGTAATTTTAGTAAGTATAGGGTAACTTTATAAGTTGATGATTAAAACCATTTTAGAATCCCATTTCCATCGCACTGTTGAGTTGAGTTTGATCATAATCGGTTAAGAAATAGCCGATTTTTATTCGAATTGGCCATATTCCAGAACTTTATCTAAAACTCATTTTAGAATCCTATTTCCATCATATTTGCCGAATTTCATCAGAATCAGTTATGAAATAGCCAAGTTGTATAAAAATTGCCATATCTCAGAACTTTATCTAGAAACCATTTAACAATCCCAATTCCATCACTCTTTCCGAATTTCATCATAATCGGCCAATAAATAGACAAATTCTATCAAAATTAACCATATTCCAGAACTTCTACTAAAACTCATTTTAGGATCCCATTTCCATCACACTTGTTGAATTTCATCATGATCGTTTAAGAAATACCCAAGTTCCATCATGATTGGCCATATTCTAGATATTCATCTACAATTCTTTTTAGAAAACCATTTCTAACGTATAAGTTGAATTTCATCATATTCGGTTAATTAATAGGTAAGTTCCTTCCTAATTGGCCATATTACAGAACTTCGTCTAAAATCCGGTTTAGTATTCCATTTTCATTGCACTTGCCAAATTTCATCATACTCGGCTAAGAAATAGCCAAGTTTTAGAAAATGCCTTATTATACCATATGCCATATGAAAATATGCCGTCGTGTACCTTATGCCATAGTGTACCATATGTCGTTTTAAAATTTACCGTTTTGAAATATGCCATGTTGAACGGATTCACAATTGAAGAAGCTTTTTTATTATATAAACCAGTTTTGCCACAGTAGTTTGTTGCGCTGAAGTCATAATGTCATTCCGCATGATCGGTATCAAATGCCAAATTAATTACTAATAGTTAACTGACGATCGCGATAGCTGTAGTAATATTTCACCTTGTTAATCATGCAATAAACAATTTTAATAGCGGTCATTTGATAATTTACGATCAGTTGAATGAGGGAGCGTTTCCATAATTTATAATCAAGTACAAAGGTGTAAAGATCATAAAATATAGAAACTCCATAAATCGAACGATCACATTTTTATAGAGCTCAATTTTTTTTTTTTTTTTCGCAGCCAAATTAGGTCATCAAATTCGCGAACACAAATATTTAATGTGCACTTGTAAGCAAACCGCTCTCCGATAACAAATTTAAAATATTGGGACAATTGATCATGTTTCTGTTCACTTGATCGCGCGATAATGTTATTATATTTGAAGGTGTGTCCGCGCCTCGCGATCGATGACATTTTAAAGTAAAATCAAAACTTGATCACTATTTAAAAATAAACAAATTGGTAAGGTACGCCTGCCTAAGGTGTCTATTTGCATACCGCGAGATAACAAATTTATTACATAATTTACATATTTTATGAGAAATTTATACATTTTTGTTGCCACGTGATCGCACACGTTATGAAGTCATAAAATTACATCATCTTTGTGTAATGATGATCGTATTACACGGAATGAGTTGGTTATCTATAGTATAGTTGAGATATAATCGATCATAGACACACGCGACGTATGACTAATTTTGCAATTGGCGCCAATCATAAACATTTGTTATTTATTTTTATTTTTATTGATTGGTAATCGTCACAATTTGATCACTTTAATTTGTAATCATATAATATAGCAGATCCGAATCACATTCGTCGATCGAAACGATCGTATCATACCGTTTTTGGTCTATATATAAATTGCAAATGAGATCAAACGGCGATTTACTTAATGACGCATTTTATACATTGCGTGGTGATGATCTCAACGATCTCATATGTTTCAGTGAGTTCGGCTCCCCTTTATATTTTAATTTAACTAACCGCAAACGAAATTTTATAATCAAAGACAATCAATCATCTCTATACATCGTCTACAACACACAATACAGTAATAATTTAGGAGGGTGCTCTTCAATTAGCCCTATTTAAATATTTTGACAATAAATTGAAATTTATGTGACACTCAAATAATTTTATGGGTTGTTGTTAGGTCTATCTAAATTATAAATCGTTAATTGGTTATTTGGTGGTAATGTATGCGGTGCAGGAAATGTTAACTCACGAACACAAATGCGGGCAGAATTGTAGTGATTTATGTACTTCCTCTCCAAAATTTTATGCGGTTAATTTTTTTTTGTGGCCCCAATTGTCCTAACACTCGTCAATAGTTACACTCTTAATTATAATTGTTTCTTTTTTTTTGTTCTCATTTCAGGTCGAATCAGTCGAACTCGCCTTAAATTTACTCGATGGTTCTGATATGCGCGGCCATAAAATTAGCGTACAACGTGCCAAATTTCAAATGCGGGGCGAATACAATCCAACGTTGAAGCCGAAAAAGAAGAAAAAAACGGCAGAGAAACAGAAAAAATTGCAAGAGAAATTGTTTGATTGGCGACCGGATAGAATGCGTGGTGAGCGACCAGCATACGAACGGACGGTAGTGATTAAAAATTTATTTACGCGTGAACTGTTTGAGCGCGAAGTCGATTTAATAATTGACTATAAAAATGATTTGCGCGAGGAATGTAAAAAATGTGGTATCGTGCGAAAGGTTGTACTGTATGATGTAAGTATATTATGGTGGGCGTAAAGTCTGGATAAAACAAATAATATTTGTGTGTATATTGTAACAGAGACATTCGGAAGGTGTGGCTCAAGTGACGATGGATGATCCCGAGGAGGCAGATATTGTTGTGAAATTAATGGATGGACGTTATTTTGGACAACGAAAACTTTCGGCAACACTTTGGGATGGCAAAACCACTTACAAGAAAGATGAATCTGAAATCGAGAACAAGGAACGTTTAGAGAATTGGAGCAAATTTTTGGAATCAGAAGATAGGGAGCCTAAGGTTGAGGAACCAGATGCAACTACACCAGAGGTTACAACCATAAATGACGAATAAACAATTTTTATGAAGCAAAAGTTGTATTACCAAAAACGTTTTAATAAATGATTGCGTCAATTTCATAAAAAAATTTCATTTTTTTTATTTCATTTTGCTTAGATCGGGGATCGATTACATTTCTAGACTGTGTACGCGGGTAATATGATGCCAAATTAAATAGTTTAGTTAGAATGTAAAAAATGTTATTACCCCAATAAGTTTTAACGATAAACACAAGCAAACAGTTACGCCACAGTGTATACATCCGTATAGTATGGTGTTCTTGGCCAAATGGTAGAGTAAATATTTCGTATTCGGTTTCACAATTAAAACTGATTTTTAATGGGAGCTGGTTACTTTACTTTGTTTACACTTAACAATAATGTATTGCTGCTTTAAATAAATTAGTTCAAACACACACACACACACACACATATATGGCATGCGATTTACTATATCTCCGCGTTTTTGATGAAATTCTCATCATTAAAAAGCGTCACATGCACGTCTCGCACCATTTACTCTGCGGTGATAATAACATTGTGTGAAACCACAAATAAAATCTCAATTCTGATTTTTTCGTAAAATGATCTGTGAAACCGCTTCGTTAACTGAACTCTTCCTTAGTGTACAATATTTGATGGATGTGGATAAAGGTTGAACTGTAATACTAGCAAGTAGGTATTTAGTTATTGAGCGTGAATCTCAATTTAATGTAAACACTTTGAAAATAGTAAAAAGTTTTAGAGAGGTATCAAGAACCGCAATCGGAGCACAATTGCAGATTTCCCCATTTTTTGGCTCAGAATTTGCTGATTTATAGTAAGGTGATTTTCACAAAAATCGAATTTTTAATGAAATGTTTGAAAGTAATCAAGCAATCTAATTGCGCGTTGGTACAACAATTACAGGTCCCGAAACCTATCTTTAGAGGTATCAAGAACCGCAATCGGAGCACAATTGCAGATTTTCCCATTTTTTGGCTCAGAATTTACTGAATTATAGTAAGGTGATTTTTAGCAAAATCGAATTTTCAATTAAATGTTTGAAAGTAATCAAGCAATATAATTGCGCATTGGTACAACAATTACAGGTCCCGAAACCTATCTTTAGAGGTATCAAGAACCGCAATCGAAGTACAATTGCAGATTTTCCCTTTTTGTTGCTCAGAATTTACTGAATTATAGTAAGGTGATTTTTAGCAAAATCGAATTTTCAATGAAATGTTTGCAAGAAATCAAGCAATCTAATTGCGCATTGGTACAACAATTACAGGTCCCGAAACCTATCTTTAGAGGTATCAAGAACCGCAATCGGAGCACAATTGCAGATTTTCCCATTTTTTGGCTCAGAATTTACTGAATTATAGTAAGGTGATTTTTAGCAAAATCGAATTTTCAATGAAATGTTTGCAAGAAATCAAACAATCTAATTGCGCGTTGGTACAACAATTACAGGTCCCGAAACCTATCTTTAGAGGTATCAAGAACCGCAATCGAAGTACAATAGCAGATTTTCCCTTTTTGTTGCTCAGAATTTACTGAATTATAGTAAGGTGATTTTCACAAAAATAGAATTTTCAATGAAATGTTTGCAAGAAATCCAGCAATCTAATTGCGCGTTGGTACAACAATTACAGGTCCCGAAACCTATCTTTAGAGGTATCAAGAACCGCAATCGGAGCACAATTGCAGATTTTCCCATTTTTTGGCTCAGAATTTACTGAATTATAGTAAGGTGATTTTTAGCAAAATCGAATTTTCAATTAAATGTTTGCAAGAAATCAAGCAATCTAATTGCGCATTGGTACAACAATTACAGGTCCCGAAACCTATCTTTAGAGGTATCAAGAACCGCAATCGAAGTACAATTGCAGATTTTCCCTTTTTGTTGCTCAGAATTTACTGAATTATAGTAAGGTGATTTTTAGCAAAATCGAATTTTTAATGAAATGTTTGAAAGTAATCAAGCTATCTAAGTAAGAAACCTATCTTTAGAGGTATCAAGAACCGCAATCGAAGTACAATTGCAGATTTTCTCTTTTTGTTGCTCAGAATTTACTGAATTATAGTAAGGTGATTTTCACAAAAATCGAATTTTCAATGAAATGTTTGCAAGAAATCAAGCAATCTAATTGCGCATTGGTACAACAATTACAGGTCCCGAAACCTATCTTTAGAGGTATCAAGAACAGCAATCGAAGTACAATAGCAGAGTTTCCCTTTTTGTTGCTCAGAATTTACTGAATTATAGTAAGGTGATTTTCACAAAAATCGAATTTTCAATGAAATGTTTGCAAGAAATCAAGCAATCTAATTGCGCATTGGTACAACAATTACAGGTCCCGAAACCTATCTTTAGAGGTATCAAGAACCGCAATCGGAGCACAATTGCAGATTTTCCCATTTTTTGGCTCAGAATTTGCTGATTTATAGTAAGGTGATTTTCACAAAAATCGAATTTTTAATGAAATGTTTGAAAGTAATCAAGCAATCTAATTGCGCGTTGGTACAACAATTACAGGTCCCGAAACCTATCTTTAGAGGTATCAAGAACAGCAATCGAAGTACAATAGCAGAGTTTCCCTTTTTGTTGCTCAGAATTTACTGAATTATAGTAAGGTGATTTGAAGCAAAATCGAATTTTCAATGAATATAATTGCGCATTGGTACAACAATTACAGGTCCCGAAACCTATCTTTAGAGGTATCAAGAACCGCAATCGAAGTACAATAGCAGATTTTCCCTTTTTGTTGCTCAGAATTTACTGAATTATAGTAAGGTGATTTGAAGCAAAATCGAATTTTCAATGAAATGTTTGCAAGAAATCAAGCAATCTAATTGCGCATTGGTACAACAATTACAGGTCCCGAAACCTATCTTTAGAGGTATCAAGAACCGCAATCGAAGTACAATTGCAGATTTTCCCTTTTTGTTGCTCAGAATTTACTGAATTATAGTAAGGTGATTTTTAGCAAAATCGAATTTTTAATGAAATGTTTGAAAGTAATCAAGCAATATAATTGCGCATTGGTACAACAATTACAGGTCCCGAAACCTATCTTTAGAGGTATCAAGAACCGCAATCGAAGTACAATTGCAGATTTTCCCTTTTTGTTGCTCAGAATTTACTGAATTATAGTAAGGTGATTTTTAGCAAAATCGAATTTTCAATGAAATGTTTGCAAGAAATCAAGCAATCTAATTGCGCATTGGTACAACAATTACAGGTCCCGAAACCTATCTTTAGAGGTATCAAGAACCGCAATCGGAGCACAATTGCAGATTTTCCCATTTTTTGGCTCAGAATTTACTGAATTATAGTAAGGTGATTTTTAGCAAAATCGAATTTTCAATGAAATGTTTGCAAGAAATCAAGCAATCTAATTGCGCGTTGGTACAACAATTACAGGTCCCGAAACCTATCTTTAGAGGTATCAAGAACCGCAATCGAAGTACAATAGCAGATTTTCCCTTTTTGTTGCTCAGAATTTACTGAATTATAGTAAGGTGATTTTCACAAAAATAGAATTTTCAATGAAATGTTTGCAAGAAATCCAGCAATCTAATTGCGCGTTGGTACAACAATTACAGGTCCCGAAACCTATCTTTAGAGGTATCAAGAACCGCAATCGGAGCACAATTGCAGATTTTCCCATTTTTTGGCTCAGAATTTACTGAATTATAGTAAGGTGATTTTTAGCAAAATCGAATTTTCAATTAAATGTTTGCAAGAAATCAAGCAATCTAATTGCGCATTGGTACAACAATTACAGGTCCCGAAACCTATCTTTAGAGGTATCAAGAACCGCAATCGAAGTACAATTGCAGATTTTCCCTTTTTGTTGCTCAGAATTTACTGAATTATAGTAAGGTGATTTTTAGCAAAATCGAATTTTCAATGAAATGTTTGCAAGAAATCAAGCAATCTAATTGCGCATTGGTACAACAATTACAGGTCCCGAAACCTATCTTTAGAGGTATCAAGAACAGCAATCGAAGTACAATAGCAGAGTTTCCCTTTTTGTTGCTCAGAATTTACTGAATTATAGTAAGGTGATTTTCACAAAAATCGAATTTTCAATGAAATGTTTGCAAGAAATCAAGCAATCTAATTGCGCATTGGTACAACAATTACAGGTCCCGAAACCTATCTTTAGAGGTATCAAGAACCGCAATCGGAGCACAATTGCAGATTTTCCCATTTTTTGGCTCAGAATTTGCTGATTTATAGTAAGGTGATTTTCACAAAAATCGAATTTTTAATGAAATGTTTGAAAGTAATCAAGCAATCTAATTGCGCGTTGGTACAACAATTACAGGTCCCGAAACCTATCTTTAGAGGTATCAAGAACAGCAATCGAAGTACAATAGCAGAGTTTCCCTTTTTGTTGCTCAGAATTTACTGAATTATAGTAAGGTGATTTGAAGCAAAATCGAATTTTCAATGAATATAATTGCGCATTGGTACAACAATTACAGGTCCCGAAACCTATCTTTAGAGGTATCAAGAACCGCAATCGAAGTACAATAGCAGATTTTCCCTTTTTGTTGCTCAGAATTTACTGAATTATAGTAAGGTGATTTGAAGCAAAATCGAATTTTCAATGAAATGTTTGCAAGAAATCAAGCAATCTAATTGCGCATTGGTACAACAATTACAGGTCCCGAAACCTATCTTTAGAGGTATCAAGAACCGCAATCGAAGTACAATTGCAGATTTTCCCTTTTTGTTGCTCAGAATTTACTGAATTATAGTAAGGTGATTTTTAGCAAAATCGAATTTTCAATGAAATGTTTGCAAGAAATCAAGCAATCTAATTGCGCATTGGTACAACAATTACAGGTCCCGAAACCTATCTTTAGAGGTATCAAGAACCGCAATCGAAGTACAATTGCAGATTTTCCCTTTTTGTTGCTCAGAATTTACTGAATTATAGTAAGGTGATTTTTAGCAAAATCGAATTTTCAATGAAATGTTTGCAAGAAATCAAGCAATCTAATTGCGCGTTGGTACAACAATTACAGGTCCCGAAACCTATCTTTAGAGGTATCAAGAACCGCAATCGGAGCACAATTGCAGATTTTCCCATTTTTTGGCTCAGAATTTACTGAATTATAGTAAGGTGATTTGAAGCAAAATCGAATTTTCAATGAAATGTTTGCAAGAAATCAAGCAATCTAATTGCGCATTGGTACAACAATTACAGGTCCCGAAACCTATCTTTAGAGGTATCAAGAACCGCAATCGAAGTACAATTGCAGATTTTCCCTTTTTGTTGCTCAGAATTTACTGAATTATAGTAAGGTGATTTTTAGCAAAATCGAATTTTCAATGAAATGTTTGCAAGAAATCAAGCAATCTAATTGCGCATTGGTACAACAATTACAGGTCCCGAAACCTATCTTTAGAGGTATCAAGAACCGCAATCGAAGTACAATTGCAGATTTTCCCTTTTTGTTGCTCAGAATTTACTGAATTATAGTAAGGTGATTTTTAGCAAAATCGAATTTTCAATGAAATGTTTGCAAGAAATCAAGCAATCTAATTGCGCATTGGTACAACAATTACAGGTCCCGAAACCTATCTTTAGAGGTATCAAGAACCGCAATCGAAGTACAATTGCAGATTTTCCCTTTTTGTTGCTCAGAATTTACTGAATTATAGTAAGGTGATTTTTAGCAAAATCGAATTTTCAATGAAATGTTTGCAAGAAATCAAGCAATCTAATTGCGCATTGGTACAACAATTACAGGTCCCGAAACCTATCTTTAGAGGTATCAAGAACCGCAATCGAAGTACAATTGCAGATTTTCCCTTTTTGTTGCTCAGAATTTACTGAATTATAGTAAGGTGATTTTTAGCAAAATCGAATTTTCAATGAAATGTTTGAAAGTAATCAAGCAATCTAATTGCGCGTTGGTACAACAATTACAGGTCCCGAAACCTATATTTAGAGGTATCAAGAACCGCAATCGGAGCACAATTGCAGATTTTCCCATTTTTTGGCTCAGAATTTACTGAATTATAGTAAGGTGATTTTTAGCAAAATCGAATTTTCAATGAAATGTTTGCAAGAAATCAAGCAATCTAATTGCGCGTTGGTACAACAATTACAGGTCCCGAAACCTATCTTTAGAGGTATCAAGAACCGCAATCGGAGCACAATTGCAGATTTTCCCATTTTTTGGCTCAGAATTTACTGAATTATAGTAAGGTGATTTTTAGCAAAATCGAATTTTCAATGAAATGTTTGAAAGTAATCAAGCAATCTAATTGCGCGTTGGTACAACAATTACAGGTCCCGAAACCTATATTTAGAGGTATCAAGAACCGCAATCGGAGCACAATTGCAGATTTTCCCATTTTTTGGCTCAGAATTTACTGAATTATAGTAAGGTGATTTTTAGCAAAATCGAATTTTCAATGAAATGTTTGCAAGAAATCAAGCAATCTAATTGCGCATTGGTACAACAATTACAGGTCCCGAAACCTATCTTTAGAGGTATCAAGAACAGCAATCGAAGTACAATTGCAGATTTTCCCTTTTTGTTGCTCAGAATTTACTGAATTATAGTAAGGTGATTTTTAGCAAAATCGAATTTTCAATGAAATGTTTGCAAGAAATCAAGCAATCTAATTGCGCATTGGTACAACAATTACAGGTCCCGAAACCTATCTTTAGAGGTATCAAGAACCGCAATCGAAGTACAATTGCAGATTTTCCCTTTTTGTTGCTCAGAATTTACTGAATTATAGTAAGGTGATTTTTAGCAAAATCGAATTTTCAATGAAATGTTTGAAAGTAATCAAGCAATCTAATTGCGCGTTGGTACAACAATTACAGGTCCCGAAACCTATATTTAGAGGTATCAAGAACCGCAATCGGAGCACAATTGCAGATTTTCCCATTTTTTGGCTCAGAATTTACTGAATTATAGTAAGGTGATTTTTAGCAAAATCGAATTTTCAATGAAATGTTTGCAAGAAATCAAGCAATCTAATTGCGCGTTGGTACAACAATTACAGGTCCCGAAACCTATATTTAGAGGTATCAAGAACCGCAATCGGAGCACAATTGCAGATTTTCCCATTTTTTGGCTCAGAATTTACTGAATTATAGTAAGGTGATTTTTAGCAAAATCGAATTTTCAATGAAATGTTTGCAAGAAATCAAGCAATCTAATTGCGCATTGGTACAACAATTACAGGTCCCGAAACCTATCTTTAGAGGTATCAAGAACAGCAATCGAAGTACAATTGCAGATTTTCCCTTTTTGTTGCTCAGAATTTACTGAATTATAGTAAGGTGATTTTTAGCAAAATCGAATTTTCAATGAAATGTTTGCAAGAAATCCAGCAATCTAATTGCGCGTTGGTACAACAATTACAGGTCCCGAAACCTATCTTTAGAGGTATCAAGAACCGCAATCGAAATACAATAGCAGATTTTCCCTTTTTGTTGCTCAGAATTTACTGAATTATAGTAAGGTGATTTTCACAAAAATCGAATTTTCAACGAAATGTTTGCAAGAAATCCAGCAATCTAATTGCGCGTTGGTACAACAATTACAGGTCCCGAAACCTATCTTTAGAGGTATCAAGAACCGCAATCGAAATACAATAGCAGATTTTCCCTTTTTGTTGCTCAGAATTTACTGAATTATAGTAAGGTGATTTTTAGCAAAATCGAATTTTCAATGAAATGTTTGAAAGTAATCAAGCAATCTAATTGCGCATTGGTACAACAATTACAGGTCCCGAAACCTATCTTTAGAGGTATCAAGAACCGCAATCGAAGTACAATTGCAGATTTTCCCTTTTTGTTGCTCAGAATTTACTGAATTATAGTAAGGTGATTTTTAGCAAAATCGAATTTTCAATGAAATGTTTGAAAGTAATCAAGCAATCTAATTGCGCGTTGGTACAACAATTACAGGTCCCGAAACCTATATTTAGAGGTATCAAGAACCGCAATCGGAGCACAATTGCAGATTTTCCCATTTTTTGGCTCAGAATTTACTGAATTATAGTAAGGTGATTTTTAGCAAAATCGAATTTTCAATGAAATGTTTGCAAGAAATCAAGCAATCTAATTGCGCGTTGGTACAACAATTACAGGTCCCGAAACCTATCTTTAGAGGTATCAAGAACCGCAATCGGAGCACAATTGCAGATTTTCCCATTTTTTGGCTCAGAATTTACTGAATTATAGTAAGGTGATTTTTAGCAAAATCGAATTTTCAATGAAATGTTTGAAAGTAATCAAGCAATCTAATTGCGCGTTGGTACAACAATTACAGGTCCCGAAACCTATATTTAGAGGTATCAAGAACCGCAATCGGAGCACAATTGCAGATTTTCCCATTTTTTGGCTCAGAATTTACTGAATTATAGTAAGGTGATTTTTAGCAAAATCGAATTTTCAATGAAATGTTTGCAAGAAATCAAGCAATCTAATTGCGCATTGGTACAACAATTACAGGTCCCGAAACCTATCTTTAGAGGTATCAAGAACCGCAATCGGAGCACAATTGCAGATTTTCCCATTTTTTGGCTCAGAATTTACTGAATTATAGTAAGGTGATTTTTAGCAAAATCGAATTTTCAATGAAATGTTTGCAAGAAATCAAGCAATCTAATTGCGCATTGGTACAACAATTACAGGTCCCGAAACCTATCTTTAGAGGTATCAAGAACCGCAATCGAAGTACAATTGCAGATTTTCCCTTTTTGTTGCTCAGAATTTACTGAATTATAGTAAGGTGATTTTTAGCAAAATCGAATTTTCAATGAAATGTTTGAAAGTAATCAAGCAATCTAATTGCGCGTTGGTACAACAATTACAGGTCCCGAAACCTATATTTAGAGGTATCAAGAACCGCAATCGGAGCACAATTGCAGATTTTCCCATTTTTTGGCTCAGAATTTACTGAATTATAGTAAGGTGATTTTTAGCAAAATCGAATTTTCAATGAAATGTTTGCAAGAAATCAAGCAATCTAATTGCGCATTGGTACAACAATTACAGGTCCCGAAACCTATCTTTAGAGGTATCAAGAACCGCAATCGGAGCACAATTGCAGATTTTCCCATTTTTTGGCTCAGAATTTACTGAATTATAGTAAGGTGATTTTTAGCAAAATCGAATTTTCAATGAAATGTTTGCAAGAAATCAAGCAATCTAATTGCGCATTGGTACAACAATTACAGGTCCCGAAACCTATATTTAGAGGTATCAAGAACCGCAATCGGAGCACAATTGCAGATTTTCCCATTTTTTGGCTCAGAATTTACTGAATTATAGTAAGGTGATTTTTAGCAAAATCGAATTTTCAATGAAATGTTTGCAAGAAATCAAGCAATCTAATTGCGCATTGGTACAACAATTACAGGTCCCGAAACCTATCTTTAGAGGTATCAAGAACCGCAATCGGAGCACAATTGCAGATTTTCCCATTTTTTGGCTCAGAATTTACTGAATTATAGTAAGGTGATTTTTAGCAAAATCGAATTTTCAATGAAATGTTTGCAAGAAATCAAGCAATCTAATTGCGCATTGGTACAACAATTACAGGTCCCGAAACCTATCTTTAGAGGTATCAAGAACCGCAATCGAAGTACAATTGCAGATTTTCCCTTTTTGTTGCTCAGAATTTACTGAATTATAGTAAGGTGATTTTTAGCAAAATCGAATTTTCAATGAAATGTTTGAAAGTAATCAAGCAATCTAATTGCGCGTTGGTACAACAATTACAGGTCCCGAAACCTATATTTAGAGGTATCAAGAACCGCAATCGGAGCACAATTGCAGATTTTCCCATTTTTTGGCTCAGAATTTACTGAATTATAGTAAGGTGATTTTTAGCAAAATCGAATTTTCAATGAAATGTTTGCAAGAAATCAAGCAATCTAATTGCGCATTGGTACAACAATTACAGGTCCCGAAACCTATCTTTAGAGGTATCAAGAACAGCAATCGAAGTACAATTGCAGATTTTCCCTTTTTGTTGCTCAGAATTTACTGAATTATAGTAAGGTGATTTTTAGCAAAATCGAATTTTCAATGAAATGTTTGCAAGAAATCCAGCAATCTAATTGCGCGTTGGTACAACAATTACAGGTCCCGAAACCTATCTTTAGAGGTATCAAGAACCGCAATCGAAATACAATAGCAGATTTTCCCTTTTTGTTGCTCAGAATTTACTGAATTATAGTAAGGTGATTTTCACAAAAATCGAATTTTCAACGAAATGTTTGCAAGAAATCCAGCAATCTAATTGCGCGTTGGTACAACAATTACAGGTCCCGAAACCTATCTTTAGAGGTATCAAGAACCGCAATCGAAATACAATAGCAGATTTTCCCTTTTTGTTGCTCAGAATTTACTGAATTATAGTAAGGTGATTTTTAGCAAAATCGAATTTTCAATGAAATGTTTGAAAGTAATCAAGCAATCTAATTGCGCATTGGTACAACAATTACAGGTCCCGAAACCTATCTTTAGAGGTATCAAGAACCGCAATCGAAGTACAATTGCAGATTTTCCCTTTTTGTTGCTCAGAATTTACTGAATTATAGTAAGGTGATTTTTAGCAAAATCGAATTTTCAATGAAATGTTTGAAAGTAATCAAGCAATCTAATTGCGCGTTGGTACAACAATTACAGGTCCCGAAACCTATATTTAGAGGTATCAAGAACCGCAATCGGAGCACAATTGCAGATTTTCCCATTTTTTGGCTCAGAATTTACTGAATTATAGTAAGGTGATTTTTAGCAAAATCGAATTTTCAATGAAATGTTTGCAAGAAATCAAGCAATCTAATTGCGCGTTGGTACAACAATTACAGGTCCCGAAACCTATCTTTAGAGGTATCAAGAACCGCAATCGGAGCACAATTGCAGATTTTCCCATTTTTTGGCTCAGAATTTACTGAATTATAGTAAGGTGATTTTTAGCAAAATCGAATTTTCAATGAAATGTTTGAAAGTAATCAAGCAATCTAATTGCGCGTTGGTACAACAATTACAGGTCCCGAAACCTATATTTAGAGGTATCAAGAACCGCAATCGGAGCACAATTGCAGATTTTCCCATTTTTTGGCTCAGAATTTACTGAATTATAGTAAGGTGATTTTTAGCAAAATCGAATTTTCAATGAAATGTTTGCAAGAAATCAAGCAATCTAATTGCGCATTGGTACAACAATTACAGGTCCCGAAACCTATCTTTAGAGGTATCAAGAACCGCAATCGGAGCACAATTGCAGATTTTCCCATTTTTTGGCTCAGAATTTACTGAATTATAGTAAGGTGATTTTTAGCAAAATCGAATTTTCAATGAAATGTTTGCAAGAAATCAAGCAATCTAATTGCGCATTGGTACAACAATTACAGGTCCCGAAACCTATCTTTAGAGGTATCAAGAACCGCAATCGAAGTACAATTGCAGATTTTCCCTTTTTGTTGCTCAGAATTTACTGAATTATAGTAAGGTGATTTTTAGCAAAATCGAATTTTCAATGAAATGTTTGAAAGTAATCAAGCAATCTAATTGCGCGTTGGTACAACAATTACAGGTCCCGAAACCTATATTTAGAGGTATCAAGAACCGCAATCGGAGCACAATTGCAGATTTTCCCATTTTTTGGCTCAGAATTTACTGAATTATAGTAAGGTGATTTTTAGCAAAATCGAATTTTCAATGAAATGTTTGCAAGAAATCAAGCAATCTAATTGCGCGTTGGTACAACAATTACAGGTCCCGAAACCTATATTTAGAGGTATCAAGAACCGCAATCGGAGCACAATTGCAGATTTTCCCATTTTTTGGCTCAGAATTTACTGAATTATAGTAAGGTGATTTTTAGCAAAATCGAATTTTCAATGAAATGTTTGCAAGAAATCAAGCAATCTAATTGCGCATTGGTACAACAATTACAGGTCCCGAAACCTATCTTTAGAGGTATCAAGAACAGCAATCGAAGTACAATTGCAGATTTTCCCTTTTTGTTGCTCAGAATTTACTGAATTATAGTAAGGTGATTTTTAGCAAAATCGAATTTTCAATGAAATGTTTGCAAGAAATCCAGCAATCTAATTGCGCGTTGGTACAACAATTACAGGTCCCGAAACCTATCTTTAGAGGTATCAAGAACCGCAATCGAAATACAATAGCAGATTTTCCCTTTTTGTTGCTCAGAATTTACTGAATTATAGTAAGGTGATTTTCACAAAAATCGAATTTTCAACGAAATGTTTGCAAGAAATCCAGCAATCTAATTGCGCGTTGGTACAACAATTACAGGTCCCGAAACCTATCTTTAGAGGTATCAAGAACCGCAATCGAAATACAATAGCAGATTTTCCCTTTTTGTTGCTCAGAATTTACTGAATTATAGTAAGGTGATTATTAGCAAAATCGAATTTTCAATGAAATGTTTGAAAGTAATCAAGCAATCTAATTGCGCATTGGTACAACAATTACAGGTCCCGAAACCTATCTTTAGAGGTATCAAGAACCGCAATCGAAGTACAATTGCAGATTTTCCCTTTTTGTTGCTCAGAATTTACTGAATTATAGTAAGGTGATTTTTAGCAAAATCGAATTTTCAATGAAATGTTTGAAAGTAATCAAGCAATCTAATTGCGCGTTGGTACAACAATTACAGGTCCCGAAACCTATATTTAGAGGTATCAAGAACCGCAATCGGAGCACAATTGCAGATTTTCCCATTTTTTGGCTCAGAATTTACTGAATTATAGTAAGGTGATTTTTAGCAAAATCGAATTTTCAATGAAATGTTTGCAAGAAATCAAGCAATCTAATTGCGCGTTGGTACAACAATTACAGGTCCCGAAACCTATCTTTAGAGGTATCAAGAACCGCAATCGGAGCACAATTGCAGATTTTCCCATTTTTTGGCTCAGAATTTACTGAATTATAGTAAGGTGATTTTTAGCAAAATCGAATTTTCAATGAAATGTTTGAAAGTAATCAAGCAATCTAATTGCGCGTTGGTACAACAATTACAGGTCCCGAAACCTATATTTAGAGGTATCAAGAACCGCAATCGGAGCACAATTGCAGATTTTCCCATTTTTTGGCTCAGAATTTACTGAATTATAGTAAGGTGATTTTTAGCAAAATCGAATTTTCAATGAAATGTTTGCAAGAAATCAAGCAATCTAATTGCGCATTGGTACAACAATTACAGGTCCCGAAACCTATCTTTAGAGGTATCAAGAACCGCAATCGGAGCACAATTGCAGATTTTCCCATTTTTTGGCTCAGAATTTACTGAATTATAGTAAGGTGATTTTTAGCAAAATCGAATTTTCAATGAAATGTTTGCAAGAAATCAAGCAATCTAATTGCGCATTGGTACAACAATTACAGGTCCCGAAACCTATCTTTAGAGGTATCAAGAACCGCAATCGAAGTACAATTGCAGATTTTCCCTTTTTGTTGCTCAGAATTTACTGAATTATAGTAAGGTGATTTTTAGCAAAATCGAATTTTCAATGAAATGTTTGAAAGTAATCAAGCAATCTAATTGCGCGTTGGTACAACAATTACAGGTCCCGAAACCTATATTTAGAGGTATCAAGAACCGCAATCGGAGCACAATTGCAGATTTTCCCATTTTTTGGCTCAGAATTTACTGAATTATAGTAAGGTGATTTTTAGCAAAATCGAATTTTCAATGAAATGTTTGCAAGAAATCAAGCAATCTAATTGCGCATTGGTACAACAATTACAGGTCCCGAAACCTATCTTTAGAGGTATCAAGAACCGCAATCGGAGCACAATTGCAGATTTTCCCATTTTTTGGCTCAGAATTTACTGAATTATAGTAAGGTGATTTTTAGCAAAATCGAATTTTCAATGAAATGTTTGCAAGAAATCAAGCAATCTAATTGCGCATTGGTACAACAATTACAGGTCCCGAAACCTATATTTAGAGGTATCAAGAACCGCAATCGGAGCACAATTGCAGATTTTCCCATTTTTTGGCTCAGAATTTACTGAATTATAGTAAGGTGATTTTTAGCAAAATCGAATTTTCAATGAAATGTTTGCAAGAAATCAAGCAATCTAATTGCGCATTGGTACAACAATTACAGGTCCCGAAACCTATCTTTAGAGGTATCAAGAACCGCAATCGGAGCACAATTGCAGATTTTCCCATTTTTTGGCTCAGAATTTACTGAATTATAGTAAGGTGATTTTTAGCAAAATCGAATTTTCAATGAAATGTTTGCAAGAAATCAAGCAATCTAATTGCGCATTGGTACAACAATTACAGGTCCCGAAACCTATCTTTAGAGGTATCAAGAACCGCAATCGAAGTACAATTGCAGATTTTCCCTTTTTGTTGCTCAGAATTTACTGAATTATAGTAAGGTGATTTTTAGCAAAATCGAATTTTCAATGAAATGTTTGAAAGTAATCAAGCAATCTAATTGCGCGTTGGTACAACAATTACAGGTCCCGAAACCTATATTTAGAGGTATCAAGAACCGCAATCGGAGCACAATTGCAGATTTTCCCATTTTTTGGCTCAGAATTTACTGAATTATAGTAAGGTGATTTTTAGCAAAATCGAATTTTCAATGAAATGTTTGCAAGAAATCAAGCAATCTAATTGCGCATTGGTACAACAATTACAGGTCCCGAAACCTATCTTTAGAGGTATCAAGAACAGCAATCGAAGTACAATTGCAGATTTTCCCTTTTTGTTGCTCAGAATTTACTGAATTATAGTAAGGTGATTTTTAGCAAAATCGAATTTTCAATGAAATGTTTGCAAGAAATCCAGCAATCTAATTGCGCGTTGGTACAACAATTACAGGTCCCGAAACCTATCTTTAGAGGTATCAAGAACCGCAATCGAAATACAATAGCAGATTTTCCCTTTTTGTTGCTCAGAATTTACTGAATTATAGTAAGGTGATTTTCACAAAAATCGAATTTTCAACGAAATGTTTGCAAGAAATCCAGCAATCTAATTGCGCGTTGGTACAACAATTACAGGTCCCGAAACCTATCTTTAGAGGTATCAAGAACCGCAATCGAAATACAATAGCAGATTTTCCCTTTTTGTTGCTCAGAATTTACTGAATTATAGTAAGGTGATTTTTAGCAAAATCGAATTTTCAATGAAATGTTTGAAAGTAATCAAGCAATCTAATTGCGCATTGGTACAACAATTACAGGTCCCGAAACCTATCTTTAGAGGTATCAAGAACCGCAATCGAAGTACAATTGCAGATTTTCCCTTTTTGTTGCTCAGAATTTACTGAATTATAGTAAGGTGATTTTTAGCAAAATCGAATTTTCAATGAAATGTTTGAAAGTAATCAAGCAATCTAATTGCGCGTTGGTACAACAATTACAGGTCCCGAAACCTATATTTAGAGGTATCAAGAACCGCAATCGGAGCACAATTGCAGATTTTCCCATTTTTTGGCTCAGAATTTACTGAATTATAGTAAGGTGATTTTTAGCAAAATCGAATTTTCAATGAAATGTTTGCAAGAAATCAAGCAATCTAATTGCGCGTTGGTACAACAATTACAGGTCCCGAAACCTATCTTTAGAGGTATCAAGAACCGCAATCGGAGCACAATTGCAGATTTTCCCATTTTTTGGCTCAGAATTTACTGAATTATAGTAAGGTGATTTTTAGCAAAATCGAATTTTCAATGAAATGTTTGAAAGTAATCAAGCAATCTAATTGCGCGTTGGTACAACAATTACAGGTCCCGAAACCTATATTTAGAGGTATCAAGAACCGCAATCGGAGCACAATTGCAGATTTTCCCATTTTTTGGCTCAGAATTTACTGAATTATAGTAAGGTGATTTTTAGCAAAATCGAATTTTCAATGAAATGTTTGCAAGAAATCAAGCAATCTAATTGCGCATTGGTACAACAATTACAGGTCCCGAAACCTATCTTTAGAGGTATCAAGAACCGCAATCGGAGCACAATTGCAGATTTTCCCATTTTTTGGCTCAGAATTTACTGAATTATAGTAAGGTGATTTTTAGCAAAATCGAATTTTCAATGAAATGTTTGCAAGAAATCAAGCAATCTAATTGCGCATTGGTACAACAATTACAGGTCCCGAAACCTATCTTTAGAGGTATCAAGAACCGCAATCGAAGTACAATTGCAGATTTTCCCTTTTTGTTGCTCAGAATTTACTGAATTATAGTAAGGTGATTTTTAGCAAAATCGAATTTTCAATGAAATGTTTGAAAGTAATCAAGCAATCTAATTGCGCGTTGGTACAACAATTACAGGTCCCGAAACCTATATTTAGAGGTATCAAGAACCGCAATCGGAGCACAATTGCAGATTTTCCCATTTTTTGGCTCAGAATTTACTGAATTATAGTAAGGTGATTTTTAGCAAAATCGAATTTTCAATGAAATGTTTGCAAGAAATCAAGCAATCTAATTGCGCATTGGTACAACAATTACAGGTCCCGAAACCTATCTTTAGAGGTATCAAGAACCGCAATCGGAGCACAATTGCAGATTTTCCCATTTTTTGGCTCAGAATTTACTGAATTATAGTAAGGTGATTTTTAGCAAAATCGAATTTTCAATGAAATGTTTGCAAGAAATCAAGCAATCTAATTGCGCATTGGTACAACAATTACAGGTCCCGAAACCTATATTTAGAGGTATCAAGAACCGCAATCGGAGCACAATTGCAGATTTTCCCATTTTTTGGCTCAGAATTTACTGAATTATAGTAAGGTGATTTTTAGCAAAATCGAATTTTCAATGAAATGTTTGCAAGAAATCAAGCAATCTAATTGCGCATTGGTACAACAATTACAGGTCCCGAAACCTATCTTTAGAGGTATCAAGAACCGCAATCGGAGCACAATTGCAGATTTTCCCATTTTTTGGCTCAGAATTTACTGAATTATAGTAAGGTGATTTTTAGCAAAATCGAATTTTCAATGAAATGTTTGCAAGAAATCAAGCAATCTAATTGCGCATTGGTACAACAATTACAGGTCCCGAAACCTATCTTTAGAGGTATCAAGAACCGCAATCGAAGTACAATTGCAGATTTTCCCTTTTTGTTGCTCAGAATTTACTGAATTATAGTAAGGTGATTTTTAGCAAAATCGAATTTTCAATGAAATGTTTGAAAGTAATCAAGCAATCTAATTGCGCGTTGGTACAACAATTACAGGTCCCGAAACCTATATTTAGAGGTATCAAGAACCGCAATCGGAGCACAATTGCAGATTTTCCCATTTTTTGGCTCAGAATTTACTGAATTATAGTAAGGTGATTTTTAGCAAAATCGAATTTTCAATGAAATGTTTGCAAGAAATCAAGCAATCTAATTGCGCGTTGGTACAACAATTACAGGTCCCGAAACCTATCTTTAGAGGTATCAAGAACCGCAATCGGAGCACAATTGCAGATTTTCCCATTTTTTGGCTCAGAATTTACTGAATTATAGTAAGGTGATTTTTAGCAAAATCGAATTTTCAATGAAATGTTTGCAAGAAATCAAGCAATCTAATTGCGCATTGGTACAACAATTACAGGTCCCGAAACCTATCTTTAGAGGTATCAAGAACCGCAATCGGAGCACAATTGCAGATTTTCCCATTTTTTGGCTCAGAATTTACTGAATTATAGTAAGGTGATTTTTAGCAAAATCGAATTTTCAATGAAATGTTTGCAAGAAATCAAGCAATCTAATTGCGCATTGGTACAACAATTACAGGTCCCGAAACCTATCTTTAGAGGTATCAAGAACCGCAATCGAAGTACAATTGCAGATTTTCCCTTTTTGTTGCTCAGAATTTACTGAATTATAGTAAGGTGATTTTTAGCAAAATCGAATTTTCAATGAAATGTTTGAAAGTAATCAAGCAATCTAATTGCGCGTTGGTACAACAATTACAGGTCCCGAAACCTATATTTAGAGGTATCAAGAACCGCAATCGGAGCACAATTGCAGATTTTCCCATTTTTTGGCTCAGAATTTACTGAATTATAGTAAGGTGATTTTTAGCAAAATCGAATTTTCAATGAAATGTTTGCAAGAAATCAAGCAATCTAATTGCGCGTTGGTACAACAATTACAGGTCCCGAAACCTATCTTTAGAGGTATCAAGAACCGCAATCGGAGCACAATTGCAGATTTTCCCATTTTTTGGCTCAGAATTTACTGAATTATAGTAAGGTGATTTTTAGCAAAATCGAATTTTCAATGAAATGTTTGAAAGTAATCAAGCAATCTAATTGCGCGTTGGTACAACAATTACAGGTCCCGAAACCTATATTTAGAGGTATCAAGAACCGCAATCGGAGCACAATTGCAGATTTTCCCATTTTTTGGCTCAGAATTTACTGAATTATAGTAAGGTGATTTTTAGCAAAATCGAATTTTCAATGAAATGTTTGCAAGAAATCAAGCAATCTAATTGCGCGTTGGTACAACAATTACAGGTCCCGAAACCTATCTTTAGAGGTATCAAGAACCGCAATCGGAGCACAATTGCAGATTTTCCCATTTTTTGGCTCAGAATTTACTGAATTATAGTAAGGTGATTTTTAGCAAAATCGAATTTTCAATGAAATGTTTGAAAGTAATCAAGCAATCTAATTGCGCGTTGGTACAACAATTACAGGTCCCGAAACCTATATTTAGAGGTATCAAGAACCGCAATCGGAGCACAATTGCAGATTTTCCCATTTTTTGGCTCAGAATTTACTGAATTATAGTAAGGTGATTTTTAGCAAAATCGAATTTTCAATGAAATGTTTGCAAGAAATCAAGCAATCTAATTGCGCATTGGTACAACAATTACAGGTCCCGAAACCTATCTTTAGAGGTATCAAGAACAGCAATCGAAGTACAATTGCAGATTTTCCCTTTTTGTTGCTCAGAATTTACTGAATTATAGTAAGGTGATTTTTAGCAAAATCGAATTTTCAATGAAATGTTTGCAAGAAATCAAGCAATCTAATTGCGCATTGGTACAACAATTACAGGTCCCGAAACCTATCTTTAGAGGTATCAAGAACCGCAATCGAAGTACAATTGCAGATTTTCCCTTTTTGTTGCTCAGAATTTACTGAATTATAGTAAGGTGATTTTTAGCAAAATCGAATTTTCAATGAAATGTTTGAAAGTAATCAAGCAATCTAATTGCGCGTTGGTACAACAATTACAGGTCCCGAAACCTATATTTAGAGGTATCAAGAACCGCAATCGGAGCACAATTGCAGATTTTCCCATTTTTTGGCTCAGAATTTACTGAATTATAGTAAGGTGATTTTTAGCAAAATCGAATTTTCAATGAAATGTTTGCAAGAAATCAAGCAATCTAATTGCGCGTTGGTACAACAATTACAGGTCCCGAAACCTATCTTTAGAGGTATCAAGAACCGCAATCGGAGCACAATTGCAGATTTTCCCATTTTTTGGCTCAGAATTTACTGAATTATAGTAAGGTGATTTTTAGCAAAATCGAATTTTCAATGAAATGTTTGAAAGTAATCAAGCAATCTAATTGCGCGTTGGTACAACAATTACAGGTCCCGAAACCTATATTTAGAGGTATCAAGAACCGCAATCGGAGCACAATTGCAGATTTTCCCATTTTTTGGCTCAGAATTTACTGAATTATAGTAAGGTGATTTTTAGCAAAATCGAATTTTCAATGAAATGTTTGCAAGAAATCAAGCAATCTAATTGCGCATTGGTACAACAATTACAGGTCCCGAAACCTATCTTTAGAGGTATCAAGAACAGCAATCGAAGTACAATTGCAGATTTTCCCTTTTTGTTGCTCAGAATTTACTGAATTATAGTAAGGTGATTTTTAGCAAAATCGAATTTTCAATGAAATGTTTGCAAGAAATCCAGCAATCTAATTGCGCGTTGGTACAACAATTACAGGTCCCGAAACCTATCTTTAGAGGTATCAAGAACCGCAATCGAAATACAATAGCAGATTTTCCCTTTTTGTTGCTCAGAATTTACTGAATTATAGTAAGGTGATTTTCACAAAAATCGAATTTTCAACGAAATGTTTGCAAGAAATCCAGCAATCTAATTGCGCGTTGGTACAACAATTACAGGTCCCGAAACCTATCTTTAGAGGTATCAAGAACCGCAATCGAAATACAATAGCAGATTTTCCCTTTTTGTTGCTCAGAATTTACTGAATTATAGTAAGGTGATTTTCACAAAAATCGAATTTTCAATGAAATGTTTGCAAGAAATCCAGCAATCTAATTGCGCGTTGGTACTACAATTACAGGTCCCGAAACCTATCTTTAGAGGTATCAAGAACCGCAATCGAAGTACAATAGCAGATTTTCCCTTTTTGTTGCTCAGAATTTACTGAATTATAGTAAGGTGATTTTTAGCAAAATCGAATTTTCAATGAAATGTTTGCAAGAAATCAAGCAATCTAATTGCGCATTGGTACAACAATTACAGGTCCCGAAACCTATCTTTAGAGGTATCAAGAACCGCAATCGAAGTACAATTGCAGATTTTCCCTTTTTGTTGCTCAGAATTTACTGAATTATAGTAAGGTGATTTTTAGCAAAATCGAATTTTCAATGAAATGTTTGCAAGAAATCAAGCAATCTAATTGCGCATTGGTACAACAATTACAGGTCCCGAAACCTATCTTTAGAGGTATCAAGAACCGCAATCGAAGTACAATTGCAGATTTTCCCTTTTTGTTGCTCAGAATTTACTGAATTATAGTAAGGTGATTTTTAGCAAAATCGAATTTTCAATGAAATGTTTGCAAGAAATCAAGCAATCTAATTGCGCGTTGGTACAACAATTACAGGTCCCGAAACCTATCTTTAGAGGTATCAAGAACCGCAATCGGAGCACAATTGCAGATTTTCCCATTTTTTGGCTCAGAATTTACTGAATTATAGTAAGGTGATTTTTAGCAAAATCGAATTTTCAATGAAATGTTTGAAAGTAATCAAGCAATCTAATTGCGCGTTGGTACAACAATTACAGGTCCCGAAACCTATATTTAGAGGTATCAAGAACCGCAATCGGAGCACAATTGCAGATTTTCCCATTTTTTGGCTCAGAATTTACTGAATTATAGTAAGGTGATTTTTAGCAAAATCGAATTTTCAATGAAATGTTTGCAAGAAATCAAGCAATCTAATTGCGCATTGGTACAACAATTACAGGTCCCGAAACCTATCTTTAGAGGTATCAAGAACAGCAATCGAAGTACAATTGCAGATTTTCCCTTTTTGTTGCTCAGAATTTACTGAATTATAGTAAGGTGATTTTCACAAAAATCGAATTTTCAATGAAATGTTTGCAAGAAATCCAGCAATCTAATTGCGCGTTGGTACAACAATTACAGGTCCCGAAACCTATCTTTAGAGGTATCAAGAACCGCAATCGAAATACAATAGCAGATTTTCCCTTTTTGTTGCTCAGAATTTACTGAATTATAGTAAGGTGATTTTCACAAAAATCGAATTTTCAATGAAATGTTTGCAAGAAATCCAGCAATCTAATTGCGCGTTGGTACTACAATTACAGGTCCCGAAACCTATCTTTAGAGGTATCAAGAACCGCAATCGAAGTACAATAGCAGATTTTCCCTTTTTGTTGCTCAGAATTTACTGAATTATAGTAAGGTGATTTTTAGCAAAATTGAATTTTCAATGAAATGTTTGCAAGAAATCAAGCAATCTAATTGCGCATTGGTACAACAATTACAGGTCCCGAAACCTATCTTTAGAGGTATCAAGAACCGCAATCGGAGCACAATTGCAGATTTTCCCTTTTTGTTGTTCAGAATTTACTGAATTATAGTAAGGTGATTTTTAGCAAAATCGAATTTTCAATGAAATGTTTGCAAGAAATCAAGCAATCTAATTGCGCGTTGGTACAACAATTACAGGTCCCGAAACCTATCTTTAGAGGTATCAAGAACCGCAATCGAAATACAATAGCAGATTTTCCCTTTTTGTTGCTCAGAATTTACTGAATTATAGTAAGGTGATTTTCACAAAAATCGAATTTTCAATGAAATGTTTGCAAGAAATCCAGCAATCTAATTGCGCGTTGGTACAACAATTACAGGTCCCGAAACCTATCTTTAGAGGTATCAAGAACCGCAATCGAAGTACAATTGCAGATTTTCCCTTTTTGTTGCTCAGAATTTACTGAATTATAGTAAGGTGATTTTTAGCAAAATCGAATTTTCAATTAAATGTTTGCAAGAAATCAAGCAATCTAATTGCGCATTGGTACAACAATTACAGGTCCCGAAACCTATCTTTAGAGGTATCAAGAACCGCAATCGAAGTACAATTGCAGATTTTCCCTTTTTGTTGCTCAGAATTTACTGAATTATAGTAAGGTGATTTTTAGCAAAATCGAATTTTTAATGAAATGTTTGAAAGTAATCAAGCTATCTAAGTAAGAAACCTATCTTTTGAGGTATCAAGAACCGCAATCGAAGTACAATTGCAGATTTTCTCTTTTTGTTGCTCAGAATTTACTGAATTATAGTAAGGTGATTTTCACAAAAATCGAATTTTCAATGAAATGTTTGCAAGAAATCAAGCAATCTAATTGCGCATTGGTACAACAATTACAGGTCCCGAAACCTATCTTTAGAGGTATCAAGAACAGCAATCGAAGTACAATAGCAGAGTTTCCCTTTTTGTTGCTCAGAATTTACTGAATTATAGTAAGGTGATTTTCACAAAAATCGAATTTTTAATGAAATGTTTGAAAGTAATCAAGCAATCTAATTGCGCGTTGGTACAACAATTACAGGTCCCGAAACCTATCTTTAGAGGTATCAAGAACAGCAATCGAAGTACAATAGCAGAGTTTCCCTTTTTGTTGCTCAGAATTTACTGAATTATAGTAAGGTGATTTGAAGCAAAATCGAATTTTCAATGAATATAATTGCGCATTGGTACAACAATTACAGGTCCCGAAACCTATCTTTAGAGGTATCAAGAACCGCAATCGAAGTACAATAGCAGATTTTCCCTTTTTGTTGCTCAGAATTTACTGAATTATAGTAAGGTGATTTGAAGCAAAATCGAATTTTCAATGAAATGTTTGCAAGAAATCAAGCAATCTAATTGCGCATTGGTACAACAATTACAGGTCCCGAAACCTATCTTTAGAGGTATCAAGAACCGCAATCGAAGTACAATTGCAGATTTTCCCTTTTTGTTGCTCAGAATTTACTGAATTATAGTAAGGTGATTTTTAGCAAAATCGAATTTTCAATGAAATGTTTGCAAGAAATCAAGCAATCTAATTGCGCATTGGTACAACAATTACAGGTCCCGAAACCTATCTTTAGAGGTATCAAGAACCGCAATCGAAGTACAATTGCAGATTTTCCCTTTTTGTTGCTCAGAATTTACTGAATTATAGTAAGGTGATTTTTAGCAAAATCGAATTTTCAATGAAATGTTTGCAAGAAATCAAGCAATCTAATTGCGCATTGGTACAACAATTACAGGTCCCGAAACCTATCTTTAGAGGTATCAAGAACCGCAATCGAAGTACAATTGCAGATTTTCCCTTTTTGTTGCTCAGAATTTACTGAATTATAGTAAGGTGATTTTTAGCAAAATCGAATTTTCAATGAAATGTTTGCAAGAAATCAAGCAATCTAATTGCGCATTGGTACAACAATTACAGGTCCCGAAACCTATCTTTAGAGGTATCAAGAACCGCAATCGAAGTACAATTGCAGATTTTCCCTTTTTGTTGCTCAGAATTTACTGAATTATAGTAAGGTGATTTTTAGCAAAATCGAATTTTCAATGAAATGTTTGCAAGAAATCAAGCAATCTAATTGCGCGTTGGTACAACAATTACAGGTCCCGAAACCTATCTTTAGAGGTATCAAGAACCGCAATCGGAGCACAATTGCAGATTTTCCCATTTTTTGGCTCAGAATTTACTGAATTATAGTAAGGTGATTTTTAGCAAAATCGAATTTTCAATGAAATGTTTGCAAGAAATCAAGCAATCTAATTGCGCATTGGTACAACAATTACAGGTCCCGAAACCTATCTTTAGAGGTATCAAGAACAGCAATCGAAGTACAATTGCAGATTTTCCCTTTTTGTTGCTCAGAATTTACTGAATTATAGTAAGGTGATTTTTAGCAAAATCGAATTTTCAATGAAATGTTTGCAAGAAATCCAGCAATCTAATTGCGCGTTGGTACAACAATTACAGGTCCCGAAACCTATCTTTAGAGGTATCAAGAACCGCAATCGAAATACAATAGCAGATTTTCCCTTTTTGTTGCTCAGAATTTACTGAATTATAGTAAGGTGATTTTCACAAAAATCGAATTTTCAATGAAATGTTTGCAAGAAATCCAGCAATCTAATTGCGCGTTGGTACTACAATTACAGGTCCCGAAACCTATCTTTAGAGGTATCAAGAACCGCAATCGAAGTACAATAGCAGATTTTCCCTTTTTGTTGCTCAGAATTTACTGAATTATAGTAAGGTGATTTTTAGCAAAATTGAATTTTCAATGAAATGTTTGCAAGAAATCAAGCAATCTAATTGCGCATTGGTACAACAATTACAGGTCCCGAAACCTATCTTTAGAGGTATCAAGAACCGCAATCGGAGCACAATTGCAGATTTTCCCTTTTTGTTGTTCAGAATTTACTGAATTATAGTAAGGTGATTTTTAGCAAAATCGAATTTTCAATGAAATGTTTGCAAGAAATCAAGCAATCTAATTGCGCGTTGGTACAACAATTACAGGTCCCGAAACCTATCTTTAGAGGTATCAAGAACCGCAATCGAAATACAATAGCAGATTTTCCCTTTTTGTTGCTCAGAATTTACTGAATTATAGTAAGGTGATTTTCACAAAAATCGAATTTTCAATGAAATGTTTGCAAGAAATCCAGCAATCTAATTGCGCGTTGGTACTACAATTACAGGTCCCGAAACCTATCTTTAGAGGTATCAAGAACCGCAATCGAAGTACAATAGCAGATTTTCCCTTTTTGTTGCTCAGAATTTACTGAATTATAGTAAGGTGATTTTTAGCAAAATTGAATTTTCAATGAAATGTTTGCAAGAAATCAAGCAATCTAATTGCGCATTGGTACAACAATTACAGGTCCCGAAACCTATCTTTAGAGGTATCAAGAACCGCAATCGGAGCACAATTGCAGATTTTCCCTTTTTGTTGTTCAGAATTTACTGAATTATAGTAAGGTGATTTTTAGCAAAATCGAATTTTCAATGAAATGTTTGCAAGAAATCAAGCAATCTAATTGCGCGTTGGTACAACAATTACAGGTCCCGAAACCTATCTTTAGAGGTATCAAGAACCGCAATCGAAATACAATAGCAGATTTTCCCTTTTTGTTGCTCAGAATTTACTGAATTATAGTAAGGTGATTTTCACAAAAATCGAATTTTCAATGAAATGTTTGCAAGAAATCCAGCAATCTAATTGCGCGTTGGTACAACAATTACAGGTCCCGAAACCTATCTTTAGAGGTATCAAGAACCGCAATCGAAGTACAATTGCAGATTTTCCCTTTTTGTTGCTCAGAATTTACTGAATTATAGTAAGGTGATTTTTAGCAAAATCGAATTTTCAATGAAATGTTTGCAAGAAATCAAGCAATCTAATTGCGCATTGGTACAACAATTACAGGTCCCGAAACCTATCTTTAGAGGTATCAAGAACAGCAATCGAAGTACAATTGCAGATTTTCCCTTTTTGTTGCTCAGAATTTACTGAATTATAGTAAGGTGATTTTTAGCAAAATTGAATTTTCAATGAAATGTTTGCAAGAAATCAAGCAATCTAATTGCGCATTGGTACAACAATTACAGGTCCCGAAACCTATCTTTAGAGGTATCAAGAACCGCAATCGGAGCACAATTGCAGATTTTCCCTTTTTGTTGTTCAGAATTTACTGAATTATAGTAAGGTGATTTTTAGCAAAATCGAATTTTCAATGAAATGTTTGCAAGAAATCAAGCAATCTAATTGCGCATTGGTACAACAATTACAGGTCCCGAAACCTATCTTTAGAGGTATCAAGAACCGCAATCGGAGCACAATTGCAGATTTTCCCATTTTTTGGCTCAGAATTTACTGAATTATAGTAAGGTGATTTTTAGCAAAATCGAATTTTCAATGAAATGTTTGCAAGAAATCAAGCAATCTAATTGCGCGTTGGTACAACAATTACAGGTCCCGAAACCTATCTTTAGAGGTATCAAGAACAGCAATCGAAGTACAATAGCAGATTTTCCCTTTTTGTTGCTCATAATTTACTGAATTATAGTAAGGTGATTTTCACAAAAATCGAATTTTCAATGAAATGTTTGCAAGAAATCCAGCAATCTAATTGCGCGTTGGTACAACAATTACAGGTCCCGAAACCTATCTTTAGAGGTATCAAGAACCGCAATCGAAGTACAATAGCAGATTTTCCCTTTTTGTTGCTCAGAATTTACTGAATTATAGTAAGGTGATTTTTAGCAAAATCGAATTTTCAATGAAATGTTTGAAAGAAATCAAGCAATCTAATTGCGCGTTGGTACAACAATTACAGGTCCCGAAACCTATCTTTAGAGGTATCAAGAACCGCAATCGGAGCACAATTGCAGATTTTCCCATTTTTTGGCTCAGAATTTGCTGATTTATAGTAAGGTGATTTTCACAAAAATCGAATTTTCAATGAAATGTTTGCAAGAAATCAAGCAATCTAATTGCGCGTTGGTACAACAATTACAGGTCCCGAAACCTATCTTTAGAGGTATCAAGAACCGCAATCGGAGCACAATTGCAGATTTTCCCATTTTTTGGCTCAGAATTTACTGAATTATAGTAAGGTGATTTTTAGCAAAATCGAATTTTCAATGAAATGTTTGCAAGAAATCAAGCAATCTAATTGCGCGTTGGTACAACAATTACAGGTCCCGAAACCTATCTTTAGAGGTATCAAGAACAGCAATCGAAGTACAATAGCAGATTTTCCCTTTTTGTTGCTCAGAATTTACTGAATTATAGTAAGGTGATTTTCACAAAAATCGAATTTTCAATGAAATGTTTGCAAGAAATCCAGCAATCTAATTGCGCGTTGGTACAACAATTACAGGTCCCGAAACCTATCTTTAGAGGTATCAAGAACCGCAATCGAAGTACAATAGCAGATTTTCCCTTTTTGTTGCTCAGAATTTACTGAATTATAGTAAGGTGATTTTTAGCAAAATCGAATTTTCAATGAAATGTTAAATCAAGCAATCTAATTGCGCGTTGGTACAACAATTACAGGTCCCGAAACCTATCTTTAGAGGTATCAAGAACCGCAATCGGAGCACAATTGCAGATTTTCCCATTTTTTGGCTCAGAATTTACTGATTTATAGTAAGGTGATTTTCACAAAAATCGAATTTTCAATGAAATGTTTGCAAGAAATCAAGCAATCTAATTGCGCGTTGGTACAACAATTACAGGTCCCGAAACCTATCTTTAGAGGTATCAAGAACCGCAATCGGAGCACAATTGCAGATTTTCCCATTTTTTGGCTCAGAATTTGCTGATTTATAGTAAGGTGATTTTCACAAAAATCGAATTTTCAATGAAATGTTTGCAAGAAATCAAGCAATCTAATTGCGCGTTGGTACAACAATTACAGGTCCCGAAACCTATCTTTAGAGGTATCAAGAACAGCAATCGAAGTACAATAGCAGATTTTCCCTTTTTGTTGCTCAGAATTTACTGAATTATAGTAAGGTGATTTTCACAAAAATCAAATTTTCAATGAAATGTTTGCAAGAAATCCAGCAATCTAATTGCGCGTTGGTACAACAATTACAGGTCCCGAAACCTATCTTTAGAGGTATCAAGAACCGCAATCGAAGTACAATAGCAGATTTTCCCTTTTTGTTGCTCAGAATTTACTGAATTATAGTAAGGTGATTTTTAGCAAAATCGAATTTTCAATGAAATGTTTGAAAGAAATCAAGCAATCTAATTGCGCATTGGTACAACAATTACAGGTCCCGAAACCTATCTTTAGAGGTATCAAGAACCGCAATCGGAGCACAATTGCAGATTTTCCCATTTTTTGGCTCAGAATTTACTGATTTATAGTAAGGTGATTTTCACAAAAATCGAATTTTCAATGAAATGTTTGCAAGAAATCAAGCAATCTAATTGCGCGTTGGTACAACAATTACAGGTCCCGAAACCTATCTTTAGAGGTATCAAGAACCGCAATCGGAGCACAATTGCAGATTTTCCCATTTTTTGGCTCAGAATTTGCTGATTTATAGTAAGGTGATTTTCACAAAAATCGAATTTTCAATGAAATGTTTGCAAGAAATCAAGCAATCTAATTGCGCGTTGGTACAACAATTACAGGTCCCGAAACCTATCTTTAGAGGTATCAAGAACAGCAATCGAAGTACAATAGCAGATTTTCCCTTTTTGTTGCTCAGAATTTACTGAATTATAGTAAGGTGATTTTCACAAAAATCGAATTTTCAATGAAATGTTTGCAAGAAATCCAGCAATCTAATTGCGCGTTGGTACAACAATTACAGGTCCCGAAACCTATCTTTAGAGGTATCAAGAACCGCAATCGAAGTACAATAGCAGATTTTCCCTTTTTGTTGCTCAGAATTTACTGAATTATAGTAAGGTGATTTTTAGCAAAATCGAATTTTCAATGAAATGTTTGAAAGAAATCAAGCAATCTAATTGCGCGTTGGTACAACAATTACAGGTCCCGAAACCTATCTTTAGAGGTATCAAGAACCGCAATCGGAGCACAATTGCAGATTTTCCCATTTTTTGGCTCAGAATTTGCTGATTTATAGTAAGGTGATTTTCACAAAAATCGAATTTTCAATGAAATGTTTGCAAGAAATCAAGCAATCTAATTGCGCGTTGGTACAACAATTACAGGTCCCGAAACCTATCTTTAGAGGTATCAAGAACCGCAATCGGAGCACAATTGCAGATTTTCCCATTTTTTGGCTCAGAATTTGCTGATTTATAGTAAGGTGATTTTCACAAAAATCGAATTTTCAATGAAATGTTTGCAAGAAATCAAGCAATCTAATTGCGCGTTGGTACAACAATTACAGGTCCCGAAACCTATCTTTAGAGGTATCAAGAACCGCAATCGGAGCACAATTGCAGATTTTCCCATTTTTTGGCTCAGAATTTGCTGATTTATAGTAAGGTGATTTTCACAAAAATCGAATTTTCAATTAAATGTTTGCAAGAAATCAAGCATTCTAATTGCGCGTTGGTACAACAATTACAGGTCCCGAAACCTATCTTTAGAGGTATCAAGAACCGCAATCGGAGCACAATTGCAGATCTTCCCATTTTTTGGCTCAGAATTTGCTGATTTATAGTAAGGTGATTTTCACAAAAATCGAATTTTCAATGAAATGTTTGCAAGAAATCAAGCAATCTAATTGCGCGTTGGTACAACAATTACAGGTCCCGAAACCTATCTTTAGAGGTATCAAGAACCGCAATCGAAGTACAATAGCAGATTTTCCCTTTTTGTTGCTCAGAATTTACTGAATTATAGTAAGGTGATTTTCACAAAAATCGAATTTTCAATGAAATGTTTGAAAGAAATCCAGCAATCTAATTGCGCGTTGGTACAACAATTACAGGTCCCGAAACCTACCTTTAGAGGTATCAAGAACCGCAATCGGAGCACAATTGCAGATTTTCCCATTTTTTGGCTCAGAATTTGCTGATTTATAGTAAGGTGATTTTCACAAAAATCGAATTTTTAATGAAATGTTTGACACAACAATTACAGATCCCGAAACCTATCTTTAAAGGTATCAAGAACCGCAATCGAAGTACAATTGCAGGGTTTCCCTTTTTGTTGCTCAGAATTTACTGAATTATATGATAGTAAGGTGATTTTTAGCAAAATCGAATTTTCAATGAAATGTTTGAAAGAAATCAAGCAATCTAATTGCGCGTTGGTACAACAATTACAGGTCCCGAAACCTATCTTTAGAGGTATCAAGAACCGCAATCGGAGCACAATTGCAGATTTTCCCATTTTTTGGCTCAGAATTTACTGATTTATAGTAAGGTGATTTTCACAAAAATCGAATTTTCAATGAAATGTTTGCAAGAAATCAAGCAATCTAATTGCGCGTTGGTACAACAATTACAGGTCCCGAAACCTATCTTTAGAGGTATAAAGAACCGCAATCGAAGTACAATAGCAGATTTTCCCTTTTTGTTGCTCAGAATTTACTGAATTATAGTAAGGTGATTTTCACAAAAATCGAATTTTCAATGAAATGTTTGAAAGAAATCCAGCAATCTAATTGCGCGTTGGTACAACAATTACAGGTCCCGAAACCTATCTTTAGAGGTATCAAGAACCGCAATCGGAGCACAATTGCAGATTTTCCCATTTTTTGGCTCAGAATTTGCTGATTTATAGTAAGGTGATTTTCACAAAAATCGAATTTTTAATGAAATGTTTGACACAACAATTACAGATCCCGAAACCTATCTTTAAAGGTATCAAGAACCGCAATCGGAGCACATTTGCAGATTTTCCCTTTTTGTTGCTCAGAATTTACTGAATTATAGTAAGGTGATTTTTAGCAAAATCGAATTTTCAATGAAATGTTTGAAAGAAATCAAGCAATATAATTGCGCGTTGGTACAACAATTACAGGTCCCGAAACCTATCTTTAGAGGTATCAAGAACCGCAATCGAAGTACAATAGCAGATTTTCCCTTTTTGTTGCTCAGAATTTACTGAATTATAGTAAGGTGATTTTTAGCAAAATCGAATTTTCAATGAAATGTTTGCAAGAAATCAAGCAATCTAATTGCGCGTTGGTACAACAATTACAGGTCCCGAAACCTATCTTTAGAGGTATCAAGAACCGCAATCGAAGTACAATAGCAGATTTTCCCTTTTTGTTGCTCAGAATTTACTGAATTATAGTAAGGTGATTTTTAGCAAAATCGAATTTTCAATGAAATGTTTGCAAGAAATCCAGCAATCTAATTGCGCGTTGGTACAACAATTACAGGTCCCGAAACCTATCTTTAGAGGTATCAAGAACCGCAATCGAAGTACAATAGCAGATTTTCCCTTTTTGTTGCTCAGAATTTACTGAATTATAGTAAGGTGATTTTCACAAAAATCGAATTTTCAATGAAATGTTTGCAAGAAATCCAGCAATCTAATTGCGCGTTGGTACAACAATTACAGGTCCCGAAACCTATCTTTAGAGGTATCAAGAACCGCAATCGAAGTACAATAGCAGATTTTCCCTTTTTGTTGCTCAGAATTTACTGAATTATAGTAAGGTGATTTTTAGCAAAATCGAATTTTCAATGAAATGTTTGAAAGAAATCAAGCATTCTAATTGCGCGTTGGTACAACAATTACAGGTCCCGAAACCTATCTTTAGAGGTATCAAGAACCGCAATCGGAGCACAATTGCAGATTTTCCCATTTTTTGGCTCAGAATTTGCTGATTTATAGTAAGGTGATTTTCACAAAAATCGAATTTTCAATGAAATGTTTGCAAGAAATCAAGCAATCTAATTGCGCGTTGGTACAACAATTACAGGTCCCGAAACCTATCTTTAGAGGTATCAAGAACAGCAATCGAAGTACAATAGCAGAATTTCCCTTTTTGTTGCTCAGAATTTACTGAATTATAGTAAGGTGATTTGAAGCAAAATCGAATTTTCAATGAAATGTTTGCAAGAAATCAAGCAATCTAATTGCGCATTGGTACAACAATTACAGGTCCCGAAACCTATCTTTAGAGGTATCAAGAACCGCAATCGGAGCACAATTGCAGATTTTCCCATTTTTTGGCTCAGAATTTACTGAATTATAGTAAGGTGATTTTTAGCAAAATCGAATTTTCAATGAAATGTTTGCAAGAAATCAAGCAATCTAATTGCGCGTTGGTACAACAATTACAGGTCCCGAAACCTATCTTTAGAGGTATCAAGAACCGCAATCGAAGTACAATAGCAGATTTTCCCTTTTTGTTGCTCAGAATTTACTGAATTATAGTAAGGTGATTTTCACAAAAATCGAATTTTCAATGAAATGTTTGCAAGAAATCCAGCAATCTAATTGCGCGTTGGTACAACAATTACAGGTCCCGAAACCTATCTTTAGAGGTATCAAGAACCGCAATCGAAGTACAATAGCAGATTTTCCCTTTTTGTTGCTCAGAATTTACTGAATTATAGTAAGGTGATTTTTAGCAAAATCGAATTTTCAATGAAATGTTTGCAAGAAATCAAGCAATCTAATTGCGCATTGGTACAACAATTACAGGTCCCGAGACCTATCTTTAGAGGTATCAAGAACCGCAATCGGAGCACAATTGTAGATTTTCCCTTTTTGTTGCTCAGAATTTACTGAATTATAGTAAGGTGATTTTTAGCAAAATCGAATTTTTAATGAAATGTTTGAAAGTAATCAAGCAATCTAATTGCGCGTTGGTACAACAATTACAGGTCCCGAAACCTATCTTTAGAGGTATCAAGAACCGCAATCGGAGCACAATTGCAGATTTTCCCATTTTTTGGCTCAGAATTTACTGAATTATAGTAAGGTGATTTTTAGCAAAATCGAATTTTCAATGAAATGTTTGCAAGAAATCAAGCAATCTAATTGCGCGTTGGTACAACAATTACAGGTCCCGAAACCTATCTTTAGAGGTATCAAGAACCGCAATCGAAGTACAATTGCAGATTTTCCCTTTTTGTTGCTCAGAATTTACTGAATTATAGTCAGGTGATTTTCACAAAAACCGAATTTTCAATGAAATGTTTGCAAGAAATCCAGCAATCTAATTGCGCGTTGGTACAACAATTACAGGTCCCGAAACCTATCTTTAGAGGTATCAAGAACCGCAATCGAAGTACAATAGCAGATTTTCCCTTTTTGTTGCTCAGAATTTACTGAATTATAGTAAGGTGATTTTTAGCAAAATCGAATTTTCAATGAAATGTTTGAAAGAAATCAAGCATTCTAATTGCGTGTTGGTACAACAATTACAGGTCCCGAAACCTATCTTTATAGGTATCAAGAACCGCAATCGGAGCACAATTGCAGATTTTCCCATTTTTTGGCTCAGAATTTGCTGATTTATAGTAAGGTGATTTTCACAAAAATCGAATTTTCAATGAAATGTTTGCAAGAAATCCAGCAATCTAATTGCGCGTTGGTACAACAATTACAAGTCCCGAAACCTATCTTTAGAGGTATCAAGAACAGCAATCGAAGTACAATTGCAGATTTTCCCTTTTTGTTGCTCAGAATTTACTGAATTATAGTAAGGTGATTTTTAGCAAAATCGAATTTTCAATGAAATGTTTGCAAGAAATCAAGCAATCTAATTGCGCATTGGTACAACAATTACAGGTCCCGAAACCTATCTTTAGAGGTATCAAGAACCGCAATCGAAGTACAATTGCAGATTTTCCCTTTTTGTTGCTCAGAATTTACTGATTTATAGTAAGGTGATTTTTAGCAAAATCGAATTTTCAATGAAATGTTTGCAAGAAATCAAGCAATCTAATTGCGCGTTGGTACAACAATTACAGGTCCCGAAACCTATCTTTAGAGGTATCAAGAACCGCAATCGGAGCACAATTGCAGATTTTCCCTTTTTGTTGCTGAGAATTTACTGAATTATAGTAAGGTGATTTGAAGCAAAATCGAATTTTCAATGAAATGTTTGAAAGAAATCAAGCAATCTAATTGCGCATCGGTACAACAATTACAGGTCCCGAAACCTATCTTTAGAGGTATCAAGAACCGCAATCGAAGTACAATTGCAGATTTTCCCTTTTTGTTGCTCAGAATTTACTGAATTATAGTAAGGTGATTTTTAGCAAAATCGAATTTTCAATGAAATGTTTGCAAGAAATCAAGCAATCTAATTGCGCGTTGGTACAACAATTACAGGTCCCGAAACCTATCTTTAGAGGTATCAAGAACCGCAATCGGAGCACAATTGCAGATTTTCCCATTTTTTAGCTCAGAATTTGCTGATTTATAGTAAGGTGATTTTCACAAAAATCGAATTTTCAATGAAATGTTTGCAAGAAATCAAGCAATCTAATTGCGCGTTGGTACAACAATTACAGGTCCCGAAACCTATCTTTAGAGGTATCAAGAACCGCAATCGAAGTACAATAGCAGATTTTCCCTTTTTGTTGCTCAGAATTTACTGAATAATAGTAAGGTGATTTTTAGCAAATTCGAATTTTCAATGAAATGTTTGAAAGAAATCAAGCATTCTAATTGCGCGTTGGTACAACAATTACAGGTCCCGAAACCTATCTTTAGAGGTATCAAGAACCGCAATCGGAGCACAATTGCAGATTTTCCCATTTTTTGGCTCAGAATTTACTGAATTATAGTAAGGTGATTTTTAGCAAAATCGAATTTTTAATGAAATGTTTGAAAGTAATCAAGCAATCTAATTGCGCGTTGGTACAACAATTACAGGTCCCGAAACCTATCTTTAGAGGTATCAAGAACCGCAATCGAAGTACAATTGCAGATTTTCCCTTTTTGTTGCTCAGAATTTACTGAATTATAGTAAGGTGATTTTTAGCAAATTAGAATTTTCAATGAAATGTTTGAAAGAAATCAAGCATTCTAATTGCGCGTTGGTACAACAATTACAGGTCCCGAAACCTATCTTTAGAGGTATCAAGAACCGCAATCGAAGTACAATTGCAGATTTTCCCTTTTTGTTGCTCAGAATTAACTGAATTATAGTAAGGTGATTTTTAGCAACATCGAATTTTTAATGAAATGTTTGAAAGAAATCAAGCATTCTAATTGCGCGTTGGTACAACAATTACAGGTCCCGAAACCTATCTTTAGAGGTATCAAGAACCGCAATCGAAGTACAATTGCAGATTTTCCCTTTTTGTTGCTCAGAATTTACTGAATTATAGTAAGGTGATTTTTAGCAAATTCGAATTTTTAATGAAATGTTTGACACAACAATTACAGGTCCCGAAACCTATCTTTAGAGGTATCAAGAACCGCAATCGGAGCAAAATTGCAGATTTTCCCATTTTTTGGCTCAGAATTTACTGAATTATAGTAAGGTGATTTTTAGCAAAATCGAATTTTTAATAAAATGTTTGAAAGTAATCAAGCAATCTAATTGCGCGTTGGTACAACAATTACAGGTCCCGAAACCTATCTTTAGAGGTATCAAGAACCGCAATCGAAGTACAATTGCAGATTTTCCCTTTTTGTTGCTCAGAATTTACTGAATTATAGTAAGGTGATTTTTAGCAAATTCGAATTTTCAATGAAATGTTTGAAAGAAATCAAGCATTCTAATTGCGCGTTGGTACAACAATTACAGGTCCCGAAACCTATCTTTAGAGGTATCAAGAACCGCAATCGGAGCACAATTGCAGATTTTCCCATTTTTTGGCTCAGAATTTACTGAATTATAGTAAGGTGATTTTTAGCAAAATCGAATTTTTAATAAAATGTTTGAAAGTAATCAAGCAATCTAATTGCGCGTTGGTACAACAATTACAGGTCCCGAAACCTATCTTTAGAGGTATCAAGAACCGCAATCGAAGTACAATTGCAGATTTTCCCTTTTTGTTGCTCAGAATTTACTGAATTATAGTAAGGTGATTTTCACAAAAATCGAATTTTTAATGAAATGTTTGACACAACAATTACAGATCCCAAAACCTATCTTTAGAGGTATCAAGAACCGCAATCGGAGCACAATTGTAGATTTTCCCATTTTTTGGCTCAGAATTTGCTGATTTATAGTAAGGTGATTTTCACAAAAATCGAATTTTCAATGAAATGTTTGCAAGAAATCAAGCAATCTAATTGCGCGTTGGTACAACAATTACAGGTCCCGAAACCTATCTTTAGAGGTATTAAGAACCGCAATCGGAGCACAATTGCAGATTTTCCCATTTTTTGGCTCAGAATTTGCTGATTTATAGTAAGGTGATTTTCACACAAATCGAATTTTCAATGAAATGTTTGAAAGTAATCAAGCATTCTAATTGCGCGTTGGTACAACAATTACAGGTCCCGAAACCTATCTTTAGAGGTATCAAGAACCGCAATCGGAGCACAATTGCAGATTTTCCCATTTTTTGGCTCAGAATTTACTGATTTATAGTAAGGTGATTTTCACAAAAATCGAATTTTTAATGAAATGTTTGACACAACAATTACAGATCCCAAAACCTATCTTTAGAGGTATCAAGAACCGCAATCGGAGCACAATTGTAGATTTTCCCATTTTTTGGCTCAGAATTTGCTGATTTATAGTAAGGTGATTTTCACAAAAATCGAATTTTCAATGAAATGTTTGCAAGAAATCAAGCAATCTAATTGCGCGTTGGTACAACAATTACAGGTCCCGAAACCTATCTTTAGAGGTATCAAGAACCGCAATCGAAGTACAATTGCAGATTTTCCCTTTTTGTTGCTCAGAATTTACTGAATTATAGTAAGGTGATTTTCACAAAAATCGAATTTTCAATGAAATGTTTGCAAGAAATCAAGCAATCTAATTGCGCGTTGGTACAACAATTACAGGTCCCGAAACCTATCTTTAGAGGTATCAAGAACCGCAATCGGAGCACAATTGCAGATTTTCCCATTTTTTGGCTCAGAATTTACTGAATTATAGTAAGGTGATTTTTAGCAAATTCGAATTTTTAATGAAATGTTTGAAAGTAATCAAGCAATCTAATTGCGCGTTGGTACAACAATTACAGATCCCGAAACCTATCTTTAGAGGTATTAAGAACCGCAATCGGAGCACAATTGCAGATTTTCCCATTTTTTGGCTCAGAATTTGCTGATTTATAGTAAGGTGATTTTCAAACAAATCGAATTTTCAATGAAATGTTTGAAAGTAATCAAGCATTCTAATTGCGCGTTGGTACAACAATTACAGGTCCCGAAACCTATCTTTAGAGGTATCAAGAACCGCAATCGGAGCACAATTGCAGATTTTCCCATTTTTTGGCTCAGAATTTACTGATTTATAGTAAGGTGATTTTCACAAAAATCGAATTTTTAATGAAATGTTTGACACAACAATTACAGATCCCAAAACCTATCTTTAGAGGTATCAAGAACCGCAATCGGAGCACAATTGTAGATTTTCCCATTTTTTGGCTCAGAATTTGCTGATTTATAGTAAGGTGATTTTCACAAAAATCGAATTTTTAATGAAATGTTTGAAAGTAATCAAGTAATCTAATTGCGCGTTGGTACAACAATTACAGATCCCGAAACCTATCTTTAGAGGTATCAAGAACCGCAATCGGGGCACAATTGCAGATTTTCCCATTTTTTGGCTCAGAATTTACTGAATTATAGTAAGGTGATTTTTAGCAAATTAGAATTTTCAATGAAATGTTTGAAAGAAATCAAGCATTCTAATTGCGCGTTGGTACAACAATTACAGATCCCGAAACCTATCTTTAGAGGTATCAAGAACCGCAATCGGAGCATAATTGCAGATTTTCCCATTTTTTGGCTCAGAATTTACTGAATTATAGTAAGGTGATTTTTAGCAAATTAGAATTTTCAATGAAATGTTTGAAAGAAATCAAGCATTCTAATTGCGCGTTGGTACAACAATTACAGGTCCCGAAACCTATCTTTAGAGGTATTAAGAACCGCAATCGGAGCACAATTGCAGATTTTCCCATTTTTTGGCTCAGAATTTGCTGATTTATAGTAAGGTGATTTTTAGCAAAATCGAATTTTCAATGAAATGTTTGAAAGAAATCAAGCATTCTAATTGCGCGTTGGTACAACAATTACAGGTCCCGAAACCTATCTTTAGAGGTATCAAGAACCGCAATCGGAGCACAATTGCAGATTTTCCCATTTTTTGGCTCAGAATTTACTGATTTATAGTAAGGTGATTTTCACAAAAATCGAATTTTTAATGAAATGTTTGACACAACAATTACAGATCCCAAAACCTATCTTTAAAGGTATCAAGAACCGCAATCGGAGCACAATTGTAGATTTTCCCATTTTTTGGCTCAGAATTTGCTGATTTATAGTAAGGTGATTTTCACAAAAATCGAATTTTTAATGAAATGTTTGAAAGTAATCAAGCAATCTAATTGCGCGTTGGTACAACAATTACAGATCCCGAAACCTATCTTTAGAGGTATCAAGAACCGCAATCGGAGCACAATTGCAGATTTTCCCATTTTTTGGCTCAGAATTTACTGATTTATAGTAAGGTGATTTTCACAAAAATCGAATTTTTAATGAAATGTTTGACACAACAATTACAGATCCCAAAACCTATCTTTAAAGGTATCAAGAACCGCAATCGGAGCACAATTGTAGATTTTCCCATTTTTTGGCTCAGAATTTACTGAATTATAGTAAGGTGATTTTCACAAAAATCGAATTTTTAATGAAATGTTTGACACAACAATTACAGATCCCAAAACCTATCTTTAAAGGTATCAAGAACCGCAATCGGAGCACAATTGTAGATTTTCCCATTTTTTGGCTCAGAATTTGCTGATTTATAGTAAGGTGATTTTCACAAAAATCGAATTTTTAATGAAATGTTTGAAAGTAATCAAGCAATCTAATTGCGCGTTGGTACAACAATTACAGATCCCGAAACCTATCTTTAGAGGTATCAAGAACCGCAATCGGAGCACAATTGCAGATTTTCCCATTTTTTGGCTCAGAATTTACTGAATTATAGTAAGGTGATTTTCACAAAAATCGAATTTTTAATGAAATGTTTGACACAACAATTACAGATCCCAAAACCTATCTTTAAAGGTATCAAGAACCGCAATCGGAGCACAATTGTAGATTTTCCCATTTTTTGGCTCAGAATTTGCTGATTTATAGTAAGGTGATTTTCACAAAAATCGAATTTTTAATGAAATGTTTGAAAGTAATCAAGCAATCTAATTGCGCGTTGGTACAACAATTACAGGTCCCGAAACCTATCTTTAGAGGTATCAAGAACCGCAATCGGAGCACAATTGCAGATTTTCCCATTTTTTGGCTCAGAATTTACTGAATTATAGTAAGGTGATTTTTAGCAAATTCGAATTTTTAATGAAATGTTTGAAAGTAATCAAGCAATCTAATTGCGCGTTGGTACAACAATTACAGATCCCGAAACCTATCTTTAGAGGTATTAAGAACCGCAATCGGAGCACAATTGCAGATTTTCCCATTTTTTGGCTCAGAATTTGCTGATTTATAGTAAGGTGATTTTCACACAAATCGAATTTTCAATGAAATGTTTGAAAGTAATCAAGCAATCTAATTGCGCGTTGGTACAACAATTACAGGTCCCGAAACCTATCTTTAGAGGTATCAAGAACCGCAATCGGAGCACAATTGCAGATTTTCCCATTTTTTGGCTCAGAATTTACTGAATTATAGTAAGGTGATTTTTAGCAAATTAGAATTTTCAATGAAATGTTTGAAAGAAATCAAGCATTCTAATTGCGCGTTGGTACAACAATTACAGGTCCCGAAACCTATCTTTAGAGGTATCAAGAACCGCAATCGGAGCACAATTGCAGATTTTCCCATTTTTTGGCTCAGAATTTACTGATTTATAGTAAGGTGATTTTCACAAAAATCGAATTTTTAATGAAATGTTTGACACAACAATTACAGATCCCAAAACCTATCTTTAGAGGTATCAAGAACCGCAATCGGAGCACAATTGTAGATTTTCCCATTTTTTGGCTCAGAATTTGCTGATTTATAGTAAGGTGATTTTCACAAAAATCGAATTTTTAATGAAATGTTTGAAAGTAATCAAGCAATCTAATTGCGCGTTGGTACAACAATTACAGATCCCGAAACCTATCTTTAGAGGTATCAAGAACCGCAATCGGAGCACAATTGCAGATTTTCCCATTTTTTGGCTCAGAATTTACTGAATTATAGTAAGGTGATTTTTAGCAAATTAGAATTTTCAATGAAATGTTTGAAAGAAATCAAGCATTCTAATTGCGCGTTGGTACAACAATTACAGGTCCCGAAACCTATCTTTAGAGGTATTAAGAACCGCAATCGGAGCACAATTGCAGATTTTCCCATTTTTGGGCTCAGAATTTACTGATTTATAGTAAGGTGATTTTCACAAAAATCGAATTTTTAATGAAATGTTTGACACAACAATTACAGATCCCAAAACCTATATTTAAAGGTATCAAGAACCGCAATCGGAGCACAATTGTAGATTTTCCCATTTTTTGGCTCAGAATTTACTGATTTATAGTAAGGTGATTTTCACAAAAATCGAATTTTCAATGAAATGTTTGAAAGTAATCAAGCATTCTAATTGCGCGTTGGTACAACAATTACAGGTCCCGAAACCTATCTTTAGAGGTATCAAGAACCGCAATCGGAGCACAATTGCAGATTTTCCCATTTTTGGGCTCAGAATTTACTGATTTATAGTAAGGTGATTTTCACAAAAATCGAATTTTTAATGAAATGTTTGACACAACAATTACAGATCCCAAAACCTATCTTTAAAGGTATCAAGAACCGCAATCGGAGCACAATTGTAGATTTTCCCATTTTTTGGCTCAGAATTTGCTGATTTATAGTAAGGTGATTTTCACAAAAATCGAATTTTTAATGAAATGTTTGAAAGTAATCAAGCAATCTAATTGCGCGTTGGTACAACAATTACAGATCCCGAAACCTATATTTAGAGGTATCAAGAACCGCAATCGGAGCACAATTGCAGATTTTCCCATTTTTTGGCTCAGAATTTACTGAATTATAGTAAGGTGATTTTTAGCAAAATCGAATTTTCAATGAAATGTTTGAAAGAAATCAAGCATTCTAATTGCGCGTTGGTACAACAATTACAGGTCCCGAAACCTATCTTTAGAGGTATCAAGAACCGCAATCGGAGCACAATTGCAGATTTTCCCATTTTTTGGCTCAGAATTTACTGATTTATAGTAAGGTGATTTTCACAAAAATCGAATTTTTAATGAAATGTTTGACACAACAATTACAGATCCCAAAACCTATCTTTAAAGGTATCAAGAACCGCAATCGGAGCACAATTGTAGATTTTCCCATTTTTTGGCTCAGAATTTGCTGATTTATAGTAAGGTGATTTTCACAAAAATCGAATTTTTAATGAAATGTTTGAAAGTAATCAAGCAATCTAATTGCGCGTTGGTACAACAATTACAGATCCCGAAACCTATCTTTAGAGGTATCAAGAACCGCAATCGGAGCACAATTGCAGATTTTCCCATTTTTTGGCTCAGAATTTACTGATTTATAGTAAGGTGATTTTCACAAAAATCGAATTTTTAATGAAATGTTTGACACAACAATTACAGATCCCAAAACCTATCTTTAAAGGTATCAAGAACCGCAATCGGAGCACAATTGTAGATTTTCCCATTTTTTGGCTCAGAATTTGCTGATTTATAGTAAGGTGATTTTCACAAAAATCGAATTTTTAATGAAATGTTTGACACAACAATTACAGATCCCAAAACCTATATTTAAAGGTATCAAGAACCGCAATCGGAGCACAATTGTAGATTTTCCCATTTTTTGGCTCAGAATTTGCTGATTTATAGTAAGGTGATTTTCACAAAAATCGAATTTTTAATGAAATGTTTGCAAGAAATCAAGCAATCTAATTGCGCGTTGGTACAACAATTACAGGTCCCGAAACCTATCTTTAGAGGTATCAAGAACCGCAATCGAAGTACAATTGCAGATTTTCCCATTTTTGTTGCTCAGAATTTAATGAATTATAGTAAGGTGATTTTTAGCAAATTCGAATTTTCAATGAAATGTTTGAAAGTAATCAAGCATTCTAATTGCGCGTTGGTACAACAATTACAGGTCCCGAAACCTATCCTTAGATGTATTAAGAACCGCAATCGGAGCACAATTGCAGATTTTCCCATTTTTGGGCTCAGAATTTACTGATTTATAGTAAGGTGATTTTCACAAAAATCGAATTTTTAATGAAATGTTTGACACAACAATTACAGATCCCAAAACCTATATTTAAAGGTATCAAGAACCGCAATCGGAGCACAATTGTAGATTTTCCCATTTTTTGGCTCAGAATTTACTGATTTATAGTAAGGTGATTTTCACAAAAATCGAATTTTCAATGAAATGTTTGAAAGTAATCAAGCATTCTAATTGCGCGTTGGTACAACAATTACAGGTCCCGAAACCTATCTTTAGAGGTATCAAGAACCGCAATCGGAGCACAATTGCAGATTTTCCCATTTTTGGGCTCAGAATTTACTGATTTATAGTAAGGTGATTTTCACAAAAATCGAATTTTTAATGAAATGTTTGACACAACAATTACAGATCCCAAAACCTATCTTTAAAGGTATCAAGAACCGCAATCGGAGCACAATTGTAGATTTTCCCATTTTTTGGCTCAGAATTTGCTGATTTATAGTAAGGTGATTTTCACAAAAATCGAATTTTTAATGAAATGTTTGAAAGTAATCAAGCAATCTAATTGCGCGTTGGTACAACAATTACAGATCCCGAAACCTATCTTTAGAGGTATCAAGAACCGCAATCGGAGCACAATTGCAGATTTTCCCATTTTTTGGCTCAGAATTTACTGATTTATAGTAAGGTGATTTTCACAAAAATCGAATTTTTAATGAAATGTTTGACACAACAATTACAGATCCCAAAACCTATCTTTAAAGGTATCAAGAACCGCAATCGGAGCACAATTGTAGATTTTCCCATTTTTTGGCTCAGAATTTGCTGATTTATAGTAAGGTGATTTTCACAAAAATCGAATTTTTAATGAAATGTTTGACACAACAATTACAGATCCCAAAACCTATATTTAAAGGTATCAAGAACCGCAATCGGAGCACAATTGTAGATTTTCCCATTTTTTGGCTCAGAATTTGCTGATTTATAGTAAGGTGATTTTCACAAAAATCGAATTTTTAATGAAATGTTTGCAAGAAATCAAGCAATCTAATTGCGCGTTGGTACAACAATTACAGGTCCCGAAACCTATCTTTAGAGGTATCAAGAACCGCAATCGAAGTACAATTGCAGATTTTCCCATTTTTGTTGCTCAGAATTTAATGAATTATAGTAAGGTGATTTTTAGCAAATTCGAATTTTCAATGAAATGTTTGAAAGTAATCAAGCATTCTAATTGCGCGTTGGTACAACAATTACAGATCCCGAAACCTATCTTTAGAGGTATCAAGAACCGCAATCGGAGCACAATTGCAGATTTTCCCATTTTTTGGCTCAGAATTTACTGATTTATAGTAAGGTGATTTTCACAAAAATTGAATTTTTAATGAAATGTTTGACACAACAATTACAGATCCCAAAACCTATCTTTAAAGGTATCAAGAACCGCAATCGGAGCACAATTGCAGATTTTCCCATTTTTTGGCTCAGAATTTACTGATTTATAGTAAGGTGATTTTCACAAAAATTGAATTTTTAATGAAATGTTTGACACAACAATTACAGATCCCAAAACCTATCTTTAAAGGTATCAAGAACCGCAATCGGAGCACAATTGTAGATTTTCCCATTTTTTGGCTCAGAATTTGCTGATTTATAGTAAGGTGATTTTCACAAAAATCGAATTTTTAATGAAATGTTTGAAAGTAATCAAGCAATCTAATTGCGCGTTGGTACAACAATTACAGATCCCGAAACCTATCTTTAGAGGTATCAAGAACCGCAATCGGAGCACAATTGCAGATTTTCCCATTTTTTGGCTCAGAATTTACTGAATTATAGTAAGGTGATTTTTAGCAAATTAGAATTTTCAATGAAATGTTTGAAAGTAATCAAGCATTCTAATTGCGCGTTGGTACAACAATTACAGGTCCCGAAACCTATCTTTAGAGGTATCAAGAACCGCAATCGGAGCACAATTGCAGATTTTCCCATTTTTGGGCTCAGAATTTGCTGATTTATAGTAAGGTGATTTTCACAAAAATCGAATTTTTAATGAAATGTTTGACACAACAATTACAGATCCCAAAACCTATCTTTAAAGGTATCAAGAACCGCAATCGGAGCACAATTGTAGATTTTCCCATTTTTTGGCTCAGAATTTGCTGATTTATAGTAAGGTGATTTTCACAAAAATCGAATTTTTAATGAAATGTTTGAAAGTAATCAAGCAATCTAATTGCGCGTTGGTACAACAATTACAGATCCCGAAACCTATCTTTAGAGGTATCAAGAACCGCAATCGGAGCACAATTGCAGATTTTCCCATTTTTTGGCTCAGAATTTACTGATTTATAGTAAGGTGATTTTCACAAAAATCGAATTTTTAATGAAATGTTTGACACAACAATTACAGATCCCAAAACCTATCTTTAAAGGTATCAAGAACCGCAATCGGAGCACAATTGTAGATTTTCCCATTTTTTGGCTCAGAATTTGCTGATTTATAGTAAGGTGATTTTCACAAAAATCGAATTTTTAATGAAATGTTTGCAAGAAATCAAGCAATCTAATTGCGCGTTGGTACAACAATTACAGGTCCCGAAACCTATCTTTAGAGGTATCAAGAACCGCAATCGAAGTACAATTGCAGATTTTCCCATTTTTGTTGCTCAGAATTTGCTGATTTATAGTAAGGTGATTTTCACAAAAATCGAATTTTTAATGAAATGTTTGACACAACAATTACAGATCCCAAAACCTATCTTTAAAGGTATCAAGAACCGCAATCGGAGCACAATTGTAGATTTTCCCATTTTTTGGCTCAGAATTTGCTGATTTATAGTAAGGTGATTTTCACAAAAATCGAATTTTTAATGAAATGTTTGAAAGTAATCAAGCAATCTAATTGCGCGTTGGTACAACAATTACAGATCCCGAAACCTATCTTTAGAGGTATTAAGAACCGCAATCGGAGCACAATTGCAGATTTTCCCATTTTTTGGCTCAGAATTTGCTGATTTATAGTAAGGTGATTTTCACAAAAATCGAATTTTCAATGAAATGTTTGAAAGTAATCAAGCATTCTAATTGCGCGTTGGTACAACAATTACAGGTCCCGAAACCTATCTTTAGAGGTATTAAGAACCGCAATCGGAGCACAATTGCAGATTTTCCCATTTTTGGGCTCAGAATTTGCTGATTTATAGTAAGGTGATTTTCACAAAAATCGAATTTTTAATGAAATGTTTGACACAACAATTACAGATCCCAAAACCTATATTTAAAGGTATCAAGAACCGCAATCGGAGCACAATTGTAGATTTTCCCATTTTTTGGCTCAGAATTTGCTGATTTATAGTAAGGTGATTTTCACAAAAATCGAATTTTCAATGAAATGTTTGAAAGTAATCAAGCAATCTAATTGCGCGTTGGTACAACAATTACAGGTCCCGAAACCTATCTTTAGAGGTATCAAGAACCGCAATCGGAGCACAATTGCAGATTTTCCCATTTTTTGGCTCAGAATTTACTGAATTATAGTAAGGTGATTTTTAGCAAAATCGAATTTTCAATGAAATGTTTGAAAGAAATTAAGCATTCTAATTGCGCGTTGGTACAACAATTACAGATCCCGAAACCTATCTTTAGAGGTATCAAGAACCGCAATCGGAGCACAATTGCAGATTTTCCCATTTTTTGGCTCAGAATTTACGGTGATTTTCACAAAAATCGAATTTTTAATGAAATGTTTGACACAACAATTACAGATCCCAAAACCTATCTTTAAAGGTATCAAGAACCGCAATCGGAGCACAATTGTAGATTTTCCCATTTTTTGGCTCAGAATTTGCTGATTTATAGTAAGGTGATTTTCACAAAAATCGAATTTTCAATGAAATGTTTGAAAGTAATCAAGCATTCTAATTGCGCGTTGGTACAACAATTACAGGTCCCGAAACCTATCTTTAGAGGTATTAAGAACCGCAATCGGAGCACAATTGCAGATTTTCCCATTTTTGGGCTCAGAATTTGCTGATTTATAGTAAGGTGATTTTCACAAAAATCGAATTTTTAATGAAATGTTTGAAAGTAATCAAGCAATCTAATTGCGCGTTGGTACAACAATTACAGATCCCGAAACCTATCTTTAGAGGTATCAAGAACCGCAATCGGAGCACAATTGCAGATTTTCCCATTTTTTGGCTCAGAATTTACGGTGATTTTCACAAAAATCGAATTTTTAATGAAATGTTTGACACAACAATTACAGATCCCAAAACCTATATTTAAAGGTATCAAGAACCGCAATCGGAGCACAATTGTAGATTTTCCCATTTTTTGGCTCAGAATTTACTGAATTATAGTAAGGTGATTTTTAGCAAATTAGAATTTTCAATGAAATGTTTGAAAGAAATCAAGCATTCTAATTGCGCGTTGGTACAACAATTACAGGTCCCGAAACCTATCTTTAGAAGTATCAAGAACCGCAATCGAAGTACAATTGCAGATTTTCCCTTTTTGTTGCTCAGAATTTACTGAATTATAGTAAGGTGGTTTTTAGCAAAATCGAATTTTCAATGAAATGTTTGCAAGAAATCAAGCAATCTAATTGCGCGTTGGTACAACAATTACAGGTCCCGAAACCTATCTTTAGAGGTATCAAGAACCGTAATCGGAGCACAATTGCAGATTTTCCCATTTTTTGGCTCAGAATTTACTGATTTATAGTAAGGTGATTTTCACAAAAATCGAATTTTTAATGAAATGTTTGATACAACAATTACAGATCCCAAAACCTATCTTTAAAGGTATCAAGAACCGCAATCGAAGTACAATTGCAGATTTTCCCTTTTTGTTGCTCAGAATTTACTGAATTATAGTAAGGTGGTTTTTAGCAAAATCGAATTTTCAATGAAATGTTTGCAAGAAATCAAGCAATCTAATTGCGCGTTGGTACAACAATTACAGGTCCCGAAACCTATCTTTAGAGGTATCAAGAACCGTAATCGGAGCACAATTGCAGATTTTCCCATTTTTTGGCTCAGAATTTACTGATTTATAGTAAGGTGATTTTCACAAAAATCGAATTTTTAATGAAATGTTTGATACAACAATTACAGATCCCAAAACCTATCTTTAAAGGTATCAAGAACCGCAATCGAAGTACAATTGCAGATTTTCCCTTTTTGTTGCTCAGAATTTACTGAATTATAGTAAGGTGATTTTTAGCAAAATCGAATTTTCAATGAAATGTTTGCAAGAAATCAAGCAATCTAATTGCGCGTTGGTACAACAATTACAGGTCCCGAAACCTATCTTTAGAGGTATCAAGAACCGCAATCGAAGTACAATTGCAGATTTTCCCTTTTTGTTGCTCAGAATTTACTGAATTATAGTAAGGTGATTTTTAGCAAATTAGAATTTTCAATGAAATGTTTGCAAGAAATCAAGCAATCTAATTGCGCGTTGGTACAACAATTACAGGTCCCGAAACCTATCTTTAAAGGTATCAAGAACCGCAATCGAAGTACAATTGCAGATTTTCCCTTTTTGTTGCTCAGAATTTACTGAATTATAGTAAGGTGGTTTTTAGCAAAATCGAATTTTCAATGAAATGTTTGCAAGAAATCAAGCAATCTAATTGCGCGTTGGTACAACAATTACAGGTCCCGAAACCTATCTTTAGAGGTATCAAGAACCGTAATCGGAGCACAATTGCAGATTTTCCCATTTTTTGGCTCAGAATTTACTGATTTATAGTAAGGTGATTTTCACAAAAATCGAATTTTTAATGAAATGTTTGATACAACAATTACAGATCCCAAAACCTATCTTTAAAGGTATCAAGAACCGCAATCGAAGTACAATTGCAGATTTTCCCTTTTTGTTGCTCAGAATTTACTGAATTATAGTAAGGTGGTTTTTAGCAAAATCGAATTTTCAATGAAATGTTTGCAAGAAATCAAGCAATCTAATTGCGCGTTGGTACAACAATTACAGGTCCCGAAACCTATCTTTAGAGGTATCAAGAACCGTAATCGGAGCACAATTGCAGATTTTCCCATTTTTTGGCTCAGAATTTACTGATTTATAGTAAGGTGATTTTCACAAAAATCGAATTTTTAATGAAATGTTTGATACAACAATTACAGATCCCAAAACCTATCTTTAAAGGTATCAAGAACCGCAATCGAAGTACAATTGCAGATTTTCCCTTTTTGTTGCTCAGAATTTACTGAATTATAGTAAGGTGATTTTTAGCAAAATCGAATTTTCAATGAAATGTTTGCAAGAAATCAAGCAATCTAATTGCGCGTTGGTACAACAATTACAGGTCCCGAAACCTATCTTTAGAGGTATCAAGAACCGCAATCGAAGTACAATTGCAGATTTTCCCTTTTTGTTGCTCAGAATTTACTGAATTATAGTAAGGTGATTTTTAGCAAATTAGAATTTTCAATGAAATGTTTGCAAGAAATCAAGCAATCTAATTGCGCGTTGGTACAACAATTACAGGTCCCGAAACCTATCTTTAAAGGTATCAAGAACCGCAATCGAAGTACAATTGCAGATTTTCCCTTTTTGTTGCTCAGAATTTACTGAATTATAGTAAGGTGGTTTTTAGCAAAATCGAATTTTCAATGAAATGTTTGCAAGAAATCAAGCAATCTAATTGCGCGTTGGTACAACAATTACAGGTCCCGAAACCTATCTTTAGAGGTATCAAGAACCGCAATCGGAGCACAATTGCAGATTTTCCCATTTTTTGGCTCAGAATTTACTGATTTATAGTAAGGTGATTTTCACAAAAATCGAATTTTTAATGAAATGTTTGACACAACAATTACAGATCCCAAAACCTATCTTTAAAGGTATCAAGAACCGCAATCGGAGCACAATTGTAGATTTTCCCATTTTTTGGCTCAGAATTTGCTGATTTATAGTAAGGTGATTTTCACAAAAATCGAATTTTTAATGAAATGTTTGAAAGTAATCAAGCAATCTAATTGCGCGTTGGTACAACAATTACAGATCCCGAAACCTATCTTTAGAGGTATCAAGAACCGCAATCGGAGCACAATTGCAGATTTTCCCATTTTTTGGCTCAGAATTTACTGATTTATAGTAAGGTGATTTTCACAAAAATCGAATTTTTAATGAAATGTTTGACACAACAATTACAGATCCCAAAACCTATATTTAAAGGTATCAAGAACCGCAATCGGAGCACAATTGTAGATTTTCCCATTTTTTGGCTCAGAATTTGCTGATTTATAGTAAGGTGATTTTCACAAAAATCGAATTTTTAATGAAATGTTTGCAAGAAATCAAGCAATCTAATTGCGCGTTGGTACAACAATTACAGGTCCCGAAACCTATCTTTAGAGGTATCAAGAACCGCAATCGAAGTACAATTGCAGATTTTCCCATTTTTGTTGCTCAGAATTTAATGAATTATAGTAAGGTGATTTTTAGCAAATTCGAATTTTCAATGAAATGTTTGAAAGTAATCAAGCATTCTAATTGCGCGTTGGTACAACAATTACAGGTCCCGAAACCTATCTTTAGAGGTATCAAGAACCGCAATCGGAGCACAATTGCAGATTTTCCCATTTTTGGGCTCAGAATTTACTGATTTATAGTAAGGTGATTTTCACAAAAATCGAATTTTCAATGAAATGTTTGACACAACAATTACAGATCCCAAAACCTATCTTTAAAGGTATCAAGAACCGCAATCGGAGCACAATTGTAGATTTTCCCATTTTTTGGCTCAGAATTTGCTGATTTATAGTAAGGTGATTTTCACAAAAATCGAATTTTTAATGAAATGTTTGAAAGTAATCAAGCAATCTAATTGCGCGTTGGTACAACAATTACAGATCCCGAAACCTATCTTTAGAGGTATTAAGAACCGCAATCGGAGCACAATTGCAGATTTTCCCATTTTTTGGCTCAGAATTTGCTGATTTATAGTAAGGTGATTTTCACAAAAATCGAATTTTCAATGAAATGTTTGAAAGTAATCAAGCATTCTAATTGCGCGTTGGTACAACAATTACAGGTCCCGAAACCTATCTTTAGAGGTATTAAGAACCGCAATCGGAGCACAATTGCAGATTTTCCCATTTTTGGGCTCAGAATTTGCTGATTTATAGTAAGGTGATTTTCACAAAAATCGAATTTTTAATGAAATGTTTGACACAACAATTACAGATCCCAAAACCTATATTTAAAGGTATCAAGAACCGCAATCGGAGCACAATTGTAGATTTTCCCATTTTTTGGCTCAGAATTTGCTGATTTATAGTAAGGTGATTTTCACAAAAATCGAATTTTCAATGAAATGTTTGAAAGTAATCAAGCAATCTAATTGCGCGTTTGTACAACAATTACAGGTCCCGAAACCTATCTTTAGAGGTATCAAGAACCGCAATCGGAGCACAATTGCAGATTTTCCCATTTTTTGGCTCAGAATTTACTGAATTATAGTAAGGTGATTTTTAGCAAATTCGAATTTTCAATGAAATGTTTGAAAGAAATTAAGCAATCTAATTGTGCGTTGGTACAACAATTACAGGTCCCGAAACCTAACTTTAGAGGTATCAAGAACCGTAATCGGAGCACAATTGCAGATTTTCCCATTTTTTGGCTCAGAATTTACTGAATTATAGTAAGGTGATTTTTAGCAAATTAGAATTTTCAATGAAATGTTTGAAAGAAATCAAGCATTCTAATTGCGCGTTGGTACAACAATTACAGGTCCCGAAACCTATCTTTAGAAGTATCAAGAACCGCAATCGAAGTACAATTGCAGATTTTCCCTTTTTGTTGCTCAGAATTTACTGAATTATAGTAAGGTGGTTTTTAGCAAAATCGAATTTTCAATGAAATGTTTGCAAGAAATCAAGCAATCTAATTGCGCGTTGGTACAACAATTACAGGTCCCGAAACCTATCTTTAGAGATATCAAGAACCGTAATCGGAGCACAATTGCAGATTTTCCCATTTTTTGGCTCAGAATTTACTGATTTATAGTAAGGTGATTTTCACAAAAATCGAATTTTTAATGAAATGTTTGATACAACAATTACAGATCCCAAAACCTATCTTTAAAGGTATCAAGAACCGCAATCGAAGTACAATTGCAGATTTTCCCTTTTTGTTGCTCAGAATTTACTGAATTATAGTAAGGTGGTTTTTAGCAAAATCGAATTTTCAATGAAATGTTTGCAAGAAATCAAGCAATCTAATTGCGCGTTGGTACAACAATTACAGGTCCCGAAACCTATCTTTAGAGGTATCAAGAACCGTAATCGGAGCACAATTGCAGATTTTCCCATTTTTTGGCTCAGAATTTACTGATTTATAGTAAGGTGATTTTCACAAAAATCGAATTTTTAATGAAATGTTTGATACAACAATTACAGATCCCAAAACCTATCTTTAAAGGTATCAAGAACCGCAATCGGAGCACAATTGCAGATTTTCCCATTTTTTGGCTCAGAATTTACTGAATTATAGTAAGGTGATTTTTAGCAAAATCGAATTTTCAATGAAATGTTTGCAAGAAATCAAGCAATCTAATTGCGCGTTGGTACAACAATTACAGGTCCCGAAACCTATCTTTAGAGGTATCAAGAACCGTAATCGGAGCACAATTGCAGATTTTCCCATTTTTTGGCTCAGAATTTACTGATTTATAGTAAGGTGATTTTTAGCAAATTAGAATTTTCAATGAAATGTTTGAAAGAAATCAAGCATTCTAATTGCGCGTTGGTACAACAATTACAGGTCCCGAAACCTATCTTTAGAAGTATCAAGAACCGCAATCGAAGTACAATTGCAGATTTTCCCTTTTTGTTGCTCAGAATTTACTGAATTATAGTAAGGTGGTTTTTAGCAAAATCGAATTTTCAATGAAATGTTTGCAAGAAATCAAGCAATCTAATTGCGCGTTGGTACAACAATTACAGGTCCCGAAACCTATCTTTAGAGGTATCAAGAACCGTAATCGGAGCACAATTGCAGATTTTCCCATTTTTTGGCTCAGAATTTACTGATTTATAGTAAGGTGATTTTCACAAAAATCGAATTTTTAATGAAATGTTTGATACAACAATTACAGATCCCAAAACCTATCTTTAAAGGTATCAAGAACCGCAATCGAAGTACAATTGCAGATTTTCCCTTTTTGTTGCTCAGAATTTACTGAATTATAGTAAGGTGGTTTTTAGCAAAATCGAATTTTCAATGAAATGTTTGCAAGAAATCAAGCAATCTAATTGCGCGTTGGTACAACAATTACAGGTCCCGAAACCTATCTTTAGAGGTATCAAGAACCGTAATCGGAGCACAATTGCAGATTTTCCCATTTTTTGGCTCAGAATTTACTGATTTATAGTAAGGTGATTTTCACAAAAATCGAATTTTTAATGAAATGTTTGATACAACAATTACAGATCCCAAAACCTATCTTTAAAGGTATCAAGAACCGCAATCGAAGTACAATTGCAGATTTTCCCTTTTTGTTGCTCAGAATTTACTGAATTATAGTAAGGTGGTTTTTAGCAAAATCGAATTTTCAATGAAATGTTTGCAAGAAATCAAGCAATCTAATTGCGCGTTGGTACAACAATTACAGGTCCCGAAACCTATCTTTAGAGGTATCAAGAACCGTAATCGGAGCACAATTGCAGATTTTCCCATTTTTTGGCTCAGAATTTACTGATTTATAGTAAGGTGATTTTCACAAAAATCGAATTTTTAATGAAATGTTTGATACAACAATTACAGATCCCAAAACCTATCTTTAAAGGTATCAAGAACCGCAATCGAAGTACAATTGCAGATTTTCCCTTTTTGTTGCTCAGAATTTACTGAATTATAGTAAGGTGATTTTTAGCAAAATCGAATTTTCAATGAAATGTTTGCAAGAAATCAAGCAATCTAATTGCGCGTTGGTACAACAATTACAGGTCCCGAAACCTATCTTTAGAGGTATCAAGAACCGCAATCGAAGTACAATTGCAGATTTTCCCTTTTTGTTGCTCAGAATTTACTGAATTATAGTAAGGTGATTTTTAGCAAATTAGAATTTTCAATGAAATGTTTGCAAGAAATCAAGCAATCTAATTGCGCGTTGGTACAACAATTACAGGTCCCGAAACCTATCTTTAAAGGTATCAAGAACCGCAATCGAAGTACAATTGCAGATTTTCCCTTTTTGTTGCTCAGAATTTACTGAATTATAGTAAGGTGGTTTTTAGCAAAATCGAATTTTCAATGAAATGTTTGCAAGAAATCAAGCAATCTAATTGCGCGTTGGTACAACAATTACAGGTCCCGAAACCTATCTTTAGAGGTATCAAGAACCGCAATCGGAGCACAATTGCAGATTTTCCCATTTTTTGGCTCAGAATTTACTGATTTATAGTAAGGTGATTTTCACAAAAATCGAATTTTTAATGAAATGTTTGACACAACAATTACAGATCCCAAAACCTATCTTTAAAGGTATCAAGAACCGCAATCGGAGCACAATTGTAGATTTTCCCATTTTTTGGCTCAGAATTTACTGAATTATAGTAAGGTGATTTTTAGCAAATTAGAATTTTCAATGAAATGTTTGAAAGAAATCAAGCATTCTAATTGCGCGTTGGTACAACAATTACAGGTCCCGAAACCTATCTTTAGAAGTATCAAGAACCGCAATCGAAGTACAATTGCAGATTTTCCCTTTTTGTTGCTCAGAATTTACTGAATTATAGTAAGGTGGTTTTTAGCAAAATCGAATTTTCAATGAAATGTTTGCAAGAAATCAAGCAATCTAATTGCGCGTTGGTACAACAATTACAGGTCCCGAAACCTATCTTTAGAGGTATCAAGAACCGTAATCGGAGCACAATTGCAGATTTTCCCATTTTTTGGCTCAGAATTTACTGATTTATAGTAAGGTGATTTTCACAAAAATCGAATTTTTAATGAAATGTTTGATACAACAATTACAGATCCCAAAACCTATCTTTAAAGGTATCAAGAACCGCAATCGAAGTACAATTGCAGATTTTCCCTTTTTGTTGCTCAGAATTTACTGAATTATAGTAAGGTGGTTTTTAGCAAAATCGAATTTTCAATGAAATGTTTGCAAGAAATCAAGCAATCTAATTGCGCGTTGGTACAACAATTACAGGTCCCGAAACCTATCTTTAGAGGTATCAAGAACCGTAATCGGAGCACAATTGCAGATTTTCCCATTTTTTGGCTCAGAATTTACTGATTTATAGTAAGGTGATTTTCACAAAAATCGAATTTTTAATGAAATGTTTGATACAACAATTACAGATCCCAAAACCTATCTTTAAAGGTATCAAGAACCGCAATCGAAGTACAATTGCAGATTTTCCCTTTTTGTTGCTCAGAATTTACTGAATTATAGTAAGGTGATTTTTAGCAAAATCGAATTTTCAATGAAATGTTTGCAAGAAATCAAGCAATCTAATTGCGCGTTGGTACAACAATTACAGGTCCCGAAACCTATCTTTAGAGGTATCAAGAACCGCAATCGAAGTACAATTGCAGATTTTCCCTTTTTGTTGCTCAGAATTTACTGAATTATAGTAAGGTGATTTTTAGCAAATTAGAATTTTCAATGAAATGTTTGCAAGAAATCAAGCAATCTAATTGCGCGTTGGTACAACAATTACAGGTCCCGAAACCTATCTTTAAAGGTATCAAGAACCGCAATCGAAGTACAATTGCAGATTTTCCCTTTTTGTTGCTCAGAATTTACTGAATTATAGTAAGGTGGTTTTTAGCAAAATCGAATTTTCAATGAAATGTTTGCAAGAAATCAAGCAATCTAATTGCGCGTTGGTACAACAATTACAGGTCCCGAAACCTATCTTTAGAGGTATCAAGAACCGTAATCGGAGCACAATTGCAGATTTTCCCATTTTTTGGCTCAGAATTTACTGATTTATAGTAAGGTGATTTTCACAAAAATCGAATTTTTAATGAAATGTTTGATACAACAATTACAGATCCCAAAACCTATCTTTAAAGGTATCAAGAACCGCAATCGAAGTACAATTGCAGATTTTCCCTTTTTGTTGCTCAGAATTTACTGAATTATAGTAAGGTGGTTTTTAGCAAAATCGAATTTTCAATGAAATGTTTGCAAGAAATCAAGCAATCTAATTGCGCGTTGGTACAACAATTACAGGTCCCGAAACCTATCTTTAGAGGTATCAAGAACCGTAATCGGAGCACAATTGCAGATTTTCCCATTTTTTGGCTCAGAATTTACTGATTTATAGTAAGGTGATTTTCACAAAAATCGAATTTTTAATGAAATGTTTGATACAACAATTACAGATCCCAAAACCTATCTTTAAAGGTATCAAGAACCGCAATCGAAGTACAATTGCAGATTTTCCCTTTTTGTTGCTCAGAATTTACTGAATTATAGTAAGGTGATTTTTAGCAAAATCGAATTTTCAATGAAATGTTTGCAAGAAATCAAGCAATCTAATTGCGCGTTGGTACAACAATTACAGGTCCCGAAACCTATCTTTAGAGGTATCAAGAACCGCAATCGAAGTACAATTGCAGATTTTCCCTTTTTGTTGCTCAGAATTTACTGAATTATAGTAAGGTGATTTTTAGCAAATTAGAATTTTCAATGAAATGTTTGCAAGAAATCAAGCAATCTAATTGCGCGTTGGTACAACAATTACAGGTCCCGAAACCTATCTTTAAAGGTATCAAGAACCGCAATCGAAGTACAATTGCAGATTTTCCCTTTTTGTTGCTCAGAATTTACTGAATTATAGTAAGGTGGTTTTTAGCAAAATCGAATTTTCAATGAAATGTTTGCAAGAAATCAAGCAATCTAATTGCGCGTTGGTACAACAATTACAGGTCCCGAAACCTATCTTTAGAGGTATCAAGAACCGCAATCGGAGCACAATTGCAGATTTTCCCATTTTTTGGCTCAGAATTTACTGATTTATAGTAAGGTGATTTTCACAAAAATCGAATTTTTAATGAAATGTTTGACACAACAATTACAGATCCCAAAACCTATCTTTAAAGGTATCAAGAACCGCAATCGGAGCACAATTGTAGATTTTCCCATTTTTTGGCTCAGAATTTGCTGATTTATAGTAAGGTGATTTTCACAAAAATCGAATTTTTAATGAAATGTTTGAAAGTAATCAAGCAATCTAATTGCGCGTTGGTACAACAATTACAGATCCCGAAACCTATCTTTAGAGGTATCAAGAACCGCAATCGGAGCACAATTGCAGATTTTCCCATTTTTTGGCTCAGAATTTACTGATTTATAGTAAGGTGATTTTCACAAAAATCGAATTTTTAATGAAATGTTTGACACAACAATTACAGATCCCAAAACCTATATTTAAAGGTATCAAGAACCGCAATCGGAGCACAATTGTAGATTTTCCCATTTTTTGGCTCAGAATTTGCTGATTTATAGTAAGGTGATTTTCACAAAAATCGAATTTTTAATGAAATGTTTGCAAGAAATCAAGCAATCTAATTGCGCGTTGGTACAACAATTACAGGTCCCGAAACCTATCTTTAGAGGTATCAAGAACCGCAATCGAAGTACAATTGCAGATTTTCCCATTTTTGTTGCTCAGAATTTAATGAATTATAGTAAGGTGATTTTTAGCAAATTCGAATTTTCAATGAAATGTTTGAAAGTAATCAAGCATTCTAATTGCGCGTTGGTACAACAATTACAGGTCCCGAAACCTATCTTTAGAGGTATCAAGAACCGCAATCGGAGCACAATTGCAGATTTTCCCATTTTTGGGCTCAGAATTTACTGATTTATAGTAAGGTGATTTTCACAAAAATCGAATTTTCAATGAAATGTTTGACACAACAATTACAGATCCCAAAACCTATCTTTAAAGGTATCAAGAACCGCAATCGGAGCACAATTGTAGATTTTCCCATTTTTTGGCTCAGAATTTGCTGATTTATAGTAAGGTGATTTTCACAAAAATCGAATTTTTAATGAAATGTTTGAAAGTAATCAAGCAATCTAATTGCGCGTTGGTACAACAATTACAGATCCCGAAACCTATCTTTAGAGGTATTAAGAACCGCAATCGGAGCACAATTGCAGATTTTCCCATTTTTTGGCTCAGAATTTGCTGATTTATAGTAAGGTGATTTTCACAAAAATCGAATTTTCAATGAAATGTTTGAAAGTAATCAAGCATTCTAATTGCGCGTTGGTACAACAATTACAGGTCCCGAAACCTATCTTTAGAGGTATTAAGAACCGCAATCGGAGCACAATTGCAGATTTTCCCATTTTTGGGCTCAGAATTTGCTGATTTATAGTAAGGTGATTTTCACAAAAATCGAATTTTTAATGAAATGTTTGACACAACAATTACAGATCCCAAAACCTATATTTAAAGGTATCAAGAACCGCAATCGGAGCACAATTGTAGATTTTCCCATTTTTTGGCTCAGAATTTGCTGATTTATAGTAAGGTGATTTTCACAAAAATCGAATTTTCAATGAAATGTTTGAAAGTAATCAAGCAATCTAATTGCGCGTTGGTACAACAATTACAGATCCCGAAACCTATCTTTAGAGGTATCAAGAACCGCAATCGGAGCACAATTGCAGATTTTCCCATTTTTTGGCTCAGAATTTACTGAATTATAGTAAGGTGATTTTTAGCAAATTCGAATTTTCAATGAAATGTTTGAAAGAAATTAAGCAATCTAATTGTGCGTTGGTACAACAATTACAGGTCCCGAAACCTAACTTTAGAGGTATCAAGAACCGTAATCGGAGCACAATTGCAGATTTTCCCATTTTTTGGCTCAGAATTTACTGAATTATAGTAAGGTGATTTTTAGCAAATTAGAATTTTCAATGAAATGTTTGAAAGAAATCAAGCATTCTAATTGCGCGTTGGTACAACAATTACAGGTCCCGAAACCTATCTTTAGAAGTATCAAGAACCGCAATCGAAGTACAATTGCAGATTTTCCCTTTTTGTTGCTCAGAATTTACTGAATTATAGTAAGGTGGTTTTTAGCAAAATCGAATTTTCAATGAAATGTTTGCAAGAAATCAAGCAATCTAATTGCGCGTTGGTACAACAATTACAGGTCCCGAAACCTATCTTTAGAGGTATCAAGAACCGTAATCGGAGCACAATTGCAGATTTTCCCATTTTTTGGCTCAGAATTTACTGATTTATAGTAAGGTGATTTTCACAAAAATCGAATTTTTAATGAAATGTTTGATACAACAATTACAGATCCCAAAACCTATCTTTAAAGGTATCAAGAACCGCAATCGAAGTACAATTGCAGATTTTCCCTTTTTGTTGCTCAGAATTTACTGAATTATAGTAAGGTGGTTTTTAGCAAAATCGAATTTTCAATGAAATGTTTGCAAGAAATCAAGCAATCTAATTGCGCGTTGGTACAACAATTACAGGTCCCGAAACCTATCTTTAGAGGTATCAAGAACCGTAATCGGAGCACAATTGCAGATTTTCCCATTTTTTGGCTCAGAATTTACTGATTTATAGTAAGGTGATTTTCACAAAAATCGAATTTTTAATGAAATGTTTGATACAACAATTACAGATCCCAAAACCTATCTTTAAAGGTATCAAGAACCGCAATCGGAGCACAATTGCAGATTTTCCCATTTTTTGGCTCAGAATTTACTGAATTATAGTAAGGTGATTTTTAGCAAAATCGAATTTTCAATGAAATGTTTGCAAGAAATCAAGCAATCTAATTGCGCGTTGGTACAACAATTACAGGTCCCGAAACCTATCTTTAGAGGTATCAAGAACCGTAATCGGAGCACAATTGCAGATTTTCCCATTTTTTGGCTCAGAATTTACTGATTTATAGTAAGGTGATTTTTAGCAAATTAGAATTTTCAATGAAATGTTTGAAAGAAATCAAGCATTCTAATTGCGCGTTGGTACAACAATTACAGGTCCCGAAACCTATCTTTAGAAGTATCAAGAACCGCAATCGAAGTACAATTGCAGATTTTCCCTTTTTGTTGCTCAGAATTTACTGAATTATAGTAAGGTGGTTTTTAGCAAAATCGAATTTTCAATGAAATGTTTGCAAGAAATCAAGCAATCTAATTGCGCGTTGGTACAACAATTACAGGTCCCGAAACCTATCTTTAGAGGTATCAAGAACCGTAATCGGAGCACAATTGCAGATTTTCCCATTTTTTGGCTCAGAATTTACTGATTTATAGTAAGGTGATTTTCACAAAAATCGAATTTTTAATGAAATGTTTGATACAACAATTACAGATCCCAAAACCTATCTTTAAAGGTATCAAGAACCGCAATCGAAGTACAATTGCAGATTTTCCCTTTTTGTTGCTCAGAATTTACTGAATTATAGTAAGGTGGTTTTTAGCAAAATCGAATTTTCAATGAAATGTTTGCAAGAAATCAAGCAATCTAATTGCGCGTTGGGTACAACAATTACAGGTCCCGAAACCTATCTTTAGAGGTATCAAGAACCGTAATCGGAGCACAATTGCAGATTTTCCCATTTTTTGGCTCAGAATTTACTGATTTATAGTAAGGTGATTTTCACAAAAATCGAATTTTTAATGAAATGTTTGATACAACAATTACAGATCCCAAAACCTATCTTTAAAGGTATCAAGAACCGCAATCGAAGTACAATTGCAGATTTTCCCTTTTTGTTGCTCAGAATTTACTGAATTATAGTAAGGTGATTTTTAGCAAAATCGAATTTTCAATGAAATGTTTGCAAGAAATCAAGCAATCTAATTGCGCGTTGGTACAACAATTACAGGTCCCGAAACCTATCTTTAGAGGTATCAAGAACCGCAATCGAAGTACAATTGCAGATTTTCCCTTTTTGTTGCTCAGAATTTACTGAATTATAGTAAGGTGATTTTTAGCAAATTAGAATTTTCAATGAAATGTTTGCAAGAAATCAAGCAATCTAATTGCGCGTTGGTACAACAATTACAGGTCCCGAAACCTATCTTTAAAGGTATCAAGAACCGCAATCGAAGTACAATTGCAGATTTTCCCTTTTTGTTGCTCAGAATTTACTGAATTATAGTAAGGTGGTTTTTAGCAAAATCGAATTTTCAATGAAATGTTTGCAAGAAATCAAGCAATCTAATTGCGCGTTGGTACAACAATTACAGGTCCCGAAACCTATCTTTAGAGGTATCAAGAACCGCAATCGGAGCACAATTGCAGATTTTCCCATTTTTTGGCTCAGAATTTACTGATTTATAGTAAGGTGATTTTCACAAAAATCGAATTTTTAATGAAATGTTTGACACAACAATTACAGATCCCAAAACCTATCTTTAAAGGTATCAAGAACCGCAATCGGAGCACAATTGTAGATTTTCCCATTTTTTGGCTCAGAATTTGCTGATTTATAGTAAGGTGATTTTCACAAAAATCGAATTTTTAATGAAATGTTTGAAAGTAATCAAGCAATCTAATTGCGCGTTGGTACAACAATTACAGATCCCGAAACCTATCTTTAGAGGTATCAAGAACCGCAATCGGAGCACAATTGCAGATTTTCCCATTTTTTGGCTCAGAATTTACTGATTTATAGTAAGGTGATTTTC